>CM056596.1:17616057-18006057 GCA_029721355.1 Tegillarca granosa
GGTCGTTAACCTTAAAGGAATATAAGAGACATCAGCGAAGCTGTAATTGCGTGACCTTAAAAAGCATACAAACTCTAGGAAGTCGAACACGTGCAATATATAGCACAATAAACTATAAACTTAGAGGGATATTTAACAATTGAACTGTTTTAAAATAGCATGAAGGCAACAACTTTGCAAGCAAGTTAGCGCGTTATGATAAGTTTGTTTGCAAAGTTGTTGCCTTCATACTGACGATGAACATCATCGTAAAACAGTTCAATTGTTATATTTTCGTTAAATATTAAAAAAAATTATTCATTGATTTGAAAAATAAAAAAACCCATCTATAACACATGCACATCGGGGGAGTCCAGTAGACGCAACAGCTGAATTTTAGACCGAAAACGACACATTATTAATCCGCACTATTTTTATGTTGGTAAACAATGGGGGTTTTGGTTTGAAAAATTATAGGTTATCAGGTATTTTGATGGTATCCGCGACGGGATATGTGAATGTAGACAGGGATTTACCGAGAGACTTTTTCCGGAATATCGACATTGTTAGGTTGAGATTCACCCGAACATCATGTGCCGAGCTTCATACTCGGTATCGATCAGATGTTTAGACAGCAAAGCAATGAGGAGTATACTTATTCTGTACACCTGATGCGGTGCAAGTTTAGAGAATCATCGTTTTTAGTTTACCAAGGAGTTTTGTAGTACTTAAATCATGTACATGTATTATAGTCTTGAGGAGTTGCTATTGCATCCCTAGTATATTGATTAAAAAGCCTGTAGCCGATTTTTTCAGTCTTTCCGATCAACAAAAACAGCACATGAAACGGACAATTCCTTAATGTGGCATACATATATGTTTCTGGAACATATTTTGGATGAGTGCCACATCCCCTTTGTGATTTTTCTGCTGCGATTCGTGAATCTGATTTCAATTGAAATTTACATCCTGCGAGACACAAAATTAATTGACAATTGTACCATTACACATTGTCTCAAAATAATAGGGGATGTAGCAGCTTTGACAAAGTAGAAAGAAATTTTTATAAGATCTGATAGTGTGGTAATTTTTTTTTTTTTTTTTTTTTTTTTTTTTTTTTTTTTTTTTTTTTTTTTTTTTTGTTGTGGTTTGTTGGTTTTGACAGACCAGTTCTTGTCCGTTCTTTCAACAGGCCATCAAAAACAAATTGGAATACCACAAGGCAAATGAATATATATATATATATATATATATATATATATATATATATATATATATATATATATATATATATATATGATGAGCTGCAATTGCGTGCCTTCCGGTACCAAAAAAAACCTGAAAACATTGCTTCCATTATTACCTTGATTTAATCTTACTAGTACTTACTTATCGTCTTCATCCCGCATGAGACATAAGGCCTCAACAAGCTCTCTCCACTTTCCTCTCTCCTTTGCCATATGTTGGGCCTGCCCCCAGATGTAACCCATCTCTTTAACTCAGCCACGATAGTTCGCCTCCAGGTGGTACGGGGTCTGTCGGGCTTTCTTTTTCCAGGTGGTATCCAATGCAGAGCTACTTTTGGTGTTCTCTCACTTGGTATTCTCAACACATGACCTAGCCATCTGAAGCGTCGTTGTTTTATCTCATTGTTTATACTTTTGGTCTTGCAATACTAAAAATTATCATTCTTCTTTTAAAGTTAAGCAGCAATTCTGATGTCAGCTGTGACTGTTTTATCGAGTTTATCGTGCCTTGTTATTTTGATTGTTGAACATTTCACTCTAAATGGTCGTATCAGCTGTGTGTAAAGGTTTAGCTTCAAAATTAAATTATTTTATTTTAGGCTCGTTATTTTTGATATTAGGAATGATAACAAATATAATCCATTACATTAAATATAACATAACTGACTAGATTCACATCTTCAATAAAATAAAATTTTTAATAAGAAAACCAAAAACTACATATCTGTGGCCATTAACCCTTAAAATAATATCAGATCCACTATTAAAATCCTTTGTTTCCACGTTAAGGGCAGACAGCCAAAGAATCTATTATAAGTTTTAGAACAATGACCTTAAAAGAATATTCAAACTCATTCTCCTTTAAATCTTAAGCAATAAATATCTTGATCTGAGTTTGGTTTTGTTTCCATGTTGAGATTCATGTAACCATAATAATGTATTAAAGGAGAAAGTCGTGTTTTCGCATCAAAGGCTGAACAGTGATTGCTTTATCTGAAAAAAAACCTTTGTTTCCATGTAAAATACAAGCAACCGCACAAGTAATATAAATATTATTTACGCTGTTTTAGTCACAATAAATGCCCTGTTTAAAAACAAAGCGAAAAATGGGAATATGGTCAAATATTTGACGGAAAGAAAAAAAAGAATGACGTTAAAAGAAAACAAGAAAACCAATAAGGATATATAAATAAATGTGTGTGTGTGTGTGTGTGTGTGTGTGTGTGTGTGTGTGTAATCCAAAATAATGATAAGACTTCACTAGGATATAAAACTCTGTATCACTTCATTGAACTAGTTTCATTTACATTCATCATTTACATACTCCTGATGAATGTAAATGAAACTAGTTGAGTAAAATGAAGTGATACGAAGTTTTTTAATCCTAGTGAAGTCTTATCAGTATATTGGATTATATACTACCTTGTGCAAGGTTTTAATATTATTTGAACTATATATATATATATATATATATATATATATATATATATATATATATATATATATATATATATATACGACAAACGTGATGACTTCAATTTTTCTATTGTCAACTTTCCGTTTCTTTGCAGTAATATCCCTGCTTCTCCTGCGTATGGTTATTCAACTACACATACAGATATATAGATGTCGTTCTATCTCTAAATAATCCCATGTTCTTCTTCATATTTGGACTTATACCTCTATACGAAAGGTTACATCTGAAGCTATACGACAAACGTTATGACTTCGAATTTTTCTATTGTCAACTTTCCGTTTCTTTGCAGTAATATCCCTGCTTCTCCTGCGTATGGTGTATATGTTTCACAGTTAATACGGTACGGTAGAGCTTGTTCCCACTATGGGGACTTTCTGCAACGAAGCAAATTACTTACAATTAAATTGGTGACACAAGGATATTGCAAGCGTAGGCTAATCAGGGCCCTTAAAAATGTTAATGGCCGTCATCACAATATTGTTGATAAGTATGTAGTCACTGTATCCCAATTTATACTGGATATATTTGACTTACCATAGTTCTTTGTTCCTTTCATTCTCAAAATTGACTTGCACGTGACGGGTGTAGCTAGCTAGACAGGAGGTGCTTACCCTCCGGAGCACCCGGCCTCACTTCCTTGATGGAAGTTCACGTGTATAACATATTTTGCCAGTTTGCAAAGTTTTTACTTTGTTTTTGGGATTGTGATATGGACAAGGACTGGTATGTTTGTTTATATATATATATATATATATATATATATATATATATATATATATATATATATATATATATATATATATATATATATATATATACCATGAGCATGACTGAGTACCAATTTGTCACTTTGAAAAGTACTCGATAAATTTTAATTTTGAAATCTAAATGGCGCACAAAATTCAAATCAGTAATGTTCAAATATTAAATCAGTTAAACAGTTTATTTTAATAAATGTTTAATTAAGATTATATTTATTCGTTTTATCTGTAGTTTGTTTAAATATACCCAGGGTCATTAAGTGCTATTTTGTAATTTTCGGTCTTCAAAATAAACATTTCTAAGAAAAAAAAATACGGCATTACAATCGAAACAATGATAAAACAATATAAGTAATTCCACAAATGTTAGTAGAATATTTAAAGGGTGCCTGTAACGATTTTTGATTTTTACATATTTTATTCATCGTACCATAGTATAGCTAAAGCCAAAATTTCACAAAAATCTGTTGCATATTAAAGAAGTTATAAGTGAATTTCTGATGCATCTCAAATATTCTGGTACCCCGTGCAGTGACGTCATAGTAGTAACGAAACCCCGCAGCTTCCTATTCACCTACAGTATTTTATAAACATGTCGATTTTAATTAAAAAAAAATGTGAGTGAAAAATAACGAGTGTGTAAACTCGTGGATTTTTATTTTGTCTTATTTTAACAACTGTGATGTGAAAACTTTTCGAGAATGATCTAAAGTATGGAACGTCTGCCGTCGGGTTTTAAAGACTCGTCTGAAGAACCCTTAATGATTTTATGTTTTTGCTATGTAGCGTACGGAAGCAAGCAAACAAAACTTTAGACAATTTGTCTATGCATATATTCCTGATGAAAAACCCTGGGCTTACCTCGACAATGGGTAAATTTTGTCGAAAGCAAACGGAAAGACTTTGAACAACCTAGTGCTTATTCCACTATATGCCGTGATGACTTTACCGAGGACTGTTTTCCAGTGAATTATTACGTCACGGAGTCCGTGAGGCAGTCGTCGCAACAGAAAAAGCTGAAGCCTATATTGTCTTGATTTGATCGTGTCAACGAGAGAACCGCCATATACATGTACTTGGAAACAGGATCACGATAGAGCAATGAAATTTCCTACAAAAGTCAGTTCTTGATTGCCGTATTCACAAGATATTGGAATTTTCCTAATCACGGTGCCAAAAGTCTTTTACATTACGTAATTTTTCATTGGTTTTGTGTGTTTAATTGAATTTTTAAATAAAATCCTGATTTTATATAACTTTTATTGGTAGAAGCAGAATTATTTGCCAATTATTCTTATTAATTTTGACATCAAGTTTAAGACAATTCATAAATTAAATTGAAAACATGTTAAAATTTGCCGTATACTTTTCATGTGTGTAATTTTTTTTTTTTAAATTACAAATCAAACTAAGATATTATCGCTAGAAGAAAATGGAAATAAATTTGTGTTATCGATGAAAATTTTATTTAAATTGGTCCAGAAATAAATCGGGATACTTTTTATTAAAAAATCCAATTAACATAAAAAGCATTACGTAACATGAAGCTTAGAACATCGTGATTTTGTCTATAAAACAATCACAATCATCAAAAAATTTATAGCTTAAACACAGTAATTGTCGTGCTTCAATAGATAAGTGCCAAAAGCAGAATCTAGCTGGGAACTTGTTAAAAATGACGCAAATGAAACCTTATAAATGAATTATTCAAACATACTGATCAAATAGTGTTGCATGATTAGAGATTTTCTGATTTAAATGAAATTTGATATTTTAGAGTAAACATTATGATAAAATGGATAAATATGTTTGTGATAGAAGAATAAGATAGTAGATGTAATAAATATGGTCTTACTAACATTGTTATTGAAGTATCAAGAACACACCTAATTGCAAAAACAGCACAAACAATACATATTGAGACACCAAACTAAAATTTAGGTAAACAGTTGATGTAATAAAAAAATAATTATAATGTGGTGTTGTAGCTGAAATGTTTTTAAGCCCTATCTTTAGACATATTTAAAACTTCTGGTCCAAACATGTTTGTTTCAAAATATATCAATAATTGTTTTCTTTTAAAAAAACAACAAAAAGTAAATAAACAAAAGAAAAAAAAACAAAATGAAAAAAAAATTTGTACAGCAACCGAGCATTTCAATATGGTTATTGTCATTTCAATATGGTTATTGTCATTATTTCAATATGGTTATTGTCATTTCAATATGGTTATTATCATTATTTTAATATGGTTATTGTCATTTCAATATGGTTATTGTCATTTCAATATAATTATTGTCATTTCAATATGGTTATTATTGTCATTTAAAGTGACTGATTAGATGGACACAACCAATAAAACTGGAGATAATTTAGTTAACATTTTCGACGTCGTTCTTGTCAAAAACATTTAATGGAACCTTCCTACTTTTATTTACACCTTTATGTATTTCGAAGACACAAATGTTTTTTTTTTTATTTTGTTTCAGTATAAGCACTTAAACAAAAAATGCATTAAAACGCATTTCTCGCTTTTCACACCGTTATAGCATTATTGAAAACCTTTTATATTTTCTTTAAGTTAAATAAAAAGGATTTTGGGTAGTCGACCACAAGTAGAGTGCGGAAAGTCCAATCTTTAACATAAAACTTTATTTAGCTTTACTTTTAACAATTTATCCTTAAAGGGTACCTGTAACGATTTTCAGTTTTGACATATTTTATTCGTCGTACTTAAATATGGCTGTAGCGAAAATTCCATAAAATTCCATTCCATAAAAAGGTAGATATCGGTGATTTTATAATGCATCTCTAGAAATCCAAATCAAAAAGGTCGAAATCGAGGCTCTCGTGTTGTGACGTCATACCAGTAACATACCTCCACAGAATATTATTTACCAACTACTAAAATAAGTCAAATACGAACTCGTAGTTTAACTTTCTATGATTATTTTACGAGAAAACTATTTAATGAAGTGGAATTAACATCCGTTAGACATGTACCGATAATTAAGATTATTATTAATCCTTTTGTTTATTAGACACATTCTTTAGATTCAGACCCACACCTGTAATTAACAGGATGTCACCTGTAATTAACAGGTAGTCACTTATAATTTGCAAAATTGATTTGCAGGTTGATAAAGCTATCTTACGTCCTGTAATATACAATTATATATTTACCAGTTTACAGTTCGAGTAAAGTAAAATATTTTATTTGGTAAACGTTATTTATCATATACAGTATAAAGATTTCACTCCGGAAAAATGGATATTTCATTTAAATTTTAAAAAGTAAGAAAAAGAATTCTTTCTTAGTTTTCATGTCAACAATAATAATAATTATTATTATTATTATTATTATTATTATTATTATTATTATTATTATTATTATTATTATTATTATTATTATTATAAAATATAACTTTTAGGCAAAATCAAAAATTAAAAATTGACGACCAGAATAGTCTATTTAAAACATGTTTATTGATCTACTTACAGCATTTGATTTTATTAGATTTTAGTTTTCATTTTCCTTGGGCATTTATTTAGCTGTGATTTTCTTAAATTCTTTATTCTATATATACAAATTCATAAAATTATTAATATTATTATTATTATTATCTCGTTTTTTAAAATGTGGTCTCATTCTAAAATCCGTGTCATTTCATTTTAAACATTTATAATATATTTCTCGTAAAATAATTTGAGATGGAATATCTTGGTTTTTTTTTTCTTTTTAATTATCCCAGCATTAATTAGCCATCGGGACAGTTGAAAAGAACTATGTTACAAACTTTAATTGTGTGAACTTTTTCGAGGAAATGTGATGCCGCTAGACTACTTAAAAGTTTTCTACATCACAGTCATTTAATTTCAACTGTCAATGAACATTGCACAAAAGAACATAGACGATTGGTTTTTAATGTATTGATTTTTACCCGGTGCCACTGTCATGTGCTGATTTTGAATTTTTATTAAAATAATGCATTCAAAATTCAAAATTTTGAATGCATTATTTTAATAGAAATTCAAAATCAGCACATGACACCACAGTAAGTTCCATAATTTTCATCCGGTATTCTGTCCAGTGCGACTTGATATCTAATTCATTTTAAAATGTCGACGATAAAATTAATTTTTCGTGTATTTGACTAGTTAAAACTAATCGCGTATTTTTTGTTAAAGCTATGCAACTTATCGTAATTCTCGAGTCTGTCCAGTCTGACTTCATAAAATAATTTATTTTCTTAAAAAAGTCAAAGATAAAATCAATTTTCGTGTTATTGACAAGTTAACACTCGTCAAGTATTTTTCAACAGCTATGCAACCAAATGCAGTCACAATTCTTGAGTAGGTCGGGACTCGACTCAATATGTTCATCAGATTCGTCCGTTTCTGGTTCAAATAAATAACGGTTTTACTCCAAATTCATCAGTGATAAGATTGTCTACTGCTTCCCGAAATAATGACAAACTATTTGACATAAAAAGGTACTTGTCAGAGTCGTTACTTTCTTCTACATACGTCAATATATCATCATTGTTACTACTATCTGTTAGGTTAGACACTACTTCTAATACTGCAATGACGTCACACGTTTATAACTCAAAACGAGGCGTTTCACTTTTCGATAAAGAGAAAGTTATAAAATGTGGATTTCAAACCGCTATAACTTTTTTATTTTGTCACCAATTTTGATGCGGTTTACACTATTGTTATATTTAAATAATATATAAAACAATTTTGATAAAAAAAATTTTGGTTACAGGTACCCTTTAAACTTGTTTTAAGGGATTCCATGGATTTTAATTTAACCCCCCACCAAATAAAAAAGCATTATGTTTGTTATAAGATATTAAAACAACGCAGTATCTTATTTAAACAAATTCTTGTTTTTAACACCTCGTTATGTACAGGTGCAATGTAAATTTATGTTCTTTTTGCGCCTTATTCAAGATAAACTTTTCATGATTCTTCTGTATATTGCTTAAAAAATAACATCTTGAGTACTGAAAGCAGGCTATCTTACAAATAAAGTTATGTAAGGAAAATGATATCGGGGAGCCTGCCAAAGAGTATTGTTCGATGATAGAAAACTAAAAGGTCAATCTATTATTATATGTAAAACTACTGGTTTTCACTGGTTCTTTTACGTAGTTAACATGCTAACACATAGATATTTATTTCTACAATGAGAAAAAACATGTTTTCAGTGGGTGGTATGATTCAAAGAAAGATACCTTGCTACATATATATACAATAAGTTTTATTACAACATAAAACTTCGAGGTTTGCGTTGATTGAATGATTGATTGGTTGATTGGAGTTTGACGTTCCTGTCAATAATATATCACTTATATCGAGGCATCATCAGCTATAGAGGAAGTAAAAAAACAAAAACAATTTGACGTGTACGTAGGCACGTAGTTCAGAAAATGATTTACAGAATGGAACGTCTGCCGTCGGGTTTTAAAGACTCGTCTGAAGACCCTTAGTGGTTTTTGTGTTTTTGCTTAACAAGTTGTCTAAGCCTTTTTAAAAACTATTTTTGTAGATGATAGCTTGTTATGAAAATATACTTGATCTTATATAACCTTGTTTCAAACTTGAACATTGAAGTATACTTTTTAAATCCACATTGTTAAATGTTTGATGATAGATGATAAATGTTTGGTGTTAGCTGGATTTGGATTTATATAATTTTGGAACTTTAGATTCATTTATTTCCAACTGTTTGGCATATGTTGTTTTTTATTATCAAACTTTTCGGTCTTAGTGTCACTGATGAGGAATGACTTTCCGAAATGTGCACATCTGGCACATCAAAATTCAACTGGTATTTGTGTTATATATTTACTACTCCTGAGCGGGTGCCGCTGCTGGTGGAGTGAAACTCCCCGAGGGTATCCATAACACAGTAGGCAGTACATAGTACTGTCAGAAAATGTACCATTTAGCAAAATTTTCAGCTGCCTTAAATTGTAAAATTTGTTTAAAACTAAGGTTTGTTCCCTCATGCAAAACATTCCTTAGCTGGATTTGGATTTATATCATTTTGGAACTTTAGATTCATTAATTTCCAACTGTTTGGCATATGTTTTTTATTATCAAACTTTTCGGTCTTAGTGTCACTGATGAGGAATGACTTTCCGAAATGTGCACATCTGGCACATCAAAATTCAACTGGTATTTGTGTTATATATTTACTACTCCTGAGCGGGTGCCGCTGCTGGTGGAGTGAAACTCCCCGAGGGTATCCATAACACAGTAGGCAGTACATAGTACTGTCAGAAAATGTACCATTTAGCAAAATTTTCAGCTGCCTTAAATTGTAAAATTTGTTTAAAACTAAGGTTTGTTCCCTCATGCAAAACATTCCTTAGCTGGATTTGGATTTATATAATTTTGGAACTTTAGATTCATTAATTTCCAACTGTTTGGCATATGTTTTTTATTATCAAACTTTTCGGTCATAGTGTCGCTGATGAGGAATGACTTTCCGAAATGTGCACATCTGGCACATCAAAATTCAACTGGTATTTGTGTTATATATTTCATAAAGTATTACATTTTTGATTGTCTAATAGGAAGATGGTTTGTAAACCTTAAGTGTTTATATAAAATAGATTTGAATTACATCAATGGTCCACAAAATAGCAATTTAAAAAGGCTTAATTTTACCGATCTTGTATCTTTCATACAATTTAAGAAAGATTATGGTACAGTAAGAAAAAGGACCTTTAGGAATATCCACAACCGAGGACAGTTTACAATTAACATAAATTATTATCTTTTTGTCATAATGAAACTTTCAAAAATATTATCTTAAGTTGCAAGATCCTAAAAAAACATAAGAGGAAAACAAATAAATAAACAAATGCAATAAATAGATTATATGTAAGTGTGTATCCGACATGTTTGCTTTGCCTTACACAAGTCTTTAAAAACTCATGTGAATGTTAATTCCTTTTTTATTTGATCACGAGTCAATACATTTTAGAAAAACAATCCAAAAACATATACATTACTTTCAATTACAGTTGATTTAAAAAAAATCAATTCTTATTTCAATCTGAAGAAAAATACATCATTGTCAATAATCAAGCTTCTAAGAAATAAAATAGGAATATATTTGACAAATCCGAATCCAATTTGAACCATGTGTATACCTGGCTCAGAATGATATTTAAAAACAACTTTTTATTGTACAGAAATATTAATCTAATATTGTATTCATGAACGTTCTTTCATTTTAGGAAGTTATAGATACATACTATCAAATGGAAAGAAATTCGAACCGACATTAAAATTAACCGACTAGATAAACATCTCCTATCAAACCGGAGATGACAGTAAAAACATTTGTTTGATTAAGGTCCATCGGGTATTTTTCAGAACCATGATCAGCACTTTTCAGTAGCTGGATACACCACAATAAGGCAGGGGAAAACAGGTGTGTACAGTCATATAGCGGAATTCATGGTGTCCAGTGGTGGCGTGGTGGTTTCAAAAAATAAACATAACATAAAGACTTAAGAATTAAAACACTCACTTCTGAGATCAACATTTATAATGATTAAATTCAATCCAGTGGTGTGGTGGATCAAGTATTTGTTTTAACCCTAACTATTCCACTTACTTTGCAACCAGTGGTTCTTTAATATCAATATATTTTTCAAAAATACGGAAAAATAACATGCGAGATATTTGGTGTAATCGTATAAGATATTTCCCAGTCATCAAAATTCTTTGAATAAGGCAATAATACTGAAAGTCGGTTAATATAATAAATGTAGCATCTGTAGGCATTGTATGGACTTAATGTAAGTATGCAATCTCACAAACCCATCTACAGCTGCACGACAGGAAGCATGTTCTACATGTTATAACAAAATGTCTGAATTCTTCATCATCTTTCCAATCAGAAGGAATACGAGAAGTAGGTACTTGACAGGATGATTGGTGGCTTATACATGACAAGATCGAGATTTATACAAGATAGAACACTATCTGTAACAACCGTGTAATAACGTTTTCATCATAATGAAAATAGAATCACCAATGCATTTTTACGAGTTTCTTATGATTTTATTATAATCTTTTATCGTAATAACTCTTGTATTTTTGGGTAATTTATTATCGTAAAATAAAGATACTTATTCTAACAAACCTACCAGTCAATGAATGTCATATATAACACCTATCAGATTTGCCTCACCGAAACATTACTGAAAACACAAGAACTCATCCAATTCCAGAATAACTGTTCCAGAAAATTACCCGTTCGAGTTTGAACTTCCATAAACTTGTTTTAACACCTTGACGGACATGTTCACTTCAATAAAGGGGTCGCAGGGTACTTTGGTTTAGGTATTTGTACAGAATGTACTGTAAAGTTCAAATCATGGCAACAGGTTAGCAAAAATTTTCTTTAAAATGCAAATATGTTTATTTTTTTATCTACATAGACAAACATAGCTCATTTACTCCTAATTGATGATAGCATGTTAAAATTTTAATTATTTATGTTATTATTCAATATACATAATAAACTACTGTCATAAAACATTTTTGAATGTATTTAACGATAAAATTCAAAAAAAATGTTTTGACGCTATTTTCACTAACTCATTGGTAAAAAGTAATAGATAAAAAATTCTGTAAACAAAAACATGTTGTTGTACTTAAAAGCAGCTAATGCTATCGAGAACAAACACAATACAAGTTTTATAGGAAAAAAACAGCCAAATAAGACAAGGAAGAACAAACACTTCTCTGAATCACTATTGAAATGTTTCCCACTTTGGACAAGCATCACATTAAATGACAAAATAATATTCAGATGTGTACTACTGGGTCTATGACCAAAAAGATCCTAACAGAAGTTGTAATTTTTCCCAGCCATGGTTGCTTATGCCCAGGGCATATTGAAGAGAAAATTTGAAAATTAAAAAAAAATAGTTTTGAAATAACTGTTCTTTGGCAAAACTATTATTGACTTAGTTATGACAACTTTAGTTTAGGAATAAAGGATCTTTGGCAAAGATCGTAATTGTTCTTGTTTTAGTTATAACAGCACGAGTTTATGAATAACTGATATTAGACAAAGTTACAGGTGTTTTTGTTGTATTTCAATAATAACTGTTCTGTTTACTTCATACATCAATAATATTCGAGATCACTTATCTTAATGATAGCCTATTTGTAAATCCGGAGGGAAATTCGTTCATTTTTTATTTGTAAATTATTTACTTTCTCATTGTTCTTGTTTATGGTAGGGTTTTACGTTGGTTTTAAATCATTTTAATCACTCTGAGCTTTTGCATTAAATGACGTACAAAAAGGTTTAAAATCTTTTTTTTAATCCCAATCTGTTAAAATCCGGTGATTGTAAATCCGTATTATGTATTCAATGATCAGTCTAATCAGATTAAAGATTTGCCCAATAATAATATATCATAAATAGGAAATAAAAAAGAAAAACGATATTATAGAATACGGAAAGTAAATTCATTTATATATGACTTTACAACATTACTGGTAGAATCAATAAAGGTCAATTCAATAGCCCCGGACATACGTTTTTGAAAATCATTCAAAATGATACAATACAGTATTTAATTACTACTTAAAGTGAGTTTACAATGGTTCGTTGGAATTGGAAAAAAATATGATTCCCTGACAGAAGCATTAAGAATCAAGAAATATATTTATTTAATGTACAATCTACTAATATTGATGGTTTGTTAAACAGTGTACTAGTATATATAAACTTTAAGACACACCATCTCCTCTTCATTATCGTACATTTAAGCGAGAGGCTTGTCGATTTATTGTAATTTTTTTTTTAAAATTCGAAAGAGATTTGTGATTTTATAAATCTTATTTACATGTATTCCTGTGTAAAGCAAGTTAAAACTGCATTCGTTTTCATTTTGAATTATTAAATTGTATTATGACAAAATTTAGACTTCATTTGAAAAAAAGAAATAGTCATGTGTTCTCTTTATGACTGTTCCATGTGCTGGTTTTTAATTTCTATTAAAATAATGCATTCAAAATCAGCACATGACAACTTCAAATAATACATTCAAAATCAGCACATGGCAACTTAAAATAATGCATTCATAATTATCACATGACAACTATCTAAAATCTGCAATATGTAAAATTAAAAAACACGAGTTTCCAAATAATACCAAAATGAAAATATTTAACCAAAACCAAAAACGAAACAATAAATATCAAACATCTATTTCTTGTTAGCAAACTTTGTTGTGACGAGAACTATCAATTAATTCATCCAGACAAATATGAATACTTTGTCTTGTTGTCTGCCTTTAGTTATATCGTTCTGACGTAATTCGGTCGTTCAACCCGGCCAAAATACTGGATTAGTATTTCTGGAATTACTATTATAAGGAAACGTTCCAACCAATGTGTTTTATTGTACATTAGAAACTATTGTTTTGCTTATTGCTTCATTGATTTTGGTGCTATGTAAGTCAATCCTCATCAAGTTTGTCAATAAAAAGAACAGCATACCAACATTAACTTAATATTATTGTTTTCTGTAATTATTATATGACAACAGTGCAATTGGCTTCCCATCTTTAAAGACTAAGAATATATCCAAGAACAATTTCTTTCAAAACAGTTTACCCTATTGATCACATTGAACAATTAAAATTGACAATTTTGTTAAGAATATCTGAAATTAAAATTTTTTCGGAAAAAAAGTTCCAATGCGGTAATTATAAAGAAATCTTAAAAACCATTCAAACTTACCATATAACTAGAATTTTCAAAAACATTGAGATTTTGAATTTACAAGATTTAATTCAAATGGAGATTTTTTAATTTAAGGGGTCATTACAGTTAAAGCTGCATTAAGTTTTCCAAAGAAAAAATTAAAACGGTGCTAATCTAATTAATGATGTTCCTAATGAACAATGTTACATTTGGTTTAACGATAAAAGCTCGAATAAATACAGAAATTACAGTATTTACCCAGCGAGATGCAGCATTTGGGATGTAGAACATGGTTACGTCATCAAAACCTGGGTCATTTAAACACAACTTTCAAAACGGTGAAATACGATAAATTAAACACAGAACTTCGTTGAATTTGTCATTTGTGACTTAGTAAGGGATACATAACACCATTTCGAATACATCTGGATATTAATGAAGGACAATAAATGCAATCTGTCATGTTTCACCTTCGATTCTAGGGTTTTTCCGTACATCCGTGCGCATGCTCCAAGCTCATTATTACCATCGTAAAACACTGAACAACCGGTCAGAGGATTCCGTTTATTTACAGCTTAAAGAAATGAAATTTTAGAAATGAATGTCACGGATCGTGGTTAGAAGATATCTATTTTAAAAAAATATATATTTTTAGAAAATCAAAAAAAAATTCAGAAAATTGAAAAACTTAATGCAGTTTAAACCATATTCCTACATGGATACTTAATATCAGACCAGTGGTCTTCATGTCGATAGTGTCCTTTCAGAAATGCATATAAAAAAAAATAAATGTTTTCCCAAACATTAATATATACCACTTGGATATATCTTAGTAAAAATATTGTTAAATTCTTCTGCTAAATATCAGAAGTTTTCTCCGGTTTCTGCTAACATGCCATAAAGAGAAACTCTCTGATATTTAGCAGAGAAAATTACAAGTATTACGCATTTCTTAATTGTGAAAAAAATCGTAAAAGACCATTACTGACTCCATTAAATGTCCATCTGGTCAGTTTTGTCATGTGTTGATTTTGAATTTCTATTAAAAGAATGCATTCAAAAGTTGTCATGTGCTGATTTTGAATGCTTTATTTAAATAGAAATTCAAAATCAGCACATGACAGTTATAATAAATTTATCAAGTTATCAATGGTCATTTTTGGTGACATTGCAAAACAGATCTAGACGCTTTATAGCTTTGACACATTAATGGGGTCGGGTCCTTTACTTTTCAAGATGGTTATTTTATACACAACGGCACGTAAGCTTCTTAATGACAAATATTGTGTATTTTGAAACATAAAATCGTAAAAAAAGTTTTTGCCATTATATTGTATTTAGGAACGATCATATGGGATAATTCTTGTAAGAATTTCCAAATGCTTGAATTACAAGTTCAGCTACAAATGAAGCACTTATGATGTTAATTTCTTTTCACTAAAATGAATTCTACTGTGACAGCAAACTACGTGTCTTTTTAATACAATATATATCAATTTATATCTGGATTTATAGGAACACCTTGGTTTGGTTAAAGAAAATATGAAAAGTGGTTTCTCAAAAACGAAAGAGCCAACAAGAACAAATCCTCCTCCTCCTCTTCCTCCTACTTATCATCATCATCATCATCATCATCATCATCATCATCATCATCATCATCATCATCATCATCATTTTCTTGTTTTTTCTTCTTTGTCTTCTTCCTTGGTTTCAGAAAGCATGTGAAGGAACACACAAGAAACACATATTCAAATCCACTGGTTTAAATTCTTATTTGTGATCGTCAAGAAACATTAGGACAATGTCTATTGTAGTGGTGCGGTAAAAATATCTTTGTCTTATCTATTTAATATGGTGTTGCGGTTAACATATTCTTGCTTTGTCTCTCTTTTATGGTGGTGCGGTTAAAATGTTTGTGTCTTGTCTCTTTATTATGGTGGTGCGGTTAAAATGTTTTTGTCTTTTCTCTATATTATGGTGGTGCGGTTAAAATACCTTTGTCTTTTCTCTCTATTATGGTGGTGTGGTTAACATGTTCTTGTGTTGTCTCTCTTTTATGGTGGTGCGGTTAAAATGTTTTTGTCGTCTTCTTCTTTTTTTCTTCTTTTTTTTAAAACCACCATCACCAACAACAAAAATTATTAATGGACAAAACAAAATGCCCTGCATATAATATGCATGTACCAAGTTATGAAATAAGCAAAGGTCAAGCACAAGATAATGCTGTTAAAATCACTAGATTTTTTCTAAACATGATACACCGGCAGATCCAGAATTTTACATTTTATTTAAATGTTTATTTCACAGGCAGATTAAAAGTCGATAATAAATTCGGAAAACGTTTAAAAGCACATTTGTTGAAGTATAAAATAACATTAATTGCCTTCTTTTTTCGGTGTCTTCGTGTTCTATAAATTATACTTTCTTATGCCATACCATTATGAGTGATCTATCAAACGCCTTCATGAAGACATTATCTAAGCTTTTAAACATTTACAATCAAAGTTATTTTATATCTTTTCTTTATGTTGTTATAATGGTCTGTTTGAATATCTCATCAAATCAAACTTATTACACATACAACTATAAATTTTTAGAGACTGTATAATAACAAAAATCAATACGAGTTAATGGTAAACCTACAGGATACTACAACCTGTTAATGATATCGTGTTATGATTTTACCTGTATGTTATGACCCGAGGTTGTAACGTAAAGTATCTAATGGATTATACGAAAAATGTTTAATTCGTACTGCAAAGCGTAAGACGTACACGGAGAAACACATTAGTTGACTAGAGATAAGAAGAAAGTATTTTAACCGCATCACCACAACGAGGAGACAAGACGAAGATATTTTAACCGCACCATAAAAGAGAGGCAATATAAAAGTATTTTAACCGCACCATCATAATACAGAAACCAGACAAAGATATTTTAAGCGCATCTTCATAAAAGAGAGACAAGACAAATGAATTTTAACCACACCACCACAATACAGAGACAAAACAAAGATATTTTAACTGCAACATCATAATAGAGACAAGACAAGGACTTTTTAACCGCACCATCAAAATAGAAAGACAAGACAAATTAATTTTAACCGCACCACCATTTTAGAAAGACAAGACAAAGATATTTTACCGCATCACTACAATAGACATTGCCCTAATGTTCTTGACGATCACAAGTAAGAATTTAAATCAGAGGATTTGAATATGTGTTTCTTGTGTTTTCCTTTACATGCTTCCTGAAACCAAAGAAGAAGACGAAGGAGAAGAAAAAACAAGAAAAACAATTACAACAACAACAACAACAACAACAATAATAATAATAATAATAATTATTATTATTATTATTATTATTATTAGTATGATGATGATGATGACGACGACGGTGGTGTCGGTGAAGGTGGTGGTGATGGTGGTGATTATGATGATGATAATAATGAATATTCAAGTTTACTTAAAGGTCCATTCATTAACAGCTGTTTTTGGGGTCACAGATAGTTTTATGTGATCTTACAGATCATCATTAAATGTCATGCGAAGTATCGAGTAGCCAGTAAACAGACCACCAATTCCAGGTATCGTAATAAGAAATATAAATTTATTCTTTATCCAAGAGAAATGTCTGTTTCAAAACAGCGCTATTTGAAGACTCTGTATAATGTTGTCTTTCAGTTTCGATTTACCTATCTATCTTTTTTGCACTAATTTCCGTAGCTTTGATCTTGAAGCCCAACTTTTAATGACGTACAAAATAGCAGATTACCAATCGATAGACCAACGGAATATATGGATATAAGAAAATTAAAGAAACAGGATACAATATTTCTTTGGTATGAACATATTCTGCTGTTGTTCAACAAATTCTTGAGAATACATCCAGAGCATGGCATGGTTTTATCGAAACTTTTACCTTTCCGAAATTAAAAAACAGCAATTTTCTTTTACTGTTAGCGTAATTGTAGATTTCATCTAGCAAACTCCTAATTATCTCTATTCGCGAATATGACTAACTGCCATGCGCTAGTTTTGATAAAAAAAATTTAAAAAATTATAATTAACACACGAGGCCACATTTTTTGTTTTGGATAATATGAAATAAACCTAAGTAAGATGTACTTCATAAAGATCAATTTAGTTTGACATCAGAACAATTTGCAGAATGCGTCAAGAAACTGACTTAACCACTGCATTTTCCTTTTTTTTAATAGAATAATTAAAGTGCTTCTTGTAATTGTTATTATAATGACAAAAATACATTGATTTCTTTGTCAATAGAGCTTTACAGATAATACTTATTTCTAAACACTGACGTAAATCTTTAAAATTAACAACATAATTGTTAAAAAATATGGGTTTTTTAAAACATGATTTGAGATGCAATAATTTCTTCTAATATCAAAGAAATATCAGGTGCTTATATCCTTTAAGAATAAAATTATAATGCCTGTAAATTTCTTTATCTGCAATATAATGATGAAAAGACTTTGATGAACAGCCATTTTGAGTTTTATTGAAAATGCGTATCAAATCGGTAGCAGTGCTGGTCATAGTCAGGATCTATATTTATTCCCTGCAAGAACAGAATAACTTTAAGCAGACTGTGAATGATTTTGTAAAACACACATTATTGTACCTAATGGAAAAAGTAAAGACTGCATTTTGGTTTTTTTTTTTCGTTTGGATCAACACATGTCGTTAAAAAAAGCTCTAATACAGTCGTAAGACTGTATATAGTTTATTAAGTCCTCAAATCCAATAATGATTGTAACGTTTTTATCAAACAATAAATTTGCACACATTTGGGGAATAGCATATTACTGGTATTTAACGTTATAATAGTGCTTAAGGCTGTGTACATTGGCTTGTTTGTTGGGAACCAACCAGTCATTTTATGACACCTTAAACTTCGATGTCTTAAAGAACACAACACATATTTCTCATACCGATTTCAGAATATTTTGTTATTTATTAAAAACTAAATTAAAAGCAAATTTTAAACAACCCCTTTTCATTTTTATCCGGAACAACAGAAGGCTTTCTGAATATTTTGAACACAATCTATCTGTACGATAAAAAAATAGAGCAGTGTCGTTTTTAAAGAATTTGTTCCGGATTTATTTGGTGTATGTGAATAGTATAACTCGTACAAGAAATATCGTATAAGACTTACATAACAACCTTCTATTCCTTCAACAGAAAAATAATTACTCACGGGCAATACAATATATGTATGTTCTATTAGAGTAATATAAGCAGACAATAACCTGTTGGCTGGATCGTTATCAATACAACTTACAAAGAGGATATCAGCTGATCTTTGATGAAGTTTTTGTTATATTGTCCTGACATAGAATAGGTCCAGACAAAACTATTGACTTACAAGTGTCATCACTAGCTCCCATAACAAAGGCATGTATTGATGTAAATCCACAACCTTTGTCCTGTGTTATAACGGTTATTACTTTCAATTTATATCAGAATAAATTAGTTGGCAGATCTTGATTCAGTACACATGTATGTTTATCATATTTATTACTGTCATAATTGGCCAAAAATGCATATCATGGTGTATAATGTACATCCATTGGAGTCCACATGTAGCAAATTTACGCTAGAGGGGCGAGACCAAGTGCTTGCAATTAGCAACTTGATTAAATTTAAAAAATGGAGCTCAATGCTAAAAAAGACATTTTAAAGACAAAAGTTTGAATGCACTGTTTTCAAAATCGTACGTCGCAAAACGATTTATATATAAACGATTACTATTAACAGAATCTTCAGCAATTTGTATTTTTCGTCTATAGAAAACATTTGTGGCTTTTTTGAGATGCAGAATGTTAGGTACAAAACGTTATGAGGTTATAACATATATTTCTGCGATTCCACTCCATGCACATCTTGGAAAGTCTTGTGGGAAATACGCGAGAGCCAGACATTTGGATACTAGATGAACAGCTCTGAATAAATCAGAGAAAATAACATAATAACAAAGTTAATTGCTCAGACAAATTTGCAACTCAAACGCTAGCATTTATTCTTTTTTATCATAGGAAAAGTACTGTTAGTATTTTCATTACCAGTTTGGAATAAAAGTTTTACGTTGTATTCTATAAAGTCATTTTGGAAAATTTAGACTTATCATTTCAACACAAATGAATTTAAAAAAAAAACAAATCATTGATGCCTTAATTTTTTATTTCCTTTTATTTCATGTTTTAAACCTTGCAATCACACAAAAACAATCATCTGACGAATCCTGTATTCGATAAACAATTCCAAGGCAATCATTAGATACATGATGGTAGATTGTCTCAATTTGATACACTCCTCTCAACACTGGAAATAATCAGGTGCCCGGACTATATAATCAATCAAAAACATCTTTGGTAAAAAAAGAATTTAATGAGTCAGCTGAAATCGAATTTCAGTATTATGTTTTTATGTATCATGTCCGCTAGGCGTAGATGTTTTAATGCTTTTATTATGTTCTGGTCAGCATTTTTTTTTAAATTGGTCGAATAGCACGTTTTCAGATTTTGTAGACAAAAACACATGTTTTTATACATGTATATAAAAAAGAAACAATGTACCATGCCGTGTAGGCCATATGCGACAGAATATAAAATAATTAATAGAAATATTTTCACATTTTTATGTAAACATTGAATTTAATAATAATAGTAATGATGATGATGATGATGATGATGATGATTTGACTTAATCCACTTCGTCCCAGGAGGGACAAAGGCGATTACAGTGGATTTCCATCTCCCGCTGTCTTGTGCAATTTTTTTTTATTCTCCCCAAATTTTGCCAATTTTCTTTAGGTCTCATGTATACACACTTCACCAGGTGTGTGTTTTTTTTCCTACCTTGTTTTCGTTGTTCTTGTGTATTCCAGTAAGGTATGCTTTGTTATGTTTGAGTGCTTTTTCCTCAATGTATGCTCTATCCAGTTCCATGTGCGTGTTCTGGTGGTTGCTTGGTCCTCTTCTATAAGTCTTGGTTGCTGATGGTATCCGGCCACCTTATACCAAGGAGCAGGCACAATCTTTTATATCCGCTTTTCAGTGTTGCTGATATTTATGCTGTCAGTTCGTTTTTAGTTGATTCTCATTTTTTTGGTTTGTTTTCTGTGTGCTGTTGTTTCTAGGTTGGTAGCTTGATGTTTAGAGTCTTGAAGACGATGAGCTAGAGTGCAGATGTTATCGACAAAGTCGAGATCTTCTAGACGTGTTGTCAGTGTCCACTGTATGTCAGCTGGGCTGCTGTATGCTGTTCTGCTGATTCTATCACATGATGATGATGATGATGATGATGAAGATGATTATTTTTTTTATTCAATTTATTCCGTAAGCATACACTTATAGGTGACATAGATAATACTTTTAGAATACAATGCATGGCGGTACATTACATATATAACAATGTATGACATACACATGTAGTGATAATTATGGTAATTGTATTGGATTTAACAACACGATAATAAGCGGAAGAATTAAGACAGTAGGATATATTTGTGGATGTGGACCAACAACAGCTAGTTGTCTCTTTTGTGTATACCTTTTTTTCAAACAAACAAACAAGAGAGAGAGAGAGAGAGAGAGAGAGAGAGAGAGAGAGAGAGAGAGAGAGAGAGAGAGAGAGAGAGAGAGATTCCCAAATTTCGAAGCTGACGAATATTATGCAGACCCATATGTTGAAAATTCAAGGTTTGATAAAATGATGGTGGTGATTATTATTATTATTATTATTATTATTATTATTATTATTATATTACGAAATTACTGGTGACATGTGCTAATTTCAAATTGTGTTTTGAATTATTTTGATTTTATATATTCGTTTAGAATGTAATATGAGAACATAATAATGTTACGTCATAATTAGCATATGATACCAGAATTTTTTGTCTATATAATAATAATAATGATAATAATAATAATAATAATAATAATAATAAAAATAATGTAAATCGGAATGGATTGTTTAACGTTGTGATTCTCTACACACACGCACACACGAAAAAAGCGAGAGAGAGAGAGAGAGAGAGAGAGAGAGAGAGAGAGAGAGAGAGAGAGAGAGAGAGAGAGAATAATATATTATTGTACGTCAACCAAGCTGATCGATAATCCCGCAGACTGTTAGAAATAAATCCGATCTTGTCAGGTCACCTCTCATTGATAATCCGTGTTGTTATTCGGTATAGACTGAAAAATTATATTCTAATGAAATATAACAGTGAGTTTTAAAAAAATCCACATGTTTAGACAATGTGAAAGTAGACGAGTTGTTTACATGAAGCTTACTTCCGTGTTACGACGACCTTTGCCGCTAGGCGGCCTGTCTTAAGTATTACCCACAATTCCTTTAAATGTAGCAGAATTATCGCTCGATGAAGGTAACAAAATGGCTTTACACCGTACGTCTGTGTCTGCTAGACGGGGTTCTAAAAATGAATCGCAAAAAGATGAAGACGAGCCTGAAAATAATGGATATATTCAAGTTTTGGTCAAACCTTTAGAGCAGGGAAATTTAAGCCTTGTTTTGAATTGGTTGGGGATAACAGGTACAAATTTTTCAACCCAGCAGATTGGAGTAGTCTATGGTATTGGATTAGCTATTTCAAGTGTGATTCTTTATCAGTTACTTAGATGTGATATAGGATCGTTATTTCATCGTTTTTGTGGAATTTTGGTGCCAATGTTTACAATTATTTGTTCATTTTATTGGTTGTCTTTATATCTGCGCAAAACCTGGAACACTACGAGTGTTTATTTACTATTTTCGTCATGTTTCGTTGGTGAAACCCTCGCACAAATTTTTCTTGTTGAATGGCATTCAAGTACAGCCCCTCAAACTGGAGGGGTAGAAAGTGCTAGCATATCTTTCAGTCCCGTTACACAGCCATTAGTAGTTTTTGTTGTTTTATTAGCAGTATGCACTGCGAGTGTTTTTTCATCATTAGAGACTTCTCACAGCGTTGCCGTGATATCGCTGGTTAGTTTTACTCGTTTTTTGGCGTGCTCCACCCTCGGGGACCTCCCCCAGGGCATACGGCCATTATAGCCTATATTTGTGGATTAACAGGCATAATTATATCAAAATACATGGAAACAGTGCTAAAACCGCCAATTAATAATTTTATGACCCATGATGGAAAAATCCCTGTAATAAAACGTCGACGTTCAAGTTCTTCAGGCACACATGCATTTTCTGCACATAGATCCACAAGAAGAACGTCACTGCCAGCACTAATTCCAAAATCTCAGGTAAGTCTAAAATGCATAAAGTATTTCAGCATAACCACAGGTTACAAGTGCTTGATCCCATTAAGATAATCTTACCAATACACAAGATCCTTATTATACCTAAAACTACATTAATCTGATTGTTCTGCTTGATAGCCTGATTTTTTTTTTTAATTCAGAATTGTTATTAAAAAATCGGTATGTATCGGATTTTAACAATCAATGGTGATCATCGATTGACTAAAAATGGGTCATCTTTTTTAAAGTTCACCCTAGAACTACAGTAGTGCCTTTGTGTTTGGTTTACATATAACTTTAAACTTTCTTGCACATTTTGTATTGTATACTTTTATTTTGAACTTCTTTATACATTTGTGAACAGTTGAATACAGTGTTGAAATACCTTGAATATTATATGTCTGAAATGTAATCTGACACAAAATGTGCAAGAATTGAAAAAGAAATGCAAATATTAACAAATGATTACACAAAATACAGATCAATGTTTGCAAAATTTCTGACCATTTAATGAACATCAATAATCTTTTTAAAAGAGAATAAGTAGTGTGTTATTTTTGTAGATCAAATTCAGACTATGATGTTTATTTAAATAGAGATTTAATTTTCGCTTTATTGATATTACTTAAATTTTTTAAAGTAATTTTTGACGTTAGTTTTATCATTCATCAAATTCAATTCAGATTATTTTCAACTTCAACTTTAATAATCCTTTCATTCTTCTGTCAGATTATGAATGTTACTGGATTATCACAATTGTCTATAAAGTCCTTGCTTGGTAACCTTATTCTCTATTTCAGATATCTGATTATGATCAAGGTCTAAAATATTATTTACAATATCACATATTGATTTGTTTTGCAAGTGCAAAAATATGTAATTTATTCTGTTCTATAAAATAAAATAATAAATCAGTATATTCAAAATGATAATTTGTAGAATCATTTACATTTTTGGGTAAAAACTATTGTTTTGTTTAATAATTTAAAAAAGTTTGGAGAAAATTTCTTTAAATTTTTTTTTTCTTTTTTTCTTTCTTTTTTTTTTTTTTTTTTTTTTTTTTTTTTTTTTTGTATTTGGGGGCCTAAATTTTTTTTTTCTTTTTTTCTTTCTTTTTTTTTTTTTTTTTTTTTTTTTTTGTATTTGGGGGCCTTAGCAAGTAAAAAAGATAATAATGTTGACAATTAAATTCATGCATTTTCAAGTCCACAAAGAATAACCTTTGTGATTTTACTGTCATACACAGATATATATATATATATATATATATATATATATATATATATATATATATATATATATAAATATATTACATTATTTTATATGTGTTACTGATCAGAATAACTTAACTGTTGTTAAAGTGAGAGACAAACATCCCTGCAATTGTGTGTCTGGCTAACGCAAGAAGTACAAAAAGTATGTTAACAATCATTTGCAGTGTTGCGATATACCTACTCGCAAAGATGATATAAAATTTTATTCACAGAGATGAATGATTTTATTCAGGGAGTTGAAATGCTAATTTGCAGAGACAAAGTGCACTGTTATATTGTCCTTTCCATATTAGCTAGCTAGCACTTAATTATACTTCCTTGGCTACAACTACTATAGAGACAAGCAAGTCAGTTACATTGTCAAGCATTTTTACAAACGTGTATTAAAATTCTTAGCCTATTGTAATGTTTAACTGTTTAAAAGCTCAATCTTATAAAATTTACAATAAGTTTATTCTCTTGATTTTTTTATAGCATTTTGACATTTGTTTTGTGATTGTTTTTCTGCTGCCTCATATTGTAAATATCAGAAGGATGATAAACATCCGAAAAATCCTATTAAAACTGGATTAGATCAATCATGCATGACTAGGAATTGTTTTAGCAACAAAAATATAAAAAATATATTCAAAGTAATGACATATATTTTGAACTTAGTTTGTAAATTCATGAACTGGTATTGTTGCCAGTTGCCAATACCTGTGACAGCTACAAAAGTTTCTCTACTATTAGACATGGGCCCCAAGCTGGAAGTCACGCTAACAGCCAGATAAATATTCATAAAACACGTGGGTGTCACAATCACAGAGCAGCAGGGAAGGTGGGGTGGGAGCTGTAAAAGGTAATACTAAATTTGGATTTGATACTAGCCACTGGCCTAATATGGTAGTCAAGAACTAACAGATTGAACATTAACACAGTAACTGAACAAGGTATGACTGTAAAATTATACATTAACTTCAATGAATATTCTTCAGTTTTGTTTTAGATGGAATAAAAAGTTTTGTATAGGTTTATCTGGATACATGTTTTCTTTTTCAAATAAATTCACTATTTCATGCTTAATTTTCAAAATTTTAAGGTTAAATAGAATATTTATTGCAGTGGTGTTTCTTTTGTAGGGGTATTCTGTTGTTGTTGAATGACCACACAAAACTCCTAAGTTTCCTTAATGCTGATTTATTGTTTGGCTGATGCTATAGCCCTTGATTTTACAGAATGATCTTATTATCTGTCTGTGTGTTCTTTTAACTCTCACTCCAAATATAAAGAATTTTCGCTGACCTCATAGAAGGCATTTTCGAAATTACAAATAAATGTACATAAATGAAATTCTTCTGTGTTTCTTGCCATAAACCTTTTTACCTATTATTCTTAAACTATAAACATTTGACTTATTAAATTTACATTAATTATTCTATTAATTTTTACCAATTAAAAATATACAAATCATGATATTTGAAGCAATAGAAGATAATAAATTAACAGTTCAAATGTCTTTCACAACTGTAGTTCATTTTAATACATTATTTATTTCTTATATAACTTTTAACTCATTAAATATTTCTTGATTATTTGTACACTAATAATGTCCAGATTCTTCTGTGAGTGTCCATATGTAATATAACTGTATAACTTAAATAAAACTATGAGAATTTCTTTATTAAAATTGGCAAAAAAACACTGATAAGCATTGTCTTTGCCTTGTTGTAAAGTTCTATATAATTCCTAGAGTAAAAGCAGTATGACATTGAAATTTTAACTACAATATTTCATTCAAAATTTGGATGATTTACATAGAGGCTTAATCCAAAAATACAAGAAAGCAGCAGCAACCAAAAAAGTAGTTATTCATTAAGCTATAATTGTTTCCATCATTAAATTTTGCTGCATTTTATACAGAGTCCCCTACATTCTGTATAAACTAGTGCATCATGGATCATAATTTGTATTTGATTAAATACATGTATACCTGCTGATAAGTTGAGACTGATAGTTAACTAATTAACAAAGCTCATCAGTTATAACGACGTTTAATTAATTTTATACACTATTTTTTAATTGTCTTGTATTCATCATGGAAGACAGGCTCATGGAACTTTTGTTGGCCACGTTATCAAAATTAACGGGGCATATAATACTAATAACAGGGGTGTTTACCATATGTTTTTTGATAGGTAATTCCCTGTAATCATAAATATTCTTCGGATACTGTCTGATTTGACTAAATTCTAAATTTTGAAGGGAGCATCCCCTAAAATGAATTGCCAGATAATGAGATAAATGTAGAAGAAGTTTGATCATTGTACATCCAAGTGAGGAACAATTCTTATAAATATTTCTCTAGCTGTTCATAGTGTGAGTAACACTTTAGTAAAAAGTACCATACAGAAAAACATCTGTAGGGTCTTCTTAAAACCAAACAAGTGAGATGGCAGAGCACATTTTGGACTGATTAAATTGGCTCCTTAAGCATCAGATTATAATTAAGTTCAACCTGATTTTTGCTTACTTGTATTTATATTGTTCTCAAGTACTTCCATTGTGTGTGTGTGTGTGTGTGTATATATATATATATATATATATATATATATATATATATATATATATATATATATTTCTCATCTTTTATTATCAATTTTTGATGAATAATTGTGTTGTTCACCTATTTCTCACTGTATTTAAATGTGGCAGTATTGACGTCACATAACATACTTGATAGATTTTATACTTTATAAATTTTATAGGGTAGGATTTGTTTTTCTGGTTGATTGACTAGGAAACACAATGATCACTTTTAAGGTTGTGCTGCATGGATAAGATTTTGTTTCCTTGGGTATCAAAAACAAAGTTTTTTTTGTACTTAATTATATATACATGTATTTATATAAATAAACAAATATATAGATTTGGTGTTTGTATGTTCATGTATCACTGCACTGTACATGTATCCATCAGCATTATAATGTAATTTTGATGCAAAAAGTTGTCTTTTCGATGCTATTTGCTATGGTACATTAATTTTTGTAACACTTTTTGTACATAATTATTTAAGGGTTCTTTCAGAAGTTCTTTTAATTAATGTCTGATTCTGCACTATTAGCATCTTTATTTTTGCACTTTTCTTACCATAGTTTAAAAAAATTGTTTGTAAAAATTAGAAATTAAGGAATATAAAATGTCCTAATGGGATTTTATTTTTCTGGCTGGATTGTTTCATAGGTCATATTTGTTGAATTGGTTAGCCTGAAATTCACAGTCGTAACAAATTCTGTATTAAGTCAGTGTGAATGTTTATGGCATAGTAACTTTTCTTTTTGAGTTGTAAATCTAATATAGAGAATTTGCTTACATATGTTAATACAGTTTTTGATAGCTTTGAATAAAGAGACAGCTGAAGATCTAAAACCATTAAAACAAATTTATAGAAATAACTGTAAGAGCTTGATTTAATATAAACTAAAACCTTTACTATTTTGTTGAAATTATTCAAGCTTGATTTTACATACCAAATAAAAATATTAATTTTGATAACTTAGGAGATATATATATTATGTTGCCTGATTTAATATGTCATTCAAAGCTTAAAAAAGGTTATTGTCCTATTTAACATAGAAGTGAATAGCCCATATCCATTTATTATAATTTATGAGTCTCATAAACCAGAAGCAGCTAACACCTTGACTGTCGTTAATTGACAGTATCTGATGAAATTAATGTGATTAAGTAATCATAAATTATTACTGCTAGTATGTAAACCCACTGTGTTGTAAACTCGGTAAATTCACTCTGCTGTAAACTCACTGTACCATAATCTCAGTAAACTTTGATATTTTTTAAACTCAATAAACTCACTGTGTCGTAAACTCACTGGGCCATAAACTTGTGCTGTAAACTTGCTATGCTGTAAACTTGCTATGCTGTAAAGTTGGTTTAATTTTATGTATTGATACATGTCCTTCAAAAATTTAATTTATACAACATTTGTTTCAGACTCTAGTGTTCTACTAAAGTCATATGCAACTTTGGTACAGATGCTTCAAAATTTTTGTTTGCTAGTTGTTAAGAGTATTTATACTGGTCCCATATATCATTTAGAACATATTTGACATCAATGAAAAATATCTCATGTTCTTGTTAACAGGTTTGACATCAATGGAAATATCTCATGTTCTTGTAAACTGGTTATGCATCAATGAAAATGTTACTGGAATGTCTCATGTTATTGTAAACAGGTTTGACATCAATGGAATGAAAATATCAATGGAAAATGTCCCATGTTCTTGTCAACATGTTTGACATCAATAGAAATGCCTCATGTTCTTGTAAACTTCAATGGAAATGTCTCACGTTCTTGTAAACAGGTTTGACATCAATAACAATGTTTAAAGTCACTTTTTTGGTAGTTCTAATTTTAGTCTTCTTCATATATTGGTTTTTGTAGAAAGTATTCCATTATCCTACTTTTATTACTTTACCATTTTAAGATTTATAAGCCGGTCATTTAAACAACATAAAAAAATAAAATTATACATTTCACATAGCAAGAAAGAAATTACAAAAATCATTGTAATTAAAGTTTCAGAAATACCTAAAGAAATATGAATTAGTGTTTGCATATTGTTCCATTACTAGAAATTGTAATAAAATATAAAAAAAAATTATATTCAGATGTTATCCATCAAATATCAAATATCTGATTTCAACTTGTCATTGGCTTGCTTGTAGGAAAAAAAAAGGTGTCAAATTTTGAAGAGCAGTTTTTAGACTAGATGACTAGGTAAATAAATTTTTCTGAAATTTTGACTAATTAGGACCTGTACATTTTACATCCTAGTATTTCATTGTACATGTTGTAAGAATGTACTCTAAACATTAATTAGTTACATTAAAGAGTGCATTTAATTGAAGTTAGTTGGAAAAGATGGTTCTTTTTAAGTCTCCATTCTATAATAATATGCTGGTTTCTTTTGAAGGCGATAATTAGACTTTGAAAGCTGGTTGTTTTGAGTGAAGATTTATTGTGGTCATCCTTTGGAGTTTTAACAGCATCAATGTTTAGTTTAAATACTAGTATGTTAATCTTGTAACATGGTAATATGCTGTTCATGTTAGAAAGACCATCTTACCAATACATCTAGTACTTGTCAATTTGAAACTAGTAATACTTGAAGAAGGTATCAATATTAGAGAAATTATCTTTTAATTGACTCTGACTTGGACACAAAGCCCTATTCAATCATTTCTTGACATTTCAGTTTCCTTCATCATACCAGAATTGTTACTGCCTTGATATAAGGGAATATCTTGATCGAAACATGTAGAATACTTATCAGGCCAATCTTAGTTTTTTTTTACAAGCTCAGACAAATTTTATCTGAAGTCAGTTGTTCTTTCCTCGTCTTTCCTGCTTATCTTCTTCCTATCATTATGGGGATAATACATTGTATAACCAAAACATATAAATCTCATCCTCATAAAACACAATTAGGATTTAATCATGTATACGTATTTAATAAAAATACACATACATACATGCATATATATATATATATATATATATATATATATATATATATATATATATATATATATAATCAGCAATTTCTAACTAATACAAGAAGTTTTATATCTGATATAAAAGTATTAAGTATTATAGAAGTATTAAGATTGAATATAATAGATGTTAATATTTAAATGCACGTAACAATTAAACATAAAACACACTAGAGTAATTATTACAACTGCTTACAAATGTCAAAATCACAGGTACACATGTTCTACAGCAATATACATTGTATATATACGTGTTTATTCTTCCTTACTATGTGTATAAGTAAATTACGTACAATATCCGAGGGAAGACAAAAAAAAGTGAAATATGCTTACTTATTGAAGATTTTTTAATATGAAAAATCACGTAAAAAACCTAAAATAATAAAAAGACCTATATTGCTTACTTAGTAAACAGTTTTTAAACATGAAAATTTGCTGCCATGAACAGTTTAAACTACAAATGTGAAAATTAAATTTAATATATCTAGTAACAGACTTAATTAATTTTATATTTCAATTAAAATGATGGAAACTTTTTTAAATGTTTATTTTGAGACTTGAGAGTGTTATAAATTCAAATGATACTTTTATATGATTAAATTTCTGGTAGGAACTGTTATTTATATAAGGTATTCAATTTCAGACCAAAATAAACCAGAATTTTAATCGAAGTTATCCTGTTGAAATTAATTTAACATACATAAAAATACATTTTAATTATTTATATATATCCAGTAGCAGATAAATATAGATAGGTGTTTATCACAATATATGGTCACATTTACCATGTTTACACCTACAGGTTTTATATCAAACTAATTTCCTTTGTGATAAATACCTAGGTAGCTGCAGATATTATATTTAATGGTCAATTACTACCTATGAAATCTGTCATTTGAAGTAGGAGGTGTTACTATTAGATATCATATCCTAAGAAAATCTGTAATTCTCTGGAAAATTTACAGCTACCAGTAGTTGCTACTTGATGTTTAATTGCATGTAAAGTGAGGATTTTGAAACAGTCGTGAATATGCTTCAGTTGTAGTTGTGAAAGCACTGAAACTTGTAGGACAGAAATACAAATACCATGTTAAAATTCAGGAAAAAAAGTGAAATTTATATGATTAGGAGTGAAAATACACTTAATTACCCCAATATATCTGTTTTAGTCAATTAACTAGAATTGAGCCTCTATATAAAGTGATTATTGTCGATATCCTGTTTTAATTCCTAAAAGCATGTCCATTAAAATACCAAAACATATTTATCAACCAATCAGAATATTTATGTGTTTTGTCTGTTACACAATAAATTATTACCGGTAGTTAATTTTAGATTTAAAAAGATAGAAATTCTAATTACATGTATTAAAAGTATCCAAATAAAATGTTAACAATTCTTTGTTTTAAGGTACTGATAAATTCAAACAAAACATATAAAAATTTGCTTTTTGATATATGTATTTGTGTTTGAAGAAATGTCCTTTTGCTGCCATGTCAAGGAAATTGTAATGATTCAACTTGATCCTCATCAATTATAACATTATACAGAAAATATTTATTAAAATCTTTAACTAGAGATTTCTATCAGTTTTTAATGCATTTTAAATGCATTCATATTTAGGCAATTGAGAAGTTTTGTATTGCATTCATATAATATATATATATATATATATATATATATATATATATATATATATATATATATATATATATATGCATAGATTAGATAATGCTGCAACTTAAACAAGAGATTATAAAAGTTAGCATGCACTTTTAAAAGTGGATTGTTATCAAAATCGTAATCGGATGATCTGGCATGTTGAAATATTTTCAGATGCTTGTGGTTTTTGTGTGCACATGTATTAGAAAAAGGAAATGAAATAAATATAAACACTCTCATGGTAATCATTATGTAATTAAAATGTTATCATTGTGTCATAGAAGGATGTTGAAGAACCCTCAGGTGTAAAGACTTAACAGCAGTAGCATGTGGTTAGATAGAAACAGAAAATAATTTTTCAAAATGCCTGGCAACACCATTATTAAAAGCCAATTACATGCAAATAAATTCCTTTGTGTTTACTTGACTTCTAAGTGTATATATATGTGTTAAAATAGTTTTTTGTTGTTCAGGAAAATTATAACTTTTCTGAAATAATTAGTTTGCTGATGACATTTTTGTCGGCAACCTAACTTAATCAGATAACAACAAACAATCAATTTTTTATACCTGAGGTTATTCAAGGGGCCTTGTTTTTTGAGTGGTTCAAAGTACCAGTAAATGTCAGTTACAGCTTATCTAACAGTCTTGGTTTAAATAACTCTTGACAGATTTTTATGAATTTAAATAGCTGGTACTTCAAAAATGCACCAGGCTCTGTTCTGGATCAAACCTGTGATCACGTAGTTAAAACGTAAACACTTGACTCCCAAAACAACTTTTATTGCATCATTTTAAGCATTTTTGAACATGATTTTAAGATAGTACAAATACCAAAACTCTTATGTACTATTACATTAAAATTGGTTAAAGATTAATCTTGTGACCTTGAAAATAGAACAAGCACTCAAATCACAAAAATAAGATTTTTGATTTATGTATATATTAGTACTGCAGATAACCATAGTAACACCGACTGCAGGCAGATCAGACTAAACACTCCTCTATGTGTGTGCATTTTACAACAAACTTTTTTTCAATGCTGAAGCACTGTGTTTCTTTATTAACAGATCAGTTATAAGATCTTTCTGTTTATGTATAAGTGTGAACTCGCGTTTATTTATTGATTGGAGCCAGGACCTTCAGAAAATACAGGATTTCAATTTATATTTTAAATGTCAGGGGTATTATAAATCTGACAGCTCCTAGAAGGCCATTTTATCTTAACAACAAGAACCCACAGAGCAGAAAAATAATGTCTTTCTATATTAATATTGATAAAAGTGAAAGAGTGAAGCCAATAACATTTCATTATGACAGTTTGTCATTGTGCATCATAGAAGATAATATTAATATGTTGAAAGCTTGCCTTGGTTGTAGACTACTGCAGTAGTATATACTGTAAACTGTTGAGTAATTCAATCAGAAGAATTCTCATCCTCTCTGATGTTGAACAGACAAGAATTACTGTGGTCATAAAAGCTGAGTTTTAATCCATTAACTATGGTGTATCCATGGTATTCTTATTATAGCCAATTATAACTCATCAAAACATCCCTAGTATTCTGAGTTAATTTTATCAATTATCTCCCTTCAAGATGTCGTAGATAATTAAGCCTCATTGTTAGGACTTGTATGGAGAGATATATTCCAGATATTCTGGGGTTAATATCATAATTTTAGTACAATTATACTCTCGGTAAGTTAGCATTTTCATAATATTTATGTTTTACTACATTTAGCTACAGGTGTATTGTTATTGTTACCAAAGTACTCAGAAAAAAACTGCCATCAACTTCAGGCAGTTTAACTGACAGATATTCTTACTATTATCATATAGTGGTTATAGCCTCAGCATTAATAGGCATTGTGATTGTTCCTATAGTGGTTATAGCCTTAGTCTTTATAGGCATTGTGATTGTTCATATAGTGGTTATAGCCTTAGCGTTTATAGGCATTGTAATTGTTCCTATAGTGGTTATATAGCCTTAGTCTTTATAGGCATTGTGATTGTTCATATAGTGGTTATAGCCTTAGCGTTTATAGGCATTGTGATTGTTCATATAGTGGTTATAACTTTAGCATTTAAATATAGTGGATTATAACTTAGCATTAACTAGTATCCAAGTTAAGCTTTGGTGACGATTTGATATTTAGTTGTGGCATAGGAACAATAGATAAAATTAGGTTTTTGGCATACATACAGGTAACAATGTGTTTTAAAAAAGTAGTATGTGATTTTTAGATATTTTTAAGACATCCTGTTTCTATTTTTGTAAAGTTTTGTTGTTTTACATAGTGAGACAAAACTTATAAATAAAAGGCCACCATACTGCTTACTTAAAAATGAAATTTTTTAACTGTATTTAAAAAAACCTTTAAAATCTCAGACACAATATATTAATTCCTAAAGGTAAAAGGTCATATTTAAACAACTAAAAGACATGTAAAATATTTATATGCGTATATGCATGTAAATTTGTAAAGTTAAAATTTTATATCCTGACTACAATAGACTGAAACCAAGTGACAAATATTGCTATTAAATTATGCATACATATAAATAGAATATTGCATATAGACGATATGTTATTGGTCTAGACGAATTCATTCTGTGTTAATTGTGTACTTCTAACATCTATTAATAAGCATGTTTGGATTTAGGAAACACATAAGAATTGGTCAATCTTTTAGCAGCAAATAAAATCTTCAGATGTAAAAAAGTTTGGATACATGTGGATGATATTATGTACAGTGTATTTTAATAAATTCAAGTTAAGGAAGGTCTTTTTTTTTTTTTTTTTTTTTTTTTTTTTTTTTTTACATTATTTAAGAATGGTTGTTGGAAACACCATACTGGTGTAAAAGAAAAAACCATGATTTAAACTCTGAAAAATGAGAACTTACATCTTTTAAACTTCTAAAGTAAATGGTTGAGATTTTAACATAAATCTTGCAAAAACTTTTATATAGATTTACCATACTTTGAAATTCAAAATCAAATAAAACACATTGCTGTGTAGAAGCTTTTTATAACTGCCATAATAATCTAGAATTTCTCATTGATATAACTCGTGATTTGGATTAAAAGTTTGCTACCATGAAACTTAAAACCATTAAATATTTATTACTTTTAACTTACATCTTTTTTTCAGGATTGCAGTTTTTTTAAATTAAAGATTTTGATTTTTTTCAATTCAGACCTATTTCCAAGATCACACTTTTTTCCAATAAAATTTTAATATTCTGTCAACTTTAAGCATCATATAATTGATATTTTATTGGTTAGATGTATCATGTTGCCAATATTTTAATATTAATTTTATCTTTCTTATGATTAGTCATTTCAGTTTTAAAATACCTCAATTACAAGTATTGATTCAAAACCAAGTAATAAAAAAAAATACTTGCTAGGAGTAAGAGATAAAATCAGTGTGACATATAGCTCCAATGATTCTAAAATCTGAATTCACAATTCAAGTGTAACACATGTTCTCAGTTGAAGAGATTCTAACTCTTGTACATGTATATATAAAGCAATAGGTATATGTTTTATTAATCTGTATGTTTTTCTTAAGAAACACACCTGGATATTTTTTCTTTTATTTTGATGTCAGCAAGATTCAGGCACCATACTGTTATATTCAAATTTATCTTATACTGTGACAAACTACTAAACAACTTATGAGTACTTTCAATAAAGGTCCACTCCAATGGCAAATGTTAGAAAATGATCATCGGAATGATTTTAGGTCATTTCCATTATAGTTCCTCTATTAAAATTATATAAATATTTATAAATATCATATTTTATACACTTTCTACTAAAATATGTAAATATACTTATTTGTACATAATATAAGTCATATATGGATTATATTCAATAGAATGTCAGAATTAATTTTTTCTACTCTGTCTTAATAAAAATAGTCACGTAAAAGAAAATACTTATATACATGTACATAATGTATGTTATGAATTCTCTTCATTGTGTGGTCCAAATTATTTTTTCAATTAGGACTTGATAATAACAAGTCTTCTTAAACAGTTTTCTAATTTAAGATAGTAAATTGTGTGCCTTTAAGTCACAACAAGAAGAATTGATTCATTTAAAATCTTTAATACACATGTACTCCAGATCCACAAGAATACAAAAAGCTTACAAGAGTGTAGAAATTTACTTAATTTGTACTTTGGCAATTACAGAAAATAGCTAATCAACAAAGAACTTGTGAAAATAATTGTGGAAGAAAATGAGTGAAATCAAGAAACAAACATAAGACTGTTTTATTGAGATCATTTAATACTATATGTAGTTGAAACTGTAAGTGTTATTCTGCAGTGACTACAGGATACATGAACTGATTGTATAACTCCCACTTTCCTTAATATGACATCAGATACACAAGTGTTATGAATTCTCTTCAACTGCTGTAGATTAAAAAAATGTTTGTGTGCATTTTATTTTCACATAAATTTGCAAGAGGAACAAAATGTGAAAGTTAAATTTTTGATAAAAGAAAAATTTTGGGGTATTTTGTACTTGCATTTGCACTGACAATCATTCTGTGGCTTGAAAATAAAAGTACATGAAGTTCTTGCATGAAAATACTTACAGAAATTAACTGACTCAAGAATTTACTACTAGTAAATTTTACAATAGGGGAATGTCTATACAGGGATTCGTTATTTAGCTGACAATGAAATTTAGTAAATGTTAAATTATTGTGAAACATTCGTTGAAAGGCAAGAACATGTAATAATATTCTAAATCTTCTGTGTTTTGCGAAATCCTGATTTCTGATCCGACAATGTAAAAGGTTGTTGTTGCATGACAGCGCTTTTATAGCAGCAAAACCTGTTAACAATTTAGTCAAAATGATTTTCATTTTGCATTTTAACCTCAAGCTAATTAGATTTTAAAAGTAAAATCATGATTTCTTGTTTTGTATTGAAAAGTGGCATGTTTCTCAAGTTTTTTACCAACTTTTGAGAAACATTCAAAACCAATAAAATTTTGTTAAAAAATAATTGCATTTATCTTATAATTTGGAGAATAAAGTTTCTGACATTGGTGACATATTAAAACCAAGCTAGGTCTAAATGCTGATATTGGTTGACATGATCTTTCAGTAGAATTTGAAAACTTTCATATAAGATTTCACTCAATCCCTATACAACTTATATAGTATTCAAGCAATGATAATTTTGATCCTATATAGAAATCAGAAGCTTCATAACTTACTATCTTTTTCTTTCTCAAGCCACATATCTTCATTGATTTTATATTTGGTAGTGTTAATATCTTTTTTGTGCCAGACTCTTCAGTATAATCTTTTTTCACAGGTTTCAGTTGTGTATGTATGTCATATGTAAATGTCATTTGTTCTAAAGCATCATCTACTATGTAGGCTTCTCCAAATACCAATAAGCTTTAATTATGTCGAGGAGCATTTTTTGAAATAAGACACATAAGAACTTCAGTTGTATTTAAATGATTTGTTTCTAATTGCAAATACAGGTAACAGGATTTTGCTTCAATAAAAATTATTATTAAATAGCAACAATAATAATAATAGTAATAAAAATCTGTACATGTTGTGATATTTCTTGACTTAATCACTTTAGATTGTTACATCAAAATAATTGACAAAAGACAATATTTCTTAAAAAAAAATTTGTTAAAATTGGCCAAACTTGTAATTGTAAGCTATATTTACAATTTGATTATTTTCCTTACAACTAATATCAGTCTACATAATTAAAAGCTGTAGCTTAGAATTTACAGGTAAACTATATTTTACACATTTCCTCAATATATATATGAGATATGTTTTCATAACAATCATTATCACCTTCTTGAGATACTCACAGATGAGGCCTTGTTTTAAATTGCAAACAAACAGAAACAGATGAGAACATAGCTTCTTGTCTGACAAATTGATGGCACTGGTGACTAGTTGTTTTTTTTTCTGATGGAGAAGATTGAGTTAGCTTTTCTGCACTTCTACGAGCTCTTCAATATTCCATGGGAATTAACTGAATTGAGGTCCAGTATTTGTTTTCTTTACCTTCTGAATGCTGAAATGCTTACTGCTACCTAATGAACAGTTGATCTCTTCACAATTGCTTTATTTATTCAGCTTCATATCAAACCTGTTTTAGGTTGCTGCTTATAATCAATTTTTTAAACAGCAGGTGCTCTATCAGTTGTGCAACAGAGCCAATCAAACAGCTTAGCTTCATTTGATGTTTTCCCAACTAATTGACCTTACATTTCATGTTAGTCATATTAAATTTTGAACATCATAAAAGTAACACAGACTTTGACATTTAGGGGACCCAAGAAATGGATAAGTGTACTCAGGTATAATCTCCATTTCCCTTTAATTCTGAAACACATTTTGTTATTCCAGACTTGCAGAATATTGGCACTACAACCTCTACTTTTCCTATCAGTTAACTTATCTGTAAATATTGTAATTAGCTAAAGGAAAAGAACATCTTGTTTATTATTAACCTCTCTGCTTGTTTATAAGTTAAGAGAAAATTTGTTAGTAGCTATAAAATTTCTTTACTGTTATTAAAGTATAAATTTTACAAGATAAACCCACTTAATTGAAGACACTGTTTGGCATGGTTTTAAGTATATTTATAGAAGACTTTTACAGAGTTCTGTAGTGCATTGTATATATATCTGCAGTTTCTGCGTTATTTATAACTATGTGATACAGTTGATATCAATTCAGCCATGATTTCAATGTCACCAGTGCAAAGTGTTTAAGTGTATTGCCTTTTGCAGTTCATTTTTTCTTTTAACGTACAACTGATAACATAAATGTGTGGGTATGAAAATATTTAGGATTCTGATTGGGTTTCCTCTTTTGATTTGAGAAAGTAGCCATCATGATTTCCCAAATTCAATATTTAAGTTTATTCTTTTAATATATTAAATTCATATCTGAAAGGGGCCTTTAACAAAATTAGCCCAAAGTGCAAGCTGGTATACAACAAACCATATGCACAGTTGCACATCTCATGCATACACAGACTTGGTTTTTTTTTTTTTAGTAATCCATAGAGATTAATAAACTTGCTATAGCTGAAAATTGTTGATATTAATTTGAACAACATTACAACCAACCAACAGCAGCTTGAATACACATGTGCATAACTAATGAGTGTCACCATGGATTTATTTAAGGATTTTATGCTGGATATGTCTGGAATATATATTCTTTCTTTTTAGTAAATAGCATCTGTCAAATATTTGTATTTTAAACCAAGATTAGTGGCAAAGTGTTTTAGATCTTGCATCTGTTTCAGTAGCAGATTCTGACCTGGTTTGATGATGTAATATAATTAGCCCACACACTACTGATTCATGTAGCACATACTTGAGAGTATCTATCATGTTAAGTTATTTACAGTGCTGACCTTGGTAATTATCAAAACTACCAGTAGCATCAAGTTTGTACTTACTGTCAGTTCATGAAGCACTGTGGTAATAGATGTGTATAAAATAAGTCCGGTGATTCTACAGTATATATTGTAAAGCTATATAAATTATTTGGGCTATTTATAAAACCTTTGAAAAGGAATAGTACTTGGCTTCTTTTAACAAAATTTTGTTCTAAATTTATCCCTTAATTAACCCTTGATAACCAGCAAAAGATTTATCATACCATTTTTTTTGCATATTACCAAGATATAAACTATGTTTACTTTTTTGTTTGAAAAAAACTAATAATACTTGATGTGGTTACCAGTAAATACATGTATGTATTTGTGAAACCATGCATTACAATACAAAAAAAAATTGTTATAATTCATTTTATTTTTGCAGTAAGACTTTGATCTATTATATAGTATGTTGTTTCATTTGCACCAGATTTAAAATACATGCATGAAAATATAACAATTCCTTACCAAACCTCTTTAATCATTAGTCAATAGCAAAAATGATATTTGATTCTAAACTCTTACTGAAAGCCATTAGTGCTGTTTTCTTTGACTTGCACATGTAAACATAAGAGAGCTGTATATTCTGCCATATGTAAACATCATCTAAAAACCATTTGTTAACATACAGACATAAGCTACCATTTCCATGATTAAGTAGCCTTTGTTATAAAATGATGAAGAAAGCCATCCATCTGTTTTGCAGTTCTAAACATTTTTTTCTTTTCTTATTCTCATTTCTGTTTCTATTTTAGACACCCTTGTGCAGGATGCCATTCATTAGACTTGTGTCATTTCTTGATGTTACTTTAACTTGATATGTCTTAATAAAATAAAAATATTTTGGCCTGATTTTGCACAATATGCCATTAGTCGGTTTCATTTGTATATATGGAACATCTTTTTTGTATTGATGTCATTCTTGCAGCAGGTGCCCTTTATAAATAAACCCACTTTAAAGTCAATTATTTCTTAAGTCTGATTGGATAGTGTTTTTGTCTTCTTTTTGCAACTTTTTAGAAATTTTAGTCTCGGTTTAATTTGATTTTTTGTCTGTAGAACAATAATTTAGTTTTTAATTTGTAGACTCTTTTACCAATTTGATTTTTTATGATGCAAGATACTAGTAAATGTAATATGCACCAATTTGTAACTGGTCCTTATTCGATATTATAGAAAAAAAGGAGAGTTGTCAGTTGTTTTAGGTACGGTTTAGAAGTCCTTTGAAGCTGTATAAGGTCTTGTGTTGAATGTGCAAATTTTTGTAAATGATTCCTAATTCTTCTGCCAAAATTTTAATTAAGAAACATCCATCTGAAATTCTGAACTAATTTGGCATAGTTTTCTTAAAGGGTACAAAAACAGGGATAAATAATATATGTATATCAAATTCCAAATTAAGTCGAGGGCTAAGGATAATGAATTTAATTGACATAATAATGTCACCTGTAAATATATTTCCTCATTAATTACAAATATTTTAAAAAGCACTCCTTTTACCTGTCTATTTGTGGAAGTTGTTAATTTTCTTAAAGCTATGTTTTGTTTTATCTTCACTGAGCTATTTGTAGACCTATATTTATATATTTGTACCTAGAACACTATACAAAACATTCAGTCTTTACTTATCTTCAAAAGATGTTCATGATGTTCAGGCACTAGATCTTCCAATTACAATTAAATGTATAAACATATGTATGTATAATTAATTAATTTGTCACATGTTAGTTGAATCTGCAATTTAAGACCCGATTTATGAGCTATTTGTAATTATTTGCAAGAGTCTATGTATCTTTTTATTTTGAATATTTGCCAAAATCACTTTGCTTAAACTGTTATGAAGAATGTCTATAATACTTATTATAACTACATAACCATGCCTATGTAGTGTTTCTATGCAGTTTGTCATTATTTGTTATAAGATAAAGCAATATACAGGGTGGCAATAGTAAATAAAGCCAAGAACACCAAACAGTAGAGGAGTAATACCAGCAGAAAAGACAATATAAACACTTTATACATCATATGATGTTATTTTTTTTTTTTTTTTTTTTTTTTTTTTTTTTGTAAATTGTAGGCTATTAATTAGATATGTATTAGTACATCAGTTCTTTTTGTATATGATCTGTCTTTGTTAGGCAAAGAGTATAGTAATCCCATTTCATGGGATGTCTTGGGACTATTGTTAGGGAAGTTATGTCTTAAGGAGTATAGTAACTTTGCCTTTGGATTAAACCCTTTATTCTTCAAGATACCGGTAATACATGTACAGTACTAAAATATTAGAATGACTCTGCATCTGTGATCAAGAGATTGAAAATTGATGGTAAGGATAAGATATGTTCTATTAAGGGACCAGTGAAAGCAAAAATCAAATAAGGGTAGAGCCTTTGGGTGAGCTACATCATTAACAAATAAGATATTATAGTTTGAATGATCGGTGTATCTACAGTATGGTTAGGGTTGTATTAGACTCAGGTACTAGAAAACAAATTTCCCAAACTTTCTACTTTCTACTGCTTTGAAAGATATAGAATTGTAATGCATTTTCCATTCATAGGATGTATGAAAGCCAAGAAAATGAAATATGAAATACCTGTATATATACATATATATATATATATATATATATATATATATATATATATATATATATATATATATATATATATACTGCAGTGTTTCCTAGTGTACTGTATATACCATTAGTTTAGAAATGAAGCTAATTTATTCACACTTTAGTAATTTGGCAAGCATTACCAGAATCTTGAAATAGATGCGGGTTGAAGTATAAGGTTTCTAAGGGTAACAATATAAAATATGACATGCCATCATTTAAGTGAAGAAAAAAAAACTTCAAAGATTAAATTATGTTGTTTCAAGTCTCATATAAACTGAATTGTTTTGTTTAAAGTCTCACATAAAAACTTTATAATCAGTTTAATTGAAGTCCTATCTGTCCACCTATTCAGACAGTCCTGTTTTTATAAGCAATGTTGTTTCTCAAATATTAAAATGCTCTTTTTTTGGTAGACTTCTGTAATTTTAAAATTATTTCATGTATACAAATAATAAATTTATCTGATTTAGTATCATGATTAATCTGTTTGGTTGTAAGTATTTCTTTTTATGGATATAATGTTCGTTGTCTGTCTGAAGTCAGGATTTACTTCTTTATTATTGTTAATATTGTTATGATCTTGCCTTTGTTTATTTTGTTCTAAAACATAATCATCCTGGCTACCTCTCTTAGTTTCATTGCATGAACATTGTACACTTATTGTTTTGATTGTTGTGTGACTTATATGCTTAACCACAGCACAACTTGCACAGATCTAAGTGTTCAAATGTTTGTTTGATTGCCAAAAAGTAAGGTTTTCTCCAGGCACTCTCATTTTCTCCACCATCCCAGATATATGACCTAATTGATTGATTTATTGATATAATGGGGTTTAACATCCCAATCAGGAATTTTTCACTTATATTGAGATGTCACCAGCTAAAGATGAAGTGACAGAAATTTGACCTTTGCATTGTGCTTAGATCAATATGCAGGGAGGGTCTTTAACGTGCCATGCCTGCTGTGACAATGGGCATCAGTTTTTCAGGTCTCATCCAAAGAACCCTGTAAAACCTGAGGCACAAACAACCATTTTCCACTATCTTGCAAAACCAATAACTTTTTGCTTGTTGTTATTAGTTTTAAGTAGATTCAAATTAAACTTTAGGATGATAAAAACAATATTTTCTATATGTGATTATTCCTCTACTTTACTTGCTTACACACAAATTACAGAATGTGATTTGGAAATGAGTTTTTAGCAATAAATAATTATAAACTACATGTATGTATCAGGTCTATATATGGAATGAAAAGAAAATAAATTATTAAACAGTCATTTAGAAACAAAACATAAATCATGATTTGGAAACATCAGGGTAGATAAAATGAAAAAAAGATGTATTCAAATATTCTTTGAATCAGACAGTGTAAATTATAATGTCATTGCTGTTACCATAACAGATTCTTAAGCTTTTCAGACCAAAACTGAAAATTTAAACTGAATTTATCATTGATATGATTAACATTGTTGTTTATTCTAGTTTTGAATTATTTATGATATCAAAGACTATAGATTGATGTTCTCTAGAGTATGATTGAATTATTAATGTTAACATTAGTTGTATGTGAATCATAGTATCATTGAGATAAATGAAGCTCCAGAAATATTTTCTTCTTAGAAAACTAAGATTTATCCAGAGAGTTTTTTTCCAAGGTATTATAATTGAGTTTTATGATTTAAATTCATATATCTACAAGTATATAAACCTGTATATAAAGACTACAAACTGGACTCATTGTGGTCTTTTCAGACAGATAGCCTTTATGTAGAGACATTAAGACCTGTATAAAGACCACTTGTATATAGAAGCAAGAAAACCTGATTTTAAACATCACACTTAATCCAAATTACGGTAGTCTTTATAGATACTGATGGTCTTTATAAACAGGTGATCTTTTATGTTGAATTGAAGGAAATAGACTTGAAAAACTAGACCTTGAATGAACAAGTGATACACAGTAGAGTAGAGTAATTGTGACTCATGCACAAGTCAACATTCTATCACTGATAATAAGGTGATCAGTTCTTGGATGGTGAAGAAATTAAGTGTCTTGAGAAAACTGCCGACCTTTGTAAATGATTTAACAAACTTAAAGTAAGATCTGGCAAAGAGAGATTCAGATATAGGCAATATTAGGAAGCTCTGTAATCAATATGTGCCTCACTCAGTCATCCAGACCCTGGTATTATATAGAGATGGGGACTTTTAGGCTGAATAAATTTTGGTGATATACATAGATACATATTGCAGACATTTATCATATAGAATTAGTGCGGGAATTGCATAAAATATAATAGTTCTAACTGTATTATTTCTATATCTAAAGCTGTAATCTTGTTTATAGTGCTATTAGGACAGTTTATTTGTTTTTCTCAACAATTATTTGGTCATATGTTTTGTTATCATTTTATAATATAGATCTATATAGATTGCCAATCAAGTTGCTACATCTGGGATATTAAATTGATTGGCATCCATTAATAGCTAGTTGGTGATCCAGATTCATTTAGGGAGAACTATGAGCTTATGGCTGATTTATCATTATTGTAAAGGTTATACACCTATATACATTGTTCTTAAAGAGGCCTTTTTTTCCTGGACCATTTATTTGCCATAGTCATGTTCATGAATATCTGATATGTTCAATCAGAGGAAAGTATGAAGGTGTTAATTGTAAATAATTGTTTTACGTTAATTGATGTTATAAGTATTGGTTATTATTGATTTAGGTTTATTGGGAAGATCTGGTCTGCAGCCAATAAGATAATTTTTTTAATTGGTTAAATGACATCAGAATGGTCAGAATTTAAGAAAAATTTGTGCTTCATTATAGTTCTTTTGAGAATGTAGATGAAATAGTGATAATGAACAATTATTTTTAATAGTTGTTTAATTTGTATCATGTAAATTAGTAGAATTTAACATTATAAAGTTCATATTGATTTATATTTTTATACTATATTTAATCTTGATAATTTGATTACTTAGTTTTATTGCTTGTACATCATAAAAATGATAAGAATTTAAAAAAAAAAAAAAAAATCACACTGCATTTTATATAGATAGGCATAATAAATAATTGGAATGTAGCTGAAATAGTTATAATGATATTATTTTTACTTTGTGTACACCATCAAAATGAACAGAATTGAACCAAAGTCACACTTCAGAATGCAAATGTACTTGTTTCCTCAATTAAAAAAAAGCAAACTTATATGAAAAATTTAGAAAATATGTGAAATAAATAATTTTTACACAGACCAACATGCCTGCAGATTATTTACAATGTCTTGTAGAAGGGAACTAAAGTTCTCTCAATTAAGCTAGCCTCAAACCATAAAAGCTGATTGACAACAAGAAAAACAGTTTGTAACTGATGACTTATAAGGATGGTGATTGGACATAAAAAGACACTGATTGTCCAATCAGTCGGTCTGAAACAAAATTAGCTGTATATTAGACTGTCTTCTAGAAATAATTTCCAGGTAATTTACTATCTTCATACACAATATAATGTTTGATGTAGTCAATGACCAAGAGATTTAAACCCTTCAGACAACAAACTTATTAGCACATAATATGGTTAACGTTATACTTGCTGGAAGCTTTATATTTTTTTTGAGAAGATTTATCCTCCAGACATATCAGTTTTAAAGATAGACTGTTGAAAATTTGTCACCATTAGGGCTACTTAATTATATATGCCAAGTTCCAGAAAATTACATATACTATGCAGACTCAGGAACAGCAAAAAAATGGCATTATTAGAATCATTTCCCTAAGTTCCAACATACAAATTCAATATCTGAATGAAATCTCTTGTGTAGGCTTTTTCTAGTAAAAAAAACTTAAAAGATTTGGGTGAAAAACTGTCACTTTAGAAATTGTTTCATTAGATTGGCACGAAGATCACACAATTTTTAGATAAATCTTCTATATGTGTGATTTGATCTCAGATCTGGTCTCTGGCTTGTGAAGTTTGTATGATAAGTCTACTGGTATATTTGTCACAAGTATTCGTTTTACATTTTAGTGATTGCTGATATTTGAAACAAAGTGATCTCTGTATTAGTTTTAAATAACTTGTTGAACAATAAATGCTACATGGTACATGGCTACATTTGCATCTGAATATATGTTTTTGTAGGTACAAAGGTTGCAATTTATCTTTATAGGAGAAGAAGGTGAGGGAGTTCATTGATAGAGTTGTATGCCCCATCAATATTCTTTTATTTATATTAAAGAAGTCAGTTTTTGGATGGTGAAGGAAACCAGAGTGCCAGAAGAAAACCACTGACCTTCAGCAAATAGATAAAAAATCTTCTCACATTAGAATCTGTCTAAGAGGGATTAGAAACTAGGTGATGAGAGGCCCATAGTGTGCATTTTAGATCACTTGGATAATTCTGCTGATATCAAATGGGAAAAACTTTTTTTTTAAATATATTATTGTTGGCTTATTGAAATGATTGTGTCTCATCAAAACAATTATATTATAAGAAAGTAAATGTTGAAGAAAGGAAAAAGGAAAAACAAATCAGTTAAATAACTGTAGTTACTATACTCCAGTTTCCTAACTATCAAAAACTAACTGCCTTTTTATAGCTGAGAAAAAATACAACTAAATTACCAACTCCATTGCCACAACATTCTGCACATCATTTAACTTTGATGTGTTGATTTTTTTAATATTTAATAATTTCATAAAGAAACTTGTTGATTTACAGACCTCTTTATTGCATTAAGTTGTAGATAGCTACAAATCCCAATGGCTATAGGCAACAGATGCTTTAATGGTACAGAATATATATATATATATATATATATATATATATATATATATATATATATATATATATATATATATATATTTATATACTTTGATACATGCATGGGTAATTTGTATGATGTTCTTAACAGTTCAGTGCTGTATTTTATACAAAATCAATGTTACTTTAGTAAATTTAAGTAAACACCTATAATCACGATAATAGTACAGTGATGAATGAGAAAAAATATTCATACTATTTCTTATCCATAAGAAAAGTAGGTAAAAAGAATGAGTGACAAATTGCAGTTTTACATCCCTGAAGACAAGATTTTTTTTACTTACCAGTAAATTGATATGTTATCAGGTAAAGAAAAGTTGCAGAAATTCCATAAAACATCATGCTTGTAACATATCATACTTTGTATTTATGACATTGGTGATTTGGTGTGGAAGCATTCTTTATTGTGCCACACCCACATAACAAGAAATTACCAGGCATTCTGGCAAGGTGCTTAGCTTCAGTAAACCACAAAAGTCTCTAGTTTTAGGGACAGGATATCAGATGGTTCAGAAAGTGTAATATTTTAGTGTTAGTAAGCACATTTTGTAAGTGACATTATCATAACCAGAATTGAGTATTTTATACTGGGGACTGGCACTTGACTTGATCCCATTTTTCCCAAAGATTGTGAAGGCTGGTATCATTTACTGGTTCTTTCTTTAATAATATATTTTTTAAAAGTTAGGTCTCTCTCTCTCTCTCTCTCTCTCTCTCTCTCTCTCTCTCTCTCTCTCTCTCTCTCTAGTAGTTTATAGGATATCATTGTTTGACATGTTCACACTTTGCATGTATATTGAATGATAACTGTTTATGAATTGTTTACATGATACTACACTGTTAAGTAGTCAGTAGCTTATGTTATCCACATTTCAGCATGTCTAACTGACAGGCAGTAAATTATATTATAGTTACAACAGCAGCCAGCTAACTTTTTTATATTGATAACCTTCAAATCTCCTAAAGCAGTAGCAGCGGAATACACAAAAACAAACCAGTCATAAATATTTCCAGCATCAGCAAAGTTTAAACTGTAGACTAGACTGGATTCTTTGGTTTGGATTGATAATTAGATTGAATTGGACAGTTGGAACTTACACTGGGCTTTTTAAGTAGGGTCTTAAATTGAAAATGGTAAATTTAGGATTAAAATTTGTTGGGTGCAAGCAATGCTGTGTAGGTTAGATTTTAGATCACAAACATGTTGACTTAATTCTATTAATAAAAACTGAATATTAATAAAACTTCACTTATAGTGTATTCCAAAAATCCCTTTCAACATTGTGAAATTAAGTTTAGTGCAATCTGAACCAGGTTTTTCAATATACCAATTAGCTTCAACCAGCCAGTGTGTTTATAACTAGTTATGTAAAATTGTGACTATGTATTATTGATAGGTCCTGAGGATATGTTATTTTGTTATTTATAGCTGTTCCCTTCTGTAACTCTGGGGTATATTCTTCTACAGTAACAGTCTTATATACCTTCATTAAGAATTGATGACTTACATACATTTCATTGTGTCTAATTATATAATCATTAACTGATTAACAGGTGTTAAAACTGGCAGAGAATAAAAAAAGCTGCAACATAATTAAATAGTCTGGTTATATATATATATATATATATATATATATATATTATATTAGATTTATAGACAACAGTCATACTCATACATCATTTTAGTTATATCATTCCTAAGAGAGAAGAAATGCATTGAAGACAGGAACATTGTGTTCTCCAATATTTTCTGTAATGTTAGAGTCATTATGTTGGTCTCTGTGGCGTTTAGCTCACCTGTAAATAGTTCAAAAGAGTGTTACAGTAAATGTCATACCCAGGCGGTTTGATCAGCATGAAGTATGCATTCCAACTTAACTATCACCATAAATGCATCAGATTGGAAAGGTAAAAGTTTTATCAACATCATCATTTAAAGATGGTAATGCCTCAATGTTTCAATATTAGTAAACTAAATCTTGACTAGGAAATAAACCCCCCCCCCCCCCCATTTTTCTTGACCCCTTCTTAATCACCCAAGTACTTTAGTTTTAAACCAGGGTGTATTGCAATAAAAATAATTGAGTTTTATATATGCTGTCTTGTATTGTATTACCAGTAGGCTGTTGTTATTGTCAGTAAATGAATTTTAAATAAACAATGATATCATTGACAGAGTGCTGTAGGCTACTTTGTTACACCTATGACCTCTTGTTTGGTGCATGATATATACCATGCATGTTTGTAATTTCATCAAAATCATCATACAATATTGTCATAAGCTGATCAATACTTATTCTATATGTTTATAACTGATTATATAGTAGCATCAAGTTAAATTTCAAATCATTGATCTTGTTATTTCAAACCAAATGCAATTTATTGGGAAAAAAAGAAGTTGGATTAAGTTGAAAATAAATTGTAACCAGACTTAAGAGAGAAACTGTTAAGTATTTTATGGAAGTTTTGGCTGCTTCTTGCTGTTCATGCATTACATAAATAACAGGTATATGATGTATATACCTTGGCTATTTTTTGCCATGTTGCAGTTTTTCTTGGCATTCTTTGATTAGGACATTAGAACTTTAAAAATTATTGTAATTTAAATTCATTATTATTACACAAACTGAATGATACATGTATATGCGTTAATGAAAAATTATACAACTGCTCAACTACTTCTGTTATATATTTAGTTGAGTTTTTGTGTTTTGTTATTAAATATTGAGGACAACCATATATGATTTAAGGCCTACTGCTTCTTAAATACTTTTAACATTACAAATCCTGAGACTGTCCAATCTTTGACCCAGTTGTGGGTTCTGATGAGAATCCTGAAAACTGTTATGACTTAAACTCAGTGGTCAGTCCTGATGAGAATCCTGAAAAACTGTTATGACTGTTAACTCAGTGGTCAGTTCTGATGAGAATCCTGAAACTGTTATGACTGTTTAACTCAGTGGTCAGTCCTGATGAGAATCCTGAAAACTGTTATGACTGTAACTCAGTGGTCAGTCCTGATGAGAATCCTGAAAACTGTATGACTGTACTCAGTGGTCAGTCCTGATGAGAATCCTGAAAACTGTTATGACTTAACTCAGTGGTCAGTCCTGATGAGAATCCTGAAAACTGTTATGACTTAACTCAGTGGTCAGTCCTGATGAGAATCCTGAAAACTGTTATGACTGTAACTCAGTGGTCAGTTCTGATGAGAATCCTGAAAACTGTTATGACTGTTAACTCAGTGGTCAGTCCTGATGAGAATCCTGAAAACTGTTTATGACTTAACTCAGGTGGTCAGTCCTGATGAGAATCCTGAAAACCTGTTATGACTTAACTCAGTGGTCAGTCCCTGATGAGAATCCTGAAAACTGTTATGACTTAACTCAGTGGTCAGTCCTGATGAGAATCCTGAAAACTGTTTATGACTTAAACTCAGTGGTCAGTCCTGATGAGAATCCTGAAAACTGTTTATGACTTAACTCAGTGGTCAGTCCTGATGAGAATCCTGAAAACTGTTATGACTGTTAACTCAGTGGTCAGTCCTGATGAGAATCCTGAAAACTGTTATGACTTAACTCAGTGGTCAGTCCTGATGAGAATCCTGAAAACTGTTATGACTTAACTCAGTGGTCAGTCCTGATGAGAATCCTGAAAACTGTTATGACTGTTAACTCAGTGGTCAGTCCTGATGAGAATCCTGAAAACTGTCTTTTCGTTGACCTGGTGGTGGGTCTTGATGAAAATCCTGAAAACTGTTATGACTTTTGACCTTGTGGTGGGTCTTCAAGAAAATACTGAAAACTGTTGTGACTGTTGACCTGGTGGTGGGTCCTGATGAAAATACTGAAAACTGTTGTGACTGTTGACCTGGGTCCTGATGAAAATACTGAAAACTGTTATGACTGTTGTCCTGGTGGTGGGTCCTGATGAAAGTACTGAAAGCTGTTGTGACTGTTGACCTGGGTCCTGATGAAAATACTGAAAACTGTTATGACTGTTGTCCTGGTGGTGGGTCCTGATGAAAGTACTGAAAGCTGTTGTGACTGTTGACCTGGTGGTGGGTCTTAATGAAAATACTGAAAAATGTCATGACTTCATGACTGTTGTCCCGGTGGTGGGTCCTGATGAAAATCCTGAAAACAGTTATGTCTGTTGTCCCGGTGATTGTTCCTGATAAAATCATGAAAACTGATAAGACAAGATAATTATAAGAAAATTGTAGGAGTCAGTGGCTAAACTGAAAAATATCAATAAATTGTTTTAAAATAATTACATATAAACAATTTGTATAACATTCTCCTCATCTATATTACAAAATAATATAATGTATAATTGTCTGGCTACAGATGGTGAAGTAAACAAGAAATCTGTTGTAGATATATATCCTCTAAAATAGAAATCATTATAACAGATCATTAACAAAGAGCTTTACAGTTTGTAATTGAGTTTTGATGCATAAAACATTTATATATATATATATATATATATATATATATATATATAAGTTGAAGTAGACTTATTATATTGAGGGCATTGACTTTTGTTTTCTGTGACATTTGAAAAACTGATATTAGCACTTGATTCAGTACCTCTTGAAATTTCAAACACCATGTAAATTACATTAATAAGCATAGTACACCTGGTATTTATTTTCTTTTGCCTGAAAGCTAAAAATTATTTTTATTTAAAAGCTACAGCTTCATTTGATTCTTTCTGCAAATAAAGCCATCTTATTGAAGCAAAATGTACACAGACAGATTCTTAATTTCTGTATTTCTGTCTTGTTCTAGTTGCTAATGCATGCTTTAGTTTTTGTTACAAATTTAAGTACATGTATGTAAAAGTTGTATCACCAAAAACAAAACATGGAGACAATATTATAAACTTTTTGTTCCCGTAATCAGAGTGTAGTTATTAAAATGTCAAGAATACAATTAAAGTTAAAGTAACAATATTAACTGATCAAATTTAACTTTATTGGAATATTTTCTTCATTTTTTGATTTAAAAAAAACAAACCAACTTTTTGATAAAATTTAAAATTTGCACTGTTTTTTTATGTAGAAATTGTTGAATTTTACTGAAGGAATCTTGGATTTTAAGTCTTCATTGCCAGAGTGCAGAACCTTTCCAGTTACAAGGACAAAGCATAAATTTTATGTTTTTAAATTGCAAATCTAGCTTACATAACAGCATAATTACTTCATGGTATGCTTACTAAATATCAGCTTTTTTCTGATGATATAATATGAAAGTGTTGGGTAAAGTAATATAGAGTTAAAGATGTGTTGTTTGATGTACAGGTGAGCTGCAATTATTATTCTGACAGATCTAATGTACCATAAACTATATATATTTAGTCTCTTACTCCTAACTGATCTGGTATAGAATATACTATGGTACTTTCATACAGGCCTAAAGGTCATACAGAGTCTATCATTTTGAACCAGATGTGTAAATTTTTATATGTAAAATATTTATGATGGTGATTTATGGGCTTAGGTCAGCATTATATCTATTTAATCCATAAAAATTTATATCTTCATGACGTCATTACCTGAAGAACAAAGTGTCTCATTATTTATAAACACACATGTGTAAAGAGAATTAAGTCGTTAAACCTATCAAGTTTAAGGTGTAGTAATTGTTGTATTTTGATTTTAAAGTAAAGTACTAAGATTTGAAAATTTTAACCTGTTCTAAGCAAAATAATAAAGTAGGCTGATTTGAAGGTTTTAAAGATTTTTATGATACCAACATTAAAAATTTGATAATTAATTTACAATTTAATATCTGAATTTTTGGGGTCATCTGTAGGTAAGATCAGAAGTAAGTTCTATAATTTCTATTTGTTACACCTTTTCTTTATTTCATTGACAAAATTGATGAAATATGAATGTATATTTTGAAATTTATCTTTAAAAAAAAATTAAAGTACTGGTAACATAAAAATATAAGAAATGATTGCAAATGGAAATCTATTTTGAATAGTATCACATTGAAAGCCAAACTTAACCATTTATTGTTATTGAATTGCTGTTTGTCTAATAGATTTATCTAGGAAATACAATTGGGGATTATTGTGATAATTATTCACAAGTCCCTAATAGAAAAATTAACAAAATTATGAGGTGATTTATATACATAAAACAGATAATAACATGTAAATTTGCAGGGAGACTTGATATAATACTGTTCATAAATTGAATATAGTAATAATGTATTAGATCCCAGTTTCTTTAACATATATACACGAAGGTAGGCAGCTACCTCTGAAATGGTGGATGGAATTGGGATGCTAAAACCACCACCAACAACTCTCATCAAGTGAACAACTTTTAAATCTTTCTCTGATCTGCCACGTTTGATTAGAACCTAGGTATTTAGAAGTGCTGTGATAGTATTGTCACTCTTTAGACTCAATTGGCCACTCAGGACTCTTACTTCTGAGGATTGTTTGTTTTATTTATTCGAAATTCAATTTCAATGCAGAAATCATTTTATAATAGGTTTGGTAGTTGGTTATAAAAGCATTCTATACTTCAGAAATATTTCACGGTCCATTGTAGAAAGACAGGAGAAAATGGAATTTCCAGTGACAACCCCTGATATTTCCAATTTGCAAATTGCCGTAACATGCCTCAAAGGATAAGCTAATGAGAGTACCTGATTTCATACCATGAATAATTACTGTTCATTAAATCTTGTTGAAATACCAGAAGTATATAAAGTGTGAGGTTTTAGTCTGGTAACACCATATTTCTTCCTAACTCATGCCATTCATTGATCATTACACAGTTGATATGTCGAAGGAATTCCATTCAGTATGAGATATCTTGACCTGGTATATCTTAGTGCACAAATGTTTAACACCTGTAGATCAGAATACCTCCAGAATTTATTGTTCATTAAAGCTTATTTTCATTGGCACAAGTACAGACACCTTACTTTATATATACATGAATGTATATATATACATGTGTGTGTGTGTGTGTGTGTGTGTGTGTGTGTGTGTGTGTGTTCCTCTTTTATCTCTTTTCCTTATTCTCTCTGTTTAGTGCACCAAAAAATAAATCAAACAAAATAGTTACCACTCCATTATTGATATTTTAAGGTAAGTGGAACAAGTTATGGAACAAGTTACCACTCCAGTTAGTCAAATGGAACAAGTTTAGTCTATAAAAGTCAAGCAGTTAAAGTATTTTAGTCTAAAATGTTTAAATCATTACTTTGCTGGTGAATGTTTATTATGTATGAATGAAATTTTGAGATAGAAAATTGAGCTCATGTAAAAAACAAAGGAGAGCATACTGATGCCTGCAGTATCAGCATGAGCACCAATACCCAATGTCAAAGTTCCATGTTTAATTGTGCTGGTGATGTTTTTTAATTCTGATATTTCCAAATTCTGCTCTTTGTGCTAATGCTAGTTTGCTTGGTGTCAGTTTTACTTTGTCAATCTATTGTGTGTGGTTGACAAATATTAAATGGTTAGATTATCAAATCCAGTATATTATAGAAATTAACCTGTTTGATATTTTAACAAATGATATATATTCCATTTATTTTTAGTGTCAATTTCAGTTGATTAAGTTATGGGATTTTTTATTTTTTATTCATCTCAAGATAATTATTATATTGTTGCAATTCTTAATGACAAATAAATATATCTGTGTATTTGATCTTGGCTAAAAATTAAGACATAGGTGCAATCATGGTTATGTAACATGAAAAGATACCAGTGGTTAGATCAAAATTGATAATTTATTTTTTCTTTGCAATTTTTAAGTCTAATTTGTTTTGACCTTTGTCTGTGTTCATATTACAGTTTGATCTTATTAATTACAGTATTCCCTTTACGTCATAATTATTATTAGCCTTTTTACAAAAAGAATTGACCATAGCATCTTTATACACATATTTTTGCAATGAAGATATATAGAGATATTATCTCAATACTAAAAACAATGAAATAATGCGTAATATGTAAGCTTGATTTATGTTCATATGTAATCGCAACAAAACAGATTTTTGCAACTCAGCATGTGACATAAAAGACATAAGGTTAGTAGATACACATAACTCTGTCAAGATCTGATAATATTATCAACAAAAGGGTTAACAGGTGCAGCAATTAGTTCTGTTAGCATTTCTGTAACTCATAAGAAGTACATGATGTGTTAGGCTATTTGACTTTTTCAGAAATGATTGCTTGTGAAGTTTTTAACTGTCAGAATAACTTTGTCATTATGACTTGACTAAATTGGCCCAAAGTTAATCTATTCAAAGCAGTATACTGGTAGTTTAATTGACCAAGATGTGTTTTTACATGTACTATTTCAAAGACCTGACATTTTATGCTGCTCTTACAGCAGCAACAGGGACTGTTACTGATTAAAAAAGCATTTTAAAGACATTCTGTATGCCACATTTTACAACTTTAGACAAATCTGGTCAAATACAAGAGCAGTTTGTAACATTGCAATTTCTGTTAATAAGTCTTCCAAAGCAATTAATTTGTTTTTGTTACATTTTACAAGAACACAAGTTCATCAAGTGCAAGAGATGTCTGCAGTTATATTGTAGCTTGGAATTAATCTGACATTTCTATTACATCATTCTTATTGTCTGTGGTACAATAGCCTGCCAGGGAAATAAGTTATTTCAGTCTCAATTTTAACTTATTCAATTTTCTGATTTTAACTTTACTCTTTTTGTATAGTGATATATTGCATTTAGTGATTGCATTGAACAGGAGTTAGAGTGAATGAAAGTACAAATCTGAAACATGTCTCTTTATCTAAAATATTCATTTTCATCAAAGATGTAATTACGACATAGTAATGATTCTAGACTCTTTAGAATTCCCAAATGGTTGCATGAGAGTTAAAATAATTATTGTTATACCAGTGAGAAAGGCAGAAAAAACAATGGCAAAAAAATGCATGGTTTTGATTAAGATGTTTGGTCGTTGTAATCTTCTTGTATTATCTGTAGTTTCTTCGCAGTCAGATAAAGCATGCCAGATTTAATAAAATTGAATTTTTTTTCTCTGGATAAATCTGTAAAATGTGCTGTATCTCTTTTTTGAGAAATTAGGTCATCTGTTACGTCAAGGACAGAAGAGTCTCAATTAATGGCTTCATCTTGCTTCCTGAAATAGATATATTTGTTTTTATATTTCCATTTTGTTGTTCTTCAGGGGCAGCTTTAATTAGGGAAATGGTTTGACAAAATGTATATCATATTATAGAATATATTCATGGGAATTTTAAATATTGTATACATTTTGACATGGCATCTTTTTTACGTGATTTTTTTTTCTGATTAGTTATTTTTTAACACACAAATTTAAACTAATTGTAAATTCTGCAAAAAATGTAGACTAGTGGGTAAAGTAACAAATAAACATTGTAAAACGCAGCATACACCATATTGGTACTAAGCCACCCAGTAAAACCTCCTAAAATATTGAGACAAAGACCATCTTATTGGAGTTGTGTATAGACACTTTTTTAGATTTGATATCCCTTACATGTGAGGAGTCTCAGTTGCCAAGTTTAAAGTGCAGGCTTATGGATCACAGTGCCTTTCACTGACTAAATTTGAATTTGAGCAGATCCTAGTATGAGAAAGCTTGTTAGTTCACTTGCAAAGTGTTCTCTAAACACTCCAGTTTTCTCCACCATCTTAGAGCTGACTGTGTTAATATAAATGAAAGAATTTTGACTGGGACTTAAAACACCATCACTCCACTCCATTTGTATATAATATAATGCTGTCAATGAACATGATTATGATTTTGATATTCTTGGTTTGTATATCATCAGTAATTTTATTTCTCACCATCGTGTATATACATGTACATGTGTATTATGGTATTATTGATTGGTTGTTCTTATTGTGCCATACTGCAATAGAACTTTGGGTGCATCAAAATAACATAATAATTATCAAGTATTGTTTGATGTTTATTTTAGCTTAAATCATGATTAATTTACATGTGGATATCCCATTAATTTCCCACCATATATTGATGTATCATATCATGTACAGTATCATTCATTTTGTTTAGAGCTAATTAACTAAGAATGTTTATAATCTACCCACAACACAGACAATTTTTGGTACATATCAAGGAAGGAAGGTATCAGAAAAACAGATGTTCTAAACCTGTCAAAAATATAACAAATTTATTGAAGTTAATACCACAATAGTTAAGCCTTGACATTTCATCATATGGCTATGAAAGTAGCAGTAAAAATTATGTATTATTGTGATCATATAGACATTTCATACATTGTTTACATAGAAACAGGTGAAAAAAAATTGTGACACTCATTATTGAAATTATTCAATGATGCTAAATGTCATTTGTATGAGTTTGAATTTATCAGTTTACAGTAAAGTTGTTAAAAGGACTTTAAAACAAAGTCCTGTCACTGTAGGCATGACACACAAAAGAGCCCTCATTAACTCTTGCCTGTTAAATCAGTTTCAGAGGTAAACTTTATTGTATATTCACCTGTAGCTGGGAATATCTTAGTATAATTATTTTTAATGGATTGTAAATTTTTTTTTAAAAAAAGACTCAGTTTTGCTCTCTACAGTATAAGGGAGATAACTCTAAGATGCTGTTATGATTATATTTACAGTACATTGTTCTATTGAAATTCTCTAACATGATTGATTTGAGATTATTTAAATGAAGCTGGCTTCGAGGATATGTTAAGCTGTATGTTAGTAATTCAATTTTCTGGCTTTCTTGTTGCTAGTGATGTGTATATCCTATCAATCCATGTTGGAGGAGAGAGAATTAAGAGAAAATTCTATCAACAATTATGTGTATATAACATATTATTGTGGTTGTGTTAGAAATTGATTTTCACTTGTGACCATGGTGACAATTATGTCTGTTTATTTTGATACCATAGACAGAAATTATTCTCAAGAGAGAAGTCTAAAGAATGTTAAAACTGAGATACTTTCAGAGTAGATTTTAATTTGTTAGGCTGTTGGTCTTAATAATTCAGTTTGTGGTCAATGATCATACTATACATGTAATGAAATAGATAACTCATAACATAATAATGAAAAAAAAAAATTACACTTTGGGAAAATTTTCATTTGTAAATGGTTTAAACCTAAAGAAAGATTAAAAATGTCTACAAACTAGATCTATGTGAATTGTCTACAGAAAGATTGAAAACATCTAAAATTATTGCAGCAGCATTGTCTTTAAGTTATAGAACTTAAAGGATTGATTGTAATTTTGGTATAACATTATAATCAAGCACCACGTCATGAATTCCATGGTTGATTTGACTCATTTGGGATTGTTAGCTTGTTTAAAATAGATAGTTTGTGTACTTTTTGGCTGGCATTTTGAGTTGCAAAAGTTGTTTTTGCTTACAACTTATAAAACATAAGTTAAAAGTTACAATTTAGGTCTGGAAGTCAGTTAAATATGTTTACAATAAAACCTTTTTTAAATACCACCTGTTTGTAAAAGTAATTGCAATTTATTCCCAATTCTACACTTGTTATTTAAACCTGTGTATAAAGACAACATGCTCATGCAGACTTGTTTTTCAGGGCCCTTGGTGGACTATTGGTTTAAAGGGCACACTTACGGATCAGTGCCTGACAGCGCCTAGGTTCATATCCCAAATGAGCAGATCCTAATGTGAGAAAAAGTTTGTCAGTTTGCTTGTAGAAGGCTAGTGGTTGTTTTTGTTTTTTGATTTCTTTAGGTACTCTGGTTTTCTCTTTCATCTGAGAACTGACTGCCTCAATATAAGTGAATGTATCTTGACTGGGGCATTAAACACTATTGCTCCATTCCACTTCTTCCATCAATCGGCTCTTTCAGAATTCCTTATATAGCCTTGATAGGCAGGTTTGAAGTGTTATACTTACAGGACAAGAGGACTAAGACAGTATCCTAGGAACTTGACCTGATGACCTACTGATATTAGTACTCACTATCCTTGTTGTTTTTATATAAGACCTGATGTACATAAACTTGAATTCTAATGTAATTTTAGGCTTGAATGCAGATATTTAATCTGCTGTAAATTTAACATAGATATAGACAACAGATTGTATGGTACCTAGTGTTTATGGATGCCCTGAGTATAATTTTATGTCCTTAAAGCACAGAGTCCTGGGATAATATATTGCTTATTGTGACTGGTCATTGTTAGATGAGTAAAGGTTATTCTTATATTGGCAATCACTTAATAGGAAGAGATTCCTCATTAGGACTGAGCACATCAGACCCTGTGCCACAATATGTCTCTTAAAAGATGAAGAATACTCACAGCGCTTCACAAGGAAATGAAGAGATTCCTTAGTGAGACATGTGCACTAATGGAATTGTTAAATGAGTCATTTTCTATATCATAGTAAATTTTTTCTCATTTGAAAAAATGCCTTCAACTTTTACAATTAGGAACTACATGTATTTTTAACTATTTTAACCTTAGTTTAGCGAGTTCCTTGTTGCATTTTTTTATACAGTGTTACAATCATAACAATATAAAATGGCTTTCATTGTTAGGTACATGTATATAGGCTATATAACTGGTTAAAGTTTGTAATTGCAATTTTATCCTTTTCACATAATGATTTCTAATGGATTTCTATCAGTTTTGTAAATTTACTGTTTGGCCTAATATTGTAAGAATAAGTTTTAAACTGTCCTTGCAAGGTAATGATTATAGTTGGTGGCAAATTAAAACGAAATTCAAGATAGAGTATAGTCTTATTTCAAGGCTAAATAATATGTCTTCTCATTCTTCTTGGTAGTTGTAATGGTAATTAACTATTTATCTCCCACTGGTTTATTATTTGTTACATCATAGATTTAAGCACTAGGAACATATAAAATGATTTAGCAGATCTAGACAATTAAAATACAAGATCTTTTGTAACAAATAAGATGGTATTTTGATGAGTTTCCTTCTTTGTAAATATGCTGGAAATAAGGTTAATGAGAAAGTGTATACAACTAGAATGAAAAATCCAGATAGTTATAGATGTGTGTGGAAGTAAAGTACTGATAGCTTTAATGTTGTTGCCATTGGAAACTGTTTATAGCCAGAATGAAAAAATGTTTATCTATATTTATAATGTCTAAAACATTAGCATCTTGTTTTTATTTTCACATCACAAATTTCACAGACTTACCCACAGGTAAAGACTATACTCATTACCAATGTCACAAATAAATTCCACACCTATAAAGTGACAGGGGTCCCTTCTTTCTCAAAAAGAACAAATTATTGCAATTTCTTTTGGAGAAAACTTTAAATAATTTTAATTTCTTTTGGATTTTTTTTTTTTTTTTTGCAATGTATAGAAATCTGGCCTTTTGGGTTAGATTATTTTATTTCCAGGTTGTGCCAGTACCTTTTACTCACAAATAAATATAATTACTCTATTGATTTAGATTTCTCAGTTTTCTCAGTATTCACCACAAAACAGGGATAGATTTTTCTATCTTAATTTTTAAGCCACATTTTTTTTACTTGAAATCTTTTCCCAGTTTAATTCATCACCTACCGGTAGTTTGGAATCCATCTTAAGGTAGATCCTGATGTAAGAAACATTGTCAGATGGCCTTTGTTATTAAAGAATCTAACATGATGGTAACATACTATTGAATTATTAATTACAAACCAGTTAAATGACCATTAGCACCATTAGTCTGTCAGTATAATCATTAGCAGTGCAGTTTATACTTGTTATTTGGACAATGCTTTTGGAATTTAGAATATATTGAGTGTCATTCGAGCAGCAATGGATATTTTAGCTTATTTTTATCTTTTTCAAACTGTTGTCGAACAATTTAATTTTCTGAATGTCTTCTTTTTAAGCCCTTGTATGAAATATGCTGGAACGGAGAAGATGACCCTTTTAAACTATGCAGCTCAGTTATGAACTTGATAGCTCTAAAAACATGTACCAGTATCTTCTTAATCAAGATAAAACATGATATCAAACTACCAGTATAATTTATATTGTACTGAAAGTGTTGCACAAAACCATTGAATTTAAACAAGCTGCACTAAATTTCAGTAACCATTTTTCTATTTAAAAAAATAACAGTACAATCATAATCATAGAGTTGCTATGTTCATAATAAAATAAAAATTGCCTCCTGAAAGTTTAAAAGCAAACCAGAGTCTTGAGTTTACAGATATCATGGCAAAGTTCCAAATCTGATTGTCTTGGGTCATCCATCCCCTGTCATTTCCTACATATACAATTTGACTTAAATCTCATGACAGTTGTTAGATAAAGGGACATAACTCTTGCAGTCTTAGAAATCTGCTTACCATGTCTACCAGTTAAATTATGAATTGTTTATTGATGAATGTAAATTGCCTTTATCTTTAAATAGAAGGTTAACAATCAATAATGGAATAACTTGTAAATAAAATTTTTAGAAAAACCAGACACTTGCATGGGAGTTTTTATATAGGAATACATGTAAATGATTATTTGATCATTTTTATTATTATATCTGTTCATAATTACAATAGTCAATAAGCATTTATTGGACACACACACACACACACACACACACACACACACACTGGAAATTTAGGAACATTATGGTAAATACTGTGCATGTAGAATGTGTTTTGAAACTTAGCAGTTTAATTTGAAGGGTGAAGAAAAAAAATAGAACCCCTAGTATTGATTGTTAATAACTAGAGATGGTGATGACATTAAAGTGAGTGAGTAATGTAAGCCTGTAATGTCAAAACAATTTGATCACATATGGTCAAAAATCTTTGATAAAACACCTAAGATGGTGATAATTGAACTAGACAAATAACAAATTTTTGCTAAAGTCCAAACATCATAATAAAAAAACTTTCCGTAAGTTTAGAAAAACAAATTAGTTTATAAATACCATTTATTTGACAGAAAAAAAGCATTATAAATTATTTGATATTTACGAAGTTGCATAGCTTGTAATTAATTAATTAATTAATTATGCAAATGTTTTGGTAGTTGTTTGACATAATATCACTGTATCGTGGTTACACGGTGTATTATTCTGTTTGAGAGATATAAATGACATTAATTATGTCTTTAGGGAATACCAGGAAAAAAATAAAAAAGAGAGAAGAAGAAGAAGGCACCCTTTTTTTTTGCAGGTGCTTCTATAGCAATTAAAATTTCATTATTGACAATTGACAGGATTCCAAGGAAACAGGAAACATGAGTATATGTATTTACTCACATGTATGTAAGTGTGTGACATAGATTATCATGTCTTAAGAGACACACATTTCCAAATAAAAAACTACTGACATAACATAAAACAGTAAGCATACAAAATATAGGAAGATAATTTTAGCTAGGTATGAGCCCAAGGTAGCTGATGAAAAAATGGAAAATTGACACCACTACAACGAAATGTAATCATAGTTTTATCATATATTCAGTCTTTCCCACATGGACTGTGTGTGACATTTATTATGTCTTTAGGGAAATACATTACCATCAGACAATATCCAAACCTTTCATCTAACTTTCCTGACAAAGAAATATTACAAATATTAATCATTTCATTAATAAAATTTTCTTACATCTACCTAAATAGTATATGTGTTTGGTACTGTATATGATTGATAATGCTTATCTTCCAACTCTTGTTGATGCGTAGTTGTTGTTTTTTTTTTATTGTACACTGTTCATGTACTATTCATGTACATTACTTATTCTGTGGTTAAACAAAATTATAAGATTTCCTTTTGTAAATGCCCCCCACCCCCACCCCACCCCCTTCTATGTATTATTTTGAAAAAAAAATTTTTTCACAGAAATGTTTCAGAATTATTGTTGATTATGAGCCAATTTAGTCAAATTAAAACTCTAATGGAGGGTACAAAAGGGTGCAAATTTTTTAACGAAATTTATGCTTTTATAACTATACTAACACATTTTGTTGTTTCAGCATATTACAAACAGATCATGCTACAAAACAAAACTACAATATGAATTGAAGTTTATTTTACTCCTTTTTTCAGTGCAAGCTGAGTGGTTAAAATATTAACAGTAATATAGCATTTTATTGTTAAAATAAGTTCTAAGATCTCGAAATGTATTTAAAGGTATGGAAGGTGCGTGGATGGCATGATGAAATGTTTGACAATAATCAGAGCACCTTGACAATAATCTTACAAACAATAATATTTGTCAATAGCCATTTCTTCTTGGGGGATTTTTCATAACTTTTTTAATTGGCAATTAATACACACCCCATAACATTCGACCAGATTTGTTTGTATAATTACAAAATGCTTTTATGATTTTAAATATATCAGTGATTTTAAATTCTCATTTTTCTTTATTGAAAAGCTTACTTTGATAAATTGGGTCAAATTTAATGGTCTAAGCTGTCATTTAGAATGTTCTCTAACCCTATTAGATATAGATAAATGAAATTACCTTGGAGATAATTAGTTGAGTAAGGTTTACTGTTGACAATAAATATGACATTACTGCCTAATCTTTGGCTTTTAAGAAAATGTTCAGGTTACCCCCTCAAACTCTTTCAAGTTATTGTATTATTTTGTATATACTGGTATGTAATAAATATCTTTTTAATTGGTTAAACTATCACTGTTTATTCCAATTTTGTATTGTTCTTATTGTATATAAATGTTTGGGATCATCAAACTTTTCTGTAGTTCTCAGTACAGAACCAGTGATTTTCTCCCTATTCACAAGAGCAACTCTTGCATTTTGAGAAAACAGTAAAAAACAAAAGACTTATTGCTATGTTTATATTAGATATAAACTTTAAAAGTTTGTCGTTGACTATAACTATTGATCAGAGATATAATAATAAGAATTAAAATATTCTGTAGAAATTCCATGGACATATGTCCATGTCCATGTAAAATCCATGGATTTCCACGGAATTGCCACAAAAATCCATGGAAAGTGTGTACATGTCCATGGAAAAATAAATTTGCCATCTTTTTGGCCATGGACATGTACACACTTTCCATGGAATTTCTGTGGACATGTACATGGATTTTTGTGGCAAATTTTTGTCTGTCAATGAAAGTTTAACAAAATATACAAAGTTTCAGGCTCAGCATTTTTAACAAACTCTGTACGTGGAAATTCCATGGATATCCATGGCATTTTTCTCAAGTGTCTAGGTCAGCAATTCAAGTGCTTTGTTCATAAAATTAGGAGGTTCTGCTAGAGAACAACAAGAAAAAAAAATGGCTGCCTAGTATGACTAGCATTTTTAGACATTTCATCTTGAGACTATACAAGACTAAGAAGGACATAAAATCTTATATTTTGTGGCAAAGTTACTGGATATTATACAAAGGAAACCTTTTTGAGATAATGGAATCTAGTGAAATTATAAGCAGACCATTGAAAGTGTCATTTGGGAATTATTTAGCTGTATTTTAAAGTATGGAAAGTACCATGTGAGTTTAATTAACTTCATTCTATCATGTAACTAACATAAATGATACAGGCAACTATTTTTGTTATAAAGTTTAACTCAGATAAAAAATTAAAATAAAAAAATGATATATTAATTGTCATTAAGAGTGAGCAATTAATCTTTTAAAGATCTGTATGAACATGAAATTATCATGAATATAATACACTGGTGAGGTTCTAAAGACTTGATGTGATTTTGTTTAATTATTATTAAAACAGTCATAGGCAACAAAAAGTCACCAAATATGTCATTTCATAATTTCAGCAAAATGTGCTGACTCACAGAGTAGCCATTTTTTTCTTGATGCTGTCTATAAATACTTCATCTGGATGGATCACTTTTTAAAAATTTGACACTTATTTTCCATGTACAATGTACATGGATTTCCATGTACATCGACCATGGATTTGCCACGTACATGTCCACAGATTTGCCACGTACATGTCCATGGATTTGCCACGTACATGTCCACAGATTTGCCACGTACATGTCCATGGATTTGCCACGTACATGTCCACAGATTTGCCACGTACATGTCCATGGATTTGCCACGTACATGTCCACAGATTTGCCATGTACATGTCCATGGATTTGCCACGTACATGTCCACAGATTTGCCATGTACATGTCCATGGATTTGCCACGTACATGTCCACAGATTTGCCACGTACATGTCCATGGATTTGCCACGTACATGTCCACAGATTTGCCATGTACATGTCCATGGATTTGCCACGTACATGTCCATGGAATTTCCACGTACATACGGTTCCAATACTCCAAAATGTCCATGGATTTGCCACGTACATTGTCCATAGAATTTCCACGTACATGTCCATGGAATTTCCACGTACTTACGGTTCCAATACTCCACACTTTCCATGTACGAAAAATCCATGGAAATTCCATGGATTCCATGGCAAATCTACACCCGGGAAATTCAAGTCTTAGACTATAATTCACCATCAAAAATGTTTTGCTACTTTCATTTCTAAATACAGAGTGCTTGACGAAAGAAAAGATACTACCAATGTTCAAGTCTTGGTCAGACCCAGCTTGGGATCAAACCCCAAGCTCCACATATGAATCAACCATTCTACCAATTGAGCTACTGTAGGGGCGTGTATGTCATTGACAAGTTTTGCACTATACTTAAACTCACAAAGCTACCATCAATGCATTGATTTATATAAAGGTCATGCATTGCATCTTACCTTGCATTAAGATTAATTTGTGAGATTAATACATTTATATTATTGTAAAACAGCTAAAAAATTGATAATGTGAATAAAACAACTTGCCACTAATGAAGTTAGCAACCATAATTTTATTTTTCTAATTTTTTGTTAGATTGTTGAAGTTTGTTGCCTTGTTATATACAGTTGAACTAAGAAATCTCAAAACATCATTTTTTAAAATACCATAGTAACTCAAAACCATAGCTACCACTGCTGTAGCTCAGTTGGTAGAGTGCTGTCTACATAAGTCGGAATGTTTTGGGTTTGAACCCGACCGGGTCTGACCCAAGACTTGAAAGTGGGTAGTGAGTGTTCTTTCGCCAAGCACTTGGCATTCAAAATGAAAGTCACAGTACCTTTTGATGGGAACTTGTCACGGTTCTTTCGAATGGGAACTTAAAATAAACGAGGTCCTGTGTCATGGTAGGTGTGGCACGATAAAGAACCCTGATGTAAAATGCCATAAGCACAACACAAAGGCAAAATTTCTGCACTTTGGCCTATGGCTGGCGACGTCTTGATATAAGTGAAATATTCTTGACTGGGATGTTAAACACCATTACTCAACTCAAGTCAACTCATACCCATAGCCTTTTCCAAGTGGATTTTATTCGTTGAATTTTTAAATTCACAGACTCAAAATCTTTAATATTTCAAAGTCAAGGTCCCTCAAGTTTTTCTCTTTATTCTTTTTTTCCCCTTTTTCTTTCTTTTATGACTACCTTTAACTTGTTGAATTACCCCATATAGCTGAAGCTTCACTTTAGGTTCTATTGAAATGTTTAATTATAAGTATATCATTAAAGGTTGATAAAACAAGAAAGACTTTAAATATAAAACAAAATTTATAACTATAAATTACCTTGCTGCAAGTATCAGTTCAATTAACAGATTTATCTAATTTTAAAACAATTGAAATAATTGCATCTCTCTAAATTGAAATTAGAACAAATTGCTTGCTTAGTTTTAATCTGTTGTGGCTAATTGCAAAACTGTGTTAGAAATTTACAGTGCTTGTATTAAAGTTTTGAAGATCACTGCATCCAATCAGTGATTTTATTATCATAATATCACCTGGATTTCCTTAAACACTATTGAACAGTATTGATTGGTAAGGTCTGATCAATGTTTAATGGTATCAGGGTCAAATATGACATGTGGATAAGTTAGCATTGACGTCATCCGTCCCACCTGACTGATTTTTCTTTTGTAATAAAAGTCTTTGATACTTAAATTTCCTTCATTGTATATGGTTTTCATGATGTAAATATGAAAAGGTTTTTGTATCATTTGAAGACTAACTGTACAGGCTTAATAATTGTAAAAAAAATTAAATATACCAGTTAGGTATAGAGTTTCCTTTATACAAAAAATTTAAATGTAATGATGAAGCAATTCATTTATTATTTAAAAAAAAAATAGGTTATTGCTATTTGTTTAGTATCTATGCTAACTAATTAAATTGATATATCAGCACTGGAATTATAACTTTCAGACACGCATTTATGTAAGTCTGATGTTTTTTTGTCCTGTTGTCATAAACTTGTTAAATAGAACTGTTTATAGTTCAATATTCTACATGTAATGTAGGCAGTTATATAATACTTTTCAAAAAGTATTTGCACAGCATTACATCATGATTACTTAGTGTCATTGAATGCTGAATTGTATTATATAAAACAACTGGGTGTAAGATTGATTGACTTATTAAATTTATTGGTATTTTACATTACAGTAAAAAAAAAAAGTTATTTCACTAGAATTGAGACAACTTCAGTAATGGGTCAGATTGCTGGGCAATTTTTAGGTTTTAGTATTTCAATTTGCTTATGCCAGTGAGCTAATTGTTTAAGTGATTTTGTGCCATACATACTGTGAAAAATGGATCAGTTTTATCTAAAGGACATTTCTGAATGACAAATGCTTACTGGTATAAGTAGTAAAGGATATTCAAAAAAATGCAAGAAAAAGGTTTTAAAAATAACAACATGGGTTGTTGTCAAATGGCCAGCTTCATGTATCTTATTTCATGTAATGACTGCTATCAATGATATAAAGTTAAAAAAAATGATTAGGAAAGAAAAATATACATACATACACATATCATAAACTACATATTGAAAAACAAGCAAGAAAATATTTCAACCTGGCTACATACAGAATCCAAAACAATTCAACCTTCCCAAAACACTGCATCAAACAATACAACCAGCCCAACCCACATCAAAAAAATTCAACCTACCCACAGCCCAGCATCTGAAAAAATTCAACCTGTCTAAACTCAGCATCCAAAACATTTTTATTTGCCTAAACATTTCTTTTGAAGTCATAGAAGAATTATGTGGTACTCTTGACATATCTTCACACTTGCCAGGATAGTTTATAGATTCTGTAAGAAATGGCAACATGCTATTTTCTTTGCTTACTTATAAAACTATGAATCACAAACTTCTTTTAAGTCTTTCTTCTGACCTCGAAATTTATATTGCATTAAATTTTGCCCTTTTTTGGTTACCTAAAGCTCGCTTTTTGAAGTATATTATAAAACAAAGATGAATGTTTCACTTGATTTGTGGCCAAGTATAAGTACCAGTAAATATGCTTTGTAATATCATAATGTAAAATTGAAATCACAGCTTCCTTAATTCATGAAAATTATCATCACAGTTAAGTATTGTTAGTCTTATTAAAGTATGATGCTTTGATAGTTTTCATTAAAAAATTTTACATAAATAAATTTGTTAACTAATAAGAAATCCAAGAGTTAAGATTAGGAAAATGAGGAGTTTACTTAAATGCTCTCTAGATTTAAGGTTGCATTGTTTTAACCTGCATGGGCACTGGTTGCCAGGTGGTCTAGTTAAATTTATTGTGGAAATCTGTTACTGTCTCGGCCTCACTCAGGCATATATTAAGCTTAAAATTCTATTACTCTTTTATTCTACATTCCAGATTCTCAACATGATCCTTAAATGAGAAATAAAATAAAAATACATATATTACAAACTTACCAATAAAATGAAATCTGTAATAAAAAAAAAACATGAATGAATACATAATATATTTTAATTGTTAATTGAAAACCTCTTTAAATATAAACCAATACCTATTTAAACATTTACACATACCCTTTTTCAACATTAACCCCTAACCTGTCTAAACATTAACCCAAAAAATGTCTAAATGTTAACTAAAACTTTGTTAAACATTAACTTAAAACCAGTTGAAACATTATGTTAACACCTGCCAAAACATTAACCTAAAACCTGTTGAAACATTTACCCAAAACATGTCTTAATGTTAACTAAAACTTTGTTAAACATTACCTTAAGACCAGTTTAAACATTATGTTAAAACTTGTCGAAATATTAACCCAAAACATGTCTAAATGTTAACTAAAACTTTGTTAAACATTAACTTAAAACCAGTTGAAACATTATGTTAAAACCTGCCAAAACATTAACCTAAAACCTGTTTAAACATTAACCCAAAACATGTACGTCTTAATGTTAACTAAAACTTTGTTAATCATTAACTTAAGACCAGTTTAAACATTATGTTAAAACCTGTCAAAATATTAACCAAAAACATGTCTAAATGTTAACTAAAACTTTGTTAAACATTAAACTTAAGAGCAGCTGAAACATTGTTAAAACCTGTCGAAATATTAACCTAAAACATGTCTAAATGTTAACTAAAACTTTGTTAAACATTAACTTAAAACCAGTTGAAACATTGTTAAAACCTGTCGAAATATTAACCCAAAACATGTCTAAATGTTAACTAAAACTTTGTTAACATTAACTTAAAACCAGTTGAAACATTGTTAAAACCTGTCGAAATATGAACCCAAAACATGTCTAAATGTTAACTTAAACTTTGTTAAACATTAACTTAAGACCAGTTTAAACATTATGTTAAAACCTGTCGAAACATTAACCTAAAACCTGTCTTAACTTAAAACCTGTCTAAACATTATCCGAAAGGCTTTTTATTTTATTAACCCAAATTCTGTCATATATGCTTTTGTGTTTTGTGCATTTTATTTAAATACATTGGTTCTGTCCATGGCAAGTCTTGTGCCATCAATTGCATGAGGTTCAGGAGTTCATTTTAGGTTAAAGTTCATGTGAGGTGCATGAACTGACTCTCTTTACAAACAAATTTAGCTCAATTTGAAATGTCAGAACACTTAAGTTGATATTAATTAAGCCTCAGAAATTTTAATATCAGTGACAGATTTTATGATTTCAGAACTAACATATACCCAACTAAACAGACATTTAACTGTTCTATTATTTTATTCAAAGTTCAACATATTATAATTACTAATATACTTACAAATAAGAAAACAAAGACATACAATTTAAATGGTTTGAGCAACATATAAATGTTTACATCCTGATGTTAAATCTGGGGAACACATGCATTCAATTAATTATCTTGATTAAAAACTGTTTTTTTTTTGTATTCTAGTAATATCAATCATCAATGATTAGCTTACTTTTGATTTCAACAATTTACCTGGTCTGAATCATGGCTAGATTAAACTGTACCCCTTATGAGCATTATGTTGTAAGCAATGGTGATTATTAATGGAAGAGATGTACAAAGAAATTTATCCATAATTACTTGAATCAGTTATGACCACTAACAAGTTCACTCAGTATTGGTTGCAAGTAATTATTACATGCACATCATAGAATGAGAAAATGCATAATTGTTAATAAAGGTGATAGATCTTTATGTACAGCCATAATGAAGCACAGTGTTAATTTCCCAAATGTCAGTATTTATATAAATGTCAAGTTTTCAAACTTACCTATCAAATTGCTGATGTGAAGGCAAGAACCTTTACACTGGTATATGGATTACTCTCATATTGCTCACAGCATAAGCTTGTAAATGCTCAGTTCTTTGGCAATTGCAAGTTAGTAAAATCCTCCTACATTTTAAGAGTATAACAGTGAACCTTATATAGTTAGAGATAGGGAATATATATATATATATATATATATATATATATATATATATATATATATATATATATTTATTAAATTGATATATGACCAGAAATACTAAATTTATCAGTCTAATATATATAATTTGTTTTAGAAATGTTTAAACTTTAAAAAAATTCAAACCAGAAGTATCTTTGAGCAGTAGTGAACAAATGATCCTAGGCCACACATGTGTTATATTCAAATTGTTTTAAGAAAAAGGTGTCAATTTATGTTCTTTTATTTGGATTAAGAATAAACTTTGTGTATGATATCTGTTCAATGATCAAATTATTAAAATGATTTGAAGTAGGTATAATATATATGTAAAAAGAAAATATTGGTAAATTAATATGTAAATTAATGTCATTGTGTATAAGTTGTGTAAAGCTTCAGATGATTTGTGTACACTCATATATCTTTTTAATCTAATCAAAAATCAAAAAATACAAAAAACAAATTTTATTTGTGAGGACACTATGGTAAGTATAAAACTGATGTCATGCCAACTAAAAAGAAGTTGAATACAAATCTTGTCTCCGCACGTCATCAATAGAGTATAATGCATTACCTCATTTTTGACAATTAAAGTATGGCGGGTTAAGTATGAGTAAAATAATTAAGATTCCTCTATCAGATAATGACTATTCAAACTGTCTGCTTTAGAATTCGGGAGTTTTATGATAGATATAATACAAGGTCTTAGTCAATACAATAATTGTTTTTTGAGGTGAAAGATGATTGATTTGATATAAAATAAAAATCTTAAAACTTTATTGGATCTCTTTTTATTTTTATGATAATTTGAAATAGTTTACAAAGAAAAATATAGTTAATAGGTGAAAATTGTTAGAAGAATTGAGATAATAGAACTAATTGTATCATTGGTATAGGATCGATTTGTGTGATTATTAATGGGTTTTTGACATTATTTCCCAGTAGTTATAAAGCAGTGTTGACGACAATGCCCAACCAAGCATGACTTTAAATGCAAGAAGAATGGTTATTGAGATCCCTATCATATCACCTGTATTATCTGAGACGACAAGGTGCTTCCTGAAGGTCATTTTTTGCCATAAGTAGTAAGTTAACAAGCTACAAAACAAAACTTTGTAACTGTTTGTTATACATGCAGCATAGTAAAGGAAAAAATGAGTAAGAACTGCCAAGACATTTCTTGTATTTAATTCTGATATTTAACATTTCTTGAGTATATTCTATTTGACAGGACAATTTAATAAGTTATTTTTGGATTATTTAAAGGTAAAACTACATTTTAAAAATGTTAAAATTTTAAGTTTTGGCAAATGGATATTAAGCATGTTATAAAAACAACAGTTTATAAATAGCAGAGAGTTGAGACGGGAATAACGCAACCTTGGTTTCCTGACTGACTTCAGGGGCTTTTCGCTTCTTCTCAACACAGGAAGTAATGTTGGACACTTATTATTTATAACATCATGGATGGAGTTGTTAGAGAAGACACATCATTGTTTATTATAAATGGGATACTTTACCTGTGATATGAAAATAAACCTTTGTTTTCTGAAGATTTTACACAGTATATTCATGCTGCAGTTGATGTATTAGTTGTAAATGACCCTATATGTCACTGGTCTGTTATATTTAATGGTCAGCTGGTCATTTTTTTCACCATAAAACTTCTGATGATTATTGGCTAGACTGGAGACTTATTAATCATAAGGTACAATAAATTAATAACGGGCCTGATTATTCTATTAATTCTTCACTATGTAACAGTCGTCATTTGTTTTGGGACAGGTTCACTATCCTAGGACTTTTTTAACTTAAAACAGTGGACATTTGTTTTGGACTGTTCATTTTTTCAGGGATTTCCCAACAAAAAAGAAGCGGTTTTTTTATGGAGTGATATCTTTCCTGTAATTTCTGATGTACAAACATGGTCATTTATTGTTAATGATACACATCCCAATTAACTTACACATATTGTTGTGGTTATTGTAGTGGACAGAAGACTATCCTTAGGATTGATATTGTCCAGAACATCTTTATTAAAGGACAGCATTTGGCCCTTGGGTATATGATATGAATACTATATAGATATTTATATATATGTTGATCAGCAGGTTGATACTGAGAATTTCAGATATTAGGACAGATAGTAGTTTGATAGTTACTCTGGAGATATAGAAATTTTGAATCAATGAAAGATTATTTTTCAAACCCCTTGATGATAAAAGGATAGCACTACAGTATTATTAAGTACACTAATACTTGTATACTAATTCTAGTGTACACCAATCTGGATTGATTGTTGATCTATTCTTCATTTAAATCTGTTTACCCAGGCCACACTTAATCCATATGATTAAATAGACAGTATTAATTAATTTTTTCTGGATCATTCAGCCATTGGATTATTGTGATTTGTATATATACATCTTATTTCTTACTCACCATGGATGTTTTAGTTTTCCTGATATACTTGACTTGATATTGGGTTTTCTTGATGAGTGAATTCAACATGCGACTTTTTTGATATTCTGGAAAGGTTCATGTTTCCTCGTGGGTATTGGACTGGTGGACTTGGAAAGTATAATACAGAAGTTTTATCTTCAAGTTTAATAGAAGATATTATTTTGACAAAGTGTCGTAAAGAGACCGACACAAAGATTACCGCAGAGACGGTGGAGGGGAGGATGATGATCCGTCATGACAAGGGGACACAGTGTGACCTTGGTTATGAAGAGGATTTATGGTATTGGCTGGTAAGAGTATTTTTTTTAAGTTATTTGATGAAGGTTTTTTTTTTCAATATATTGTGTGTTGTAGCAGTAAATTTGAAAGATAGATGCAAGAGGGGGCAAGGCTAACAGTAGGGAACAGAGATCAGTAGCTGATTTGATAAAAATTGAAACACAGAAACTTTTGAACATTTAACTGCTAAAACTATAAATTTTAATATGCTAGTTAGGTGTGAAAAAAAGGTAGTGATTTCTTGTTTCTCAATGATAACTTTACAAGGTTTACAGGTGAAGTTGATATGTAGCCAAACGTTTTTGAAAGTAAGGTTAAAAGTCACACATTTACCTGAAAAGGAAAAATTTGGTGCATATATCTTGCCAGGTTCCCGTCTAAAAATTTTGTCATAATTTAAACAAAATTTTACATGTTTTTCATATTCATAAGATGCAGGATATGTGATTGTTGAAATTCAATTTGATGAAAGTTATTATTAATTTCTTTTAAAATGGTATTTGTTTTCAAAGATCAAATTTTAAGAATGTGTCAAACTTGTTAACAATTAATTGAATTGTTATAAATGAATTTTTTTGTAAAGCATTGATTTCTTTTTATATAATAATTTGACATAATAAATGTCATTATGGTATATTTCAATGTATATATTAGACATTAACCACCTGTTGTAACTATAATAATTACGGTATTAATTATCTAACAAGAAATTACTGATAATTTTCTAACATATAACTCGGGGACATAAATAATTTCAGTAAAAGAATTAGTGTTTTAATTAATACAGATTTGTTTCTGAAGATGCTAATGATGAATCATTACAATACTGGCAATCATAATTTGGCAATGATAACTTGGTTACTAGAGTTGAAAGATTTTTGATAAAACATTTGCTCGGTTTTGAAAGTCTCTGTTTATATGTAATAAGAAAAGGTAGATAGCTAATGTTGGTACATACCATCACAGAAAAAGGTTTTTGTCTATAACTGTAACAAATACTTTCAAAACCGGATTCATTGCTACTATTTTTAAATCCAAATTTTAGTATTATAAAGGGGTTTATAAATTGAAGGGATTTCATAGAAAAATATGAAAGAAATTGCCTATGGTACTTAAAAATACTGTGGTGATAAATTTGGTGGCAAAGTCACTAACCAGGGGGCATTAAGATGTGGTTCTATTGTACCATCAAACAAGCTTTATACATTTAATGATATTTATGGAATGTTATTATAACGGTTTAAATTTATTCTTACCTGATATTAAACTTTTGTTTTAGTTTTAAATATTCAAAAAATGGTTTAAGCAAGATTTTGAGCCTGTGAATCATCTTGTTGTAATTTTATTTTTTGTGAATTAAAATTTGTCTTGATAAAACTTTGTGTTTATATATATAAGAAAAAAAACGCTGTGTAAGGTAAAATTTTGTATATTCATTTATTATTCTGAGTGCTTGAGTGGTTATATTATGATGTCTCAGTAAGGACAATTAAAATAAACTGTTGTTTGGGTTATAGTCCTAATAAAATTATAATAGGAAGGTAGGCATTTGAGTTTACTTTTAATTGTGTTATATATAGTTTATATATTGAAGTAACTCTGATTTATCAGTGCTTGACTTAAAGTCTTTGAAAAAGTTTAGGGTTGGTTCCTAAAATTTAAAGTTGGTAGGGTAACTTAAACCACAAATCCTATTTTTATGCCTATGTTGAATGTTAGGACTTGATATGTAACAGGATGACAGGGATGTCATCAAATTTACACTTCACATACATACGTAAGTAAAACTAATGTCTTCTTGTACTCACGTCAAACAATGTCAACATTACACCATTCAACTATGCATATATTATATTTTTATGAATGGTTGTATTTTATTATGTAAAATAAAACAATATTTAGTGACTTCCTTAAGCAAAAAGCTGTAAAATAAAGATATTTTTATTTATTAAAAAAAGCTGCTTATCTTAAATCTTCTGTAGATGGAAAAGAAATTTTTTATTTTTCTCTTTCTTTCTGTTAGGGTATTTTTTCTTCTCTTCTGGATTGGACTTGAAAGTTTAAGAAGGTTGGTATTCTTTACCAATTATAAGCCTAAACATAATGACTTATCAAGAGTGTGCTTCATTGTTTTATATATGCCCAGACAGAATTGCTTTCCACTGCCTTTTCTGACTTGAAGATCAACAACCATCAATTCTCAACTAAGATAGTCACTTATATGTTATCATGTTGCAAAAAAAAAAAAACTGTTGCTTTTTTTTTTTTTTTTATTATAAGGACCTCAATAACCCTACCCTCCATGAAAATGTTGATTTTGCCTGAACAGGCATTTCTGCGAAAATAATATTTCAAAAATGTTTCTATAAATTTAGTGTGAATTAAGTGGGTGGTCACAATAAAGTCGATCTTTAGCCAAGAAATCCTTAAACAAGAGGTCTTGTCATTAGTAAAACTGATTTAATGATAATCTTAGGGAGGCAATTGTCAAATTTTGATTGAAATATACATGTAAAAATTTAACTCTATATGTAGTTTCAGTGTTGATATGATAAAGCAAATTTACAATAAAGTTAATTTACAAAAATTTACAATAAATTTACAATAGACATTATCTATGGCATTCAATATCCTACTGCAGTATATGACACTGTTAGAAAACTTTCTGCCATATTTGCATCCTTGCTGTTGATGACAGCCAGTCTGAACTGTCCTATTTCCTGGTTCAGATTTCATGCATTTATGTTTATGTCATGCAAAAGACTTTTGTGTTGTTAAAATGTCAGTTTTAGATTTTAAACAAGGCATATGATAGAGATAAGAGGTTAAAGCTGTGGAACTGGCATTCTTGTCTGTCAGGTTGTAAAAACATAATGATTAGTTACAAATTTGTATGCATTAACCTATAATTATAAAAATTCCTACCATTTATTTAAGCCTTTTCATGGAAAAGAGCTTAAAAACTGACAGACATTGTCAGCATAGGGATGAGACAATTCTACCTACTTGTCTGAGCCATTTTGAATTTCTTTATGTCTATAGAAGCCAGTTTCATTTACAACTTGTAAACTAAGAAGACACATCAGGACAATGCATGATAAGCAAACTTTCAGTGATGTAAGCCAATGATAGGTCATTTTAAGTAAGGTTCAGCCATCAGCCTTGTTGTTTTTTTACCCTTCTAATTTACAAATTGGATGAACAAAATGAGAGTAAATGTCATTACCAAGGACCAACACCAAGGATTTACCATTTACCTGGTTGGGTAAATTTATGACCCATTGGGTTAAGAGCACAATCTTAACTATTAATTGAATATTTTTCATATGTAAGCATATTTAGATGGTAGTATTTCAAAAGTACATCATTTTGCTGCAAGGTAATTTGGGACTATATGTAGCCTTTGTCACATGTGTTTTCCAGACCATAAAAATTGTTCCCGTGAATAATGTTCTATATACCTATATTATAAGTAGAGCATGAATGAGGCCTGGAGAAAGACACCAGATCACTCACACTATCTTTATATCTGAATATAAACGTGATTGTCCGCATGTTTGATCTGTAACGAAGCATCTTTCACGTGTATGTGCCTGAAGGTTGAATATTTGTATAAATATGCAGATATCCTCTTGGCTGTGAGTGAAAGCATAAGGTTAAACACATTTTTCTACCTAAATGGTCTGTCTATGACCGCTGTTTCAGCTTATCTCCAACTTGAATCTCAAAAGACGTTTTTCCCACTCTGTTGCCTACCAAAATTTCTTTTCATTTTAATTGCTCTGTGGCATATATTGAAATGCAGTCATTTATGTGTAAGGTAAGATAATATTTTTGCAAAATTAAAAGCAAAAAAAAATCTTGATTTACCACATAGTTAATAGTTCTTTTTTTTTGCTTAACAAAGCTTTGAGGCTATAAATCAAGGTATTCAATGAAAATCATAGAAAAAACAGGTGCTTGGTTTGGTAAGCAAAGGTTTGATTTAAAGTCAATAAGTCTGATACAATAACTGATGGAAATAAATCTCTGTTATTGATTAAAACTGACATTTCACATCTATTTCTGGATATCCTGTTTTGAATCTTTTATACAAAAGAAGATATGTCAGAATAATTTATATAAAAATAGCAGAAAAAATTATAAGCAACCTAACATTACATATGGGTTTGATGTCATGAAAAATGCAATTATGTACATCAACTGCAATGTCCAGTATGTGAAAATTCACTTTTAATATACCATGATCTGCTAGTGATGAAGATGCATTTTATATGTAATGGGGAATAACTCTAGCTTCACCTTTAAAAAAAAAATAAAAGCATTGTGTTCTTTGAAGAGAACTTGTTGTTAAAGTTATAGTTGATTCTGATATGCTGTCCCATTTAGAATTGTAGTAATGTAGAAAGGTAGATTGGGTATTGTCTTTGTTAGATTTTAAGTAAATATGCATCACTTGGTTGTAGTACTGAATTGCCTTTTGTTAAGTGTCATAAAGATTGAAACTCCATCAGGTGATTTTCATTTGTTTCATATTCTCTTTTGTACCAAAACCATGGTGTTTTAAACTCTGGTAGAGAATACTTCTCCCAAATTTATATTCTGGAATGGTCCAAAAGAAATATTATTTACACAATAACTATGATATGATTTAAACCGAACTGTGTGTGCCGCTATATTTAGAATCCATCTTGAATGGGAAAAGAGATAAATTGTATAGAAAGAGAGTTGTCCCTCTTTTGTCTCAAGTGTTAACAAAAAAGCAAGCATTGTTTCTTGCACAATAGATGTATTTAGCATGATTAAAGTGTGCCTATAGTAAGTTAGGAGTGTAAACAGTAACCATTTTAGTTACTGAGAATTGTGACTGCAAGTTGCAGTTTAAGTTGTTGAGGGTTGCGGTTTCGGGGGGAATTTCTGTGCTGTATCTCAGATAATACCATTATATACAAAGGAATAAAACAAGAACATGTTCGGACTAAAAGTTTGAATCAGTATTCATTCAGGTTACATTGTTGATATTTGAAATCAAGGTGGTTAAGGTGTTAGGCTTTGAACTCTCTGTTGTCTTAACAAAATGGTTTTGACCCAGATCGATTACATATTTGAGAAAATACATTTTTCTCATTATAGACCTTTAGTTGTTTAGATTTGTTTCAGAATACTAACTTAATATACAGCAGTAGACAATGTTTTACAGCATATTAATCTACATTATTTTGACTTTCGGTACAAGTAAACTCAGATTTGCCATATTGATATTCACAAGTACAAGAAAAATAAATTAAAAAAAAAAATAAACAAGTAAACAAATAAATAAATAAATAAATAAATAAATACTTGCTAAGAATCATTGACCAAATGAAATTGCGTGTATATATAAATTATCTATAATATTGAGATCATGTCTTCATGTAAATAAAGTCTAGACTGTTAGCCACATCTGTATATCATTGACTTTCTGTCTGAAGTAACCAAGCATTGACAGACCTAAGACATTTTCTTATATATAGCTCTGATGACAGTATTAAGTGACTTTGCCCCAGGTTCATAGTCATTACGTTTTCTTTGTCTTAAACCTTGACTATCTTTTATAGTGCTTGAAATAAAAGTTTTATATGAAAATAAATTAATAAATAATTAATTGAAATATATATATAAATAAATAAAAGAGTTTTAAAACAACATTTCAGAATGACATTTGAAGTTCTGGCTATCTTGAAAATTAACAACTAATTTCGATTTCACATTTTCCAGATTTAAGTTAAGGAAAATCTTAGTTTACAATGATTTTGATACTTTGACCTGATACATAAGTACAATGCAGTGTGATATAATTTGTCTGTAACATTAACTTAAAAGTCACATAGCACATTTGTTTTCACTGTTGTCAAAAAATTGATATTGTGATTTAAACATTACAAAACTATCCTTTACCATTGAATGGTCACATTTCCACTTTAGTCCTTTAATGACACAAAAAGGGAATTAGCTCAAATATTCACTTATTGATAGTTAAGTGAGAATGTGCTGCCCAGGCCAATTATCAATATTTAATATAAATATATCATTCATATTTTACCTGTGAAAAAAAAACAAGAAAAAAGAAAAACAAATAACATATCCTGGTTCTTAGTTAAAGTAAGAAAATGGGAATAAAAATTGAACAAAAAGGTTAGAAAAACAATTGTCCCATGTAATATAAATTATCCCTTAGGGGACACCATGTAAAATATAAATTATCCCTTAGGGGACACCATGTAATATAAATTATTCCTTAGGGGACACCAATGTTTATACTCTTATCCTTAAGGAAAGACATTGGGAATCAAAACTTATTATAAATGACGTCAAAGGTTAAAATAATGTAATGGTTATTGAAAATAGATAGATAAGCAATGTTAAGATATAATTATGTAGATAATTACATGTAATATTCCCCTTTTATTCATATAAATGCAAAATCTGCCTTTGATGTTTCCACGGAAATTGCAGTAAAATGATGAAAATCAATAAAATTGACTTCACTTTTGGACCTTATCAAGTTAATTTCATTAATCAATCATAGTGGGATAATGAATATTGTAACATTGTATCGCTAAACATGTTGCTAAAACCCTAAGCTGTGTTTATTAACAATTATGGGGCTCCAATAAGGGATTTGTCCAATAAATATATGGATTAAGTTATTCCAGTTCCTAAGGTAGTTGCATTATGAAATATTTTTAAGAAATTTTAATTCTTGATAGGTCTTTATGAATTTTTTGATTTTTTTAAACACCAAACACTAAAACATGAGATTAGTAGATGGATTTCCTCATTGAAAAGCAATGTCAGTACTGAATATATGGCCTTGACCATAGGTCAAGGTTCAACCAAGGTCTTACATTCCCCATCTTTTGTAGTAATACCTGTATATAGTATTAACCAGTGTTCCATGAATCTATATGTTAAATTAAAATTTCTTTTCACCCACAGTTTTGGACAAAAATATAAACCAAAAAGCAAATTGGCACTGAATGTGGATAACAACAATCATATAATTTACATAATTTTGCACATAAGAAAAAACTTGTCTAAAAATAAAGGTAATAAAATGAAAATTACTTTAAATTCAATTAGCTAAATTTCCCATGCTTTTCCCCCATGAGAGTAATTGATTTTCGATTTTGCAACTGAAAATGTGAATAATAATGGTTAGTTCAAATGTAACTTTACAGAGATATATCCCTGAAGCATGTTAAATCATATATTAAATGGAATATCACAGATTAATTTTGTAACCTTTATAAAATACTGTTGTATTAGGTGTCTTTAACATGCCCAGAGATTGTAAATACAGTGAAGTTGCTCCTGTTTTTAGTGCTAGGCATGAGAAGGGCTTAAACCAATTCTAGACTGATAAACTATTATAGGCCCCATATGTTGAAAAGATGTAAAACTATATTGTTACTAAAATGAATACAGTGCAGACTGCACAAAAAGGACACAATTAAACTGAACTATAGTACTAATAATAGAACAAACCCTAACTAAACTTAGAATGTTCTATTCATATTCTTGTGTTTGGTAAATTTGCCTGCATAAATTAAATACCTGTTAATCTGAAGAAATTTTTTTCTTTAACATGTAATTATCTCAAGAAACAGTAAATATGTGATATAAAACAAATTTCAGTCAATATTAATGATACTGGTATTGCGAGCAGTGAGTCTGATTGTTCTGAATGATATTAATACAGAATATTATATTTTAATTGTTGTTTAAAGTACCTGTAACCCTTTAAGCTGCTAACTACTGCACTATAAATTTCCTTTCAGTATGATGTAGTAGCACTTTGTTATCAATTATTTAATGAATTTACCTACCTGTATTAAATTGAATACAGGTGAGATGTAATTAAATTTTAAAGTTAGAAATGATATAGTACAACAAAGTTATTATAATATCTTTAAAAAAATAATTATATGAATAATTATATTGTCTTAATAGGATGAGGCATAGCAGTCATTAGTTTGTTGCTATGAAATTGTTGTTTTTCATGGACATTGCACAATTTTTTGAAAGGTTTTAAATGTAGCATTTTCATGTGAGATGGTCCACAAATCTGCTTTGCTCCAAATACATTTCACATAACATAATGTAGTAACTTCATGTTCAAAATGTGGTGCACATACTGGTAGGTTTTAAAGAAAGTTTGTTTAAACCAGACATTCAATAATGTTATACTAAAAGGTTTTTTAACTTTTTTATGGTGATATCCATCTGGTCCCTTTGAATAAATTTTAAAAAAAAATTATGTATCTCTTTTACTGCCTTTTAAAGTTAATTTTTATTGTAAATTATTTGTTTTTTGTCAATCTTTTGAAAAGATAAATCTCAATTTAAGGAAATATTTATAGAAAAATCTGTAAAAAATTACCAAGGAAATAGATTTTCTGTTCATGGCACCATTATGTCGTAACAATATTCAGCAACAATTGCCTGTCTTTGGCGTTCTTTAACTGATACATTGGCAGGATATTGGGTTTTAGTTGTTAAGTATTGTAGTGGAATTTGTAATTTGTTACAAGACAAATGGAAATTAGGAATAAAGCCTTGTAGCTTTACTTACCGTAGTTGTTGATGGAATTGAAGTCGGCTTTTCTTATCTTGTATTTCCATATTGTGTTTTTATTGCTGCTTATAACAGGGTCTCTTTATATTTCATGTCTTTGAGTTGATCCTGATAAAAAATTGTAAAGACCTATAATCACGCCTAAAGTATCACCTTAGATACCTTTGTAATTGTCCAAAGAGCTATTATTAAAATCAATCTGCATATTTTAACACCAGATTTCTTGATGTTTATTTGCTGAAGCACAAATGATAAAATTGCTGTCCAAATTAAGTAATAAGTAAGACATTTTTGATTGATTTATATATTTGCAGTAATTGATTTTTTTTTGTTATTTGACAACCTGATTGTCTCAAAGGGCACTTATTTACACTTATACACACACACACACACACACACACACACACACACACACACACACACTTTTCAACATTCTACACACACACTTTTGAACTTCTAGAATAACGTGAAGAACTTGAAGAAATATATAGTTTATGCACTTTTGCATTTTGTAATAAGTTTGTTTAGAAGACAGTTCTTCAAAAAACAAAAACAACTACTTCATTTTTCAGCCCAACATTTACCAAAGTATTCATGTAATAGTACCAAATTTCGTTATAAATTCATCTAAATTACAGATCAAGTTTTATATTGACTCAAAGTTTGCTCATGTTTGGCAGAGTTATAGCTCTGTAATTTAATAATAATATGAATTCAAATTGCTTCAGCAATTTCAGCATTCTGTTAAACAAGTCTACAATGCAAATTTAATTCACATTCATTTATATTTTCTGTCTAATATTAGCTTAACATTGTTTAACCTCCAACTTGTTTGACTGCTATAGACTGAGAGTGTGGTTTTTGATATGAAATTTTCTCTTACAAAACCATTCAAGTGTAATCTCTTATTTGTAAAGCTAAGCGCTTTTAACTTATATAAGAATACAATATTAAATTCTTTGATGGGAATTCATTTTATAAGTTTGACTTCAATGATATATAATGCGTAGTTAAACCTTTATCATGCATTAATTGGGCACGTAAATATCACGAGAAGATTTAATATATTTGTGAACTTCAAACTAACAATAATACAACTGTTGACATTATTGCTGTCATTCTGTTCCTTCCAGGCTTCTTTTAGCTTTTTGTATCAAATATAATTAAATTTGTGGCCTTTTGGTTTGTTGGTTATTGATTAGAAAAGTTGACAGTAGTATATCTGGTATCCACAACATATAATATATAGCGAGATCATTTAATGTATTATACTGATAGAAACTTTCTCTGTCTGCTTAGATAGACCCAGATGTTCCGTTAGTAGTTTAATACATATAATTGCATATGAAGAATTATAAATTATAAACATGAACATTTCAAAAGAATAATTTTCATCATATTGATTATACGTAATGTAACACAGCTTTCAGAGTCCTTATAGTCCTCTATGTCAACATGGACTTGTTAAGAAGACGTGGCTTTTGCGCAATCAAATCTTTTTTCTTTTCAAGGATTCTGTGATAAATTGATGATAATAGATGATTTATTCAGGTTAAAATGGGATGTTTTAAGATTGGAAAGATAATCACACGTTGGGTTAGTTTATTGTTGTTTCTTTTGCCTGTGGATTTTCTTAGTTTTATCGGACTCCTGTGTATAAACAACAAATTGTAATCCCTTCTTGTAATTTGTTGAGGGAGCTGAATCACTCAAGTGGTTTTGATATTTCTTTGAAAGAGAACAAGGATTTTATATTTTACCTTATTTGAAAAATTATTCTCAGTTTTATTTGTGTATCATATGTGTGCTGAATTCAAAGTGTTCTGTGAAGAGAGACAAAAAATATTTTGAAGGGATTTAAGAAGAAACAAATCAGCAATATAAACATTGATTTTTGTCCCATTTTCTTAACACTTCGGTGGAATTGAACCAAGTCATCAAGACAACAATTAATCAATATATGTTTAGACTGTGAAGAAATACTGCTTCCTCCTTATGACTGACTGTGACATCTAAGTTGTTTTGGAGGAACACTACTTTACGTTATATCAAAGTATACCTTGCTGCTTTAACAACGGAAACTCGTTACATTTATCCTGGGTTTCCCTAGGGTATATTTTAACAAACCTACAGCTTTTGATTGCTTTTTTATACTGGTCTACTGGTATACAGGACTTTTATACTTAAATTACTTGTAGCAAAGAAAAATGAAGATTAAGCTGTAAAGCGTGGTTGTATTAGTGCAACAAACAATATTGTCTTCTGGAACTCTTCAAAGTTATAATGAATGTGTTAAAATATATTTGTTTTTTCAGTCTTTATTGCCATAGTAGCAATTTTCCATTTTAGCATTTAATTCTCATTAATTCTTATTATATTCTGAATTAAAATTTGTTCTGTTACACTGTTTCTGTAGACAATGTTTGGAATATTTGATAGATTATTTTAGTGCTGAATTTTCTTACAATTTTGAATTAGTGAAAGAGGATTTTTTTGCCTCATTTGAAATTGAGGAATTCAATGACGTAGTTGTTTGAATAATTGAATTGGAAAAAATTTAAATCACTTTGAAGTTGTAACTGTTTTATTTGAATATGTGGACTTCTTAACAAGGCAGTTGTTAAATAAAATAACTGAATTGAATCAAATAATAGAATTTACCTTTAATTGGGTACTGTTTTGGTTCATGAATTTTTAAAGTGAAATTATTTGAATAAATTGTACAAAATTATGATTGGATGATTTGACACAAATGAAGATACAACGGCAATACAGTATGGCACGGGAAAGTAGTAGATCATATCAGTCGAACAAACATGACTCTTATAAAATCAGAAGATGTTTTAGTGAGGTAAGTCAGGTCTTTTAAACTATTTTGAAATCATTATTTATTTAGGTTGTGTTCCAATTTTCATGGCTGTATAAACTTAAAACCAAAATGTCAATATATAAACACACAAATATAAATAATAAATAACTTTCTGTCCTTTAGTGCAACTAATGTAGCTTATATAATTTTAGTGCATTCAGCCAGTTCAAAGACATATATGTTTGAACCAAGACACATAACTGCCAGTGCAGTTTATCAATATTATCATTTCAAAACTTGTTGAAACCTGCTTAGATTAGGAAATTAGTGCACTATTAAAATTAGTACTCTTAGATAAAGAGATTGTGTGATTTTCAACCAAACCTGTTTATGTGTTGGCTTTTTTTTCTGGGATGTAGATTTGCATTTTGACTTTAAATTCAGAGATATATTTGATGTATTTTTTATATTTGTCTGAAATATTTTGGGAAAGTGAAAAATTCTTGATTTGTGCTTTGTAATGATTGCATAGTAAAAGGGTTTAAATCAAGAAACATTTATCATGTCTAATCATATACATACAGCAGAAAACATAGTTCCTTTGTGCAACTCATCTTTAAAAAAACTCAAAGATTAAAAATTGGCAATGAGCAGGTGCTCTTTTCATTTGCTTAAGAATTTTACATCCAACAATCTAGTTATTAAATATTTGAAATGTTAAGAAATGCTGCTTTTTAGACAATTTGCTTTGAAATACTGGTACAGCTTCAGTTGTCATTTAAATATCTGTTTTCAGTGAGTTTAATCTTTTCTGGTAGTGTTGGCTCTATTTCCTGCTTACAAAAATGAGTTTACTATTTAAATATCAAGTTGTTTCTATTTAATGTATACAAAGCTACAAGAAGTAGTAAATAAGATAAAACCCAGAACCAGACCGAGCAATGTGGATGACATAACAAATGGGCTCTAAAAGCATAGAGTCCATCTTTACATGTATTGGCCATAATAACTACTTGAGGTTATTGGTAGGTAACTTTATCTTAAATTGGTAATAGGTTTTTTTTTTTAAGAAAAGTGTGTTACAAAATATCATTTACAGTAATTAGATGTTGGTATGAGTTTATCAGTCAAAATGGTAAATAAACATCAAAATTTTATTAACATAAATAGAATGACATCAATTGACTTCAGATAATGATGACACAGGAAAACAGAACTCCCTAGAAAGCCACAATATTGTTGTGGCATAATGTCAGCTCATAACTGACATTCCAGATTGTAATTGTATTATAACCTCTTACACCATCAAACATTTATAAAAGTCTTCTTGCATCACTAGGATTTTTACTCCAACAATGTAGAAATCTTGTTAACGCATACTAGTAATTTTAATTCCAAGTTGTCCGAGGATATAAAGAAACAAATGTTTAGCTGATGTGTGGGTTTATGTATTTTAAAAGAAAATGTAAGGTGTTATATTTAGTTTTGAATCTGATATTCCATGTCATTTGGTGTTAAGTTTATGTATCTTTTCTATTCAATGGGGAACAATAAAAGTTATCACATAACTGTCTTATAGAGACTTGATGCATCTGACAGAAAAATGACCTAGATATAAACAGTGTCTCTCCATTATTGCTGATAATATCTATGTACAATGCACATATCAAAGTTATTGTAATCTAATAAGAAAAATCTAGATGTTGGAGTAAAGTATTGCTAGGTCTAGACCAATTGCTTAATCAACCAGACGGAATGAACTCAAGCACTCAGAAGTTTAACACGTAACTTGGAATTGCTTCCTAGAATTAAATAGATGGATGGGAATCTTTTAATATTTTGATCATTTATCTTAGTTTTTATTTTAAATTTGCTCCTGCAAAAAGTTTCATTTTATTCTTTTATCATTGTGTCAATTAACACTTCATGTGCTAATTGTGTAAACCCTACATTTTATATATACAATTTGAACTTTGCACTTTAAACTAAAATAAGCTTATAAAGATTTAAAATCAAATCAGAGTTCATTGAACTGAGACTTTGTTTTGACTATTTTGGAGTTTTGAATATAGATAATATTGTTTAAGTGCATAGTTCATATTTTTGCCAGCACCAGTTGATGAGTTTACTGTTAAAATCATTTCTTTATTAGTGGGAAAAATACTTTATAACAATATAACCTATATGTATTAATTAAAGGTACCATACATCATAGAACTTTGTATTGTTTCCTCAAATAACATTGAAAAATTAATTTGGTTCCAACTGTTTTTCATTATCCTTACAAACTTGTGGCAGAATGGTCTGTTAAGCACATGGTTACAAATCAGAGTGCTTTCACTGCCTAGATTCAAATCTCACCCGTGCAGATCCTAACTTTAGAAACTACGTCAGTGTGTTGAAGCTTGGGGCTTTTTCTGAATTCCCAGATACCTCCCAATATCCCAAAACAAAGCCACCATGTGTAACAAAATCTTGACATTTGAGAATACAACATCATAATGCCACTACATTTCATAGATGTTTAGTCTAAATCAGTTCCTGAAGTACCGGTACTTCAAATTAGGATGTACCATATTAGTTATTTGATTTCAAGGTTTCTTTCAGTAATTTAAAGAACTCCAATTGTTTTGTTTGGTGTTCTGTTGGCGTTTTGTAAGTTGTTTTCTGATGGTTTTTTTTTTGGTGTTCTCTAAAGGTTTATTGGATGTTCTCTTGTGTTTTTGTTTTTGGGTAGTCTGTTGTTTTGTTAAGTGTTCTCTGTTGTATTGATGGATAGTCCTTTTTTTTTTGGTTTGATCTGTGTTGTTTTGTTGGATGTTCTTTGTAGTTGTTTCGGGCATTCTCTTTTGTTGTATTCAGTTGTTTTCTGTTGTTAAATTTGGTATTTGTCGTTGTTGAGCTGGGTGCAATCTATGTTGTGTTATTGAGTCTTTTTTGTTTGTTATTGTTGTGTAGGGTGTTTGCTTTTGTTATGTTGAGTGTCAAAGTAAGCATAAGTTTTTTCATTGCTGATTTATTTGCTTCTTCTGTTTTAATACTTACGGTACATAATTTTTCATTGTCAATGTCTCACAGTATCAGTATTTGTTTATTTTGCTCTTTGTCAGTTTCTTAATTTTGGGCTTTGTTTTAGAGGTTTATGGTGTCTGACCATTGTTATTTCTAAGTATATATCATTCACTGTACAGACTTGTGAAATAAAATTAAAATCTTAATATAGAAAAAAACTACAACTTTAAAGTAATTAAACTTGCTGATTTCTTTATTATTTATTAAAACTTTTTAAAAAATGTACATATATGACAGGAATATGTACTTCTGTTTTTAAATGATTCATAAAGTAAATCCAATATTTTGGGATGGTCTACAGTGACAACAAGTGCCTCTGTATTTGCCTCTGTATTTTCAGGCGTATAAGCACATTAATAATATATTAAATGAAAATTTAAATACTGTGAATGTTTGAAGGACATTTTGCAGTCTTTAACATAAACAATGCAATTAGATTCGCCTCGTTTATAGATTTCGCAGGACTGGACATAAACAATACAATTAGATTTGCCTCGTTTATGGATTTAATAAAAAACACCACCAGGGGCTCATAAATGAACTGTAAGACTGCATTGATATGTTTTTATAAGGAAGTCTACCTGGTTATGTTGTTTCATTCCATGCCCTTTGTTCAAGTCATGCATTTTAAGACAATCGGGTCAGAATAAGGCATGTGTTAAGTACGTAAATATTGTTATTGACGTATTTCTTTTTTCAACGAATCTCTTGTACAATCTGCTGTGTGAGCTTACAATTAAATGAAGTTTTTTCATTGTCCATAGAATTACAATCATATGGTGTAGGAGTTTTTAACGGTTACATTAATATGTTTTTGTTCTTGTTTTTGTTTTTTTTTTTTCTCCATGGTTTATCTACATTTTAAGTAGCCTGTGAAGTTTATGTTGTTTTATGTAAAAATATTAAATGAAATTCTAGTAGTGAAAGTCACACTATGAAATATGTATTTTCTGAATATCTGACAGAGAAATATTGAGAAAAAGATCAGCTTTGAAAACAAAAACGTTATCATATAGACATTTACAGGTTGTAGATGTCATTTAGAAATTTACATGGTCGAATTTAGCTTTTTTCTAGCTGTTTATGCAATGATATGCTATGAAATGTCACTGTATATTCTGTATTATGCTATGATAAAATTCTGTATTATGCTATGATTAAATGTATTATTTTCATTTTTTAAAATCAATTTGAATTATATAATAAATGACACATGTAAATATGATAGACGATTTTACATATACAATACACAATTAATGCAACAAAATATAAGGTTGTAATAGAGCAATAAAGGATATCAATATATTTAAATGAGACTGTGAAGGGTCTCTCATCAGTTCTGTGCTATGTAATTTTAAAGCATATACCAATATCAAGAATTATGTAATATCTGGTTTAACTTGTATAAATCATAGCCAATTGTTCTCGCATCTTTGTATATAGATGTAAATTTTAGTTATAAATATAATCAAGTTTTGTGTAGTTTTCCATTTCTTAAAAAATATAAAGTCAAACTTTTTTATAAATCAGTATTACAGATGCATTATTAAAGATTCATATTTTAACTTCTTGAAGAAACTTTTCCACTTCTTATCACATGGTATATCTTGTCCTGAATATGTTAAAATAAACTTTGACTAAGAATGATGTTTGGTCAGATATATAACAATACCTTATATTTGTACCTACGTTCCTACAGTATAATTGCTAGTTACATTTCATTTAAGATAAACTATTTTTAAATTTTATCAGTAACTTTCTACTTTAATGTCAATAATTTGGTTCACCTAACGAAGTTAGCAAGTCAGAGTCAAAGCAATGACCATTTTAAAGTTAGTTCTTAAAGTCAACTATATATTAGTTTTTGATTAAACAGTGGAAATTGCAATTTCGGTATTGTTTTATATCAATCAGTCATTTTGCCTGCAATATCCTTTGCCAATAAAATATAACATAAAGAATGTTAAAGTATTTATTGGAAAGAGATAAAAAAAAAAACTAAACTTGATGAAAAGTTAAGTCAAAATGCAAGACTATAAGACTGGTGTTAGCAATGTTAGACAGAACCAGATTATTGAAACCATAATGATAAATCGCCTTTCATTTCTCAGATCAATCTGGTGGGCAAGATAAAAACCCTGGATATACAATTGTATATATATTGTGAGGAAATTTCTGTATATTATACACATTTTACAAGATGTTGCCTATTGATAGAAAGATGATTGATATTGGGCTTTTATGTAAATTATAACACATTTCTTATTTAATAAATCCAGCTGTCATTTACACAGAACTGTTAAATAAATTCAGGAACACTTAAACTACATATTATATATATACTTGTACAAATAAAGATAATTTGAAGGTTTGAACTTATTAATTGTTAAAGATTCTGTTTGGAATTTGGAAAAAGTAAACATATGATTTTTGTAAATTAATGTTTTCTTGCCTTTTTGGGGCCTTTGTGGTCATGTGGTCTAAGGTTTGCCCTTACTGGTGTGTGATTACAGTGTCTTACACTGACTATATGCCAGTTTCACTCAGGCAGACCCTAATGTGAGCAAGTTTGCCAGTTTGCTTGCTGAAGGTTGGTGGTTTTCTACAGACACTTTTGTTTTTCTTCATGTCCCAGAACTGACCGCCTTGATCAATAAAAGTAGAAGTTTCATGACTGTCACATAAAACTTTAAAATTTTATTCAATTTTTCTTGTCTTCTTTGGCTGTTTTATTTATACCGGTAACTTATGTTGTGTGTTTTTCTTGGTTGTAATGGATGTTGCCAGAACTACATGTTTTCCAGTTACAATTTTTGGGGTTTTAGTCCTCATGGCCCCATGTAATAAATACATCCATATTCATGTTTCCTAGTGTTTGCTTATGATTGGTTCAATGTGTGTATGATTTAGATCTTTTTAATAATTAGATTTTCGATAATTTTAACTCTGACATTCTTTTCTTATTAATTACTGATGAGGAGCTTGAAAAGTCTAATTCTGAAATATTCAGTTACACACAAGATTGAAAATAGAAGAACTATTCATTGAAAGTATACAATTCAATACACACAGTAAACATGTTGTTTTGTTGTATATACAGTTAAAATTTGTGAAAAGGGAAGATTTAGGACAGAAAAAATCATTTTTCTTTAGGTTTAAGATGTTTGTAAGACTTAAGTCCTCATAAGGACAAAATCTTTGTTGCCTATGGAGCATACGCTTTAACTCACAATATATATATGGTAAGCTTTTGATGTATTGGTACCTAAATATACTTAAGAAAAGTGACTTAATTGTATATTTGATGGTTTATAAACAAACCATACCATTTATACAATTAGTCCAATTAATTATACATTGTATTCTGTTTGTGATTTATTGAAAAAATTATTGTTAGTTAATTTGATTTAATGACGTTATATTAACCAATTTAAACCAATTTATTAATTTTTTCCAGTGATTGTTACGACAGATAATAAACAAAGAAATAAATAAATTATCTCATTATCTGTGATCGAACAAGAAAACAAACATGTTAAGCCATACAATGTAAATACACAGAGGAAATGTTTTTATTAATAATCGTCAGATAAATTAACTAATTTTAACACCTAAATAGATTTTTTGTTGCCCTATGGACTTTTACTGTCAGATTATGACTCTTTACTGGCAGTAATTGCTTTCCTTTCTTGTTTCCTATATAAACTGTATAAAATTGTGATGTCAGCATCACTGAATGATAAATGTCAGCCATGATAGGAGTCCGACTTATTAAATGGAAAGTTATAGATAGAAAATATTGATTTAAGAAAATTCTATGATGTTAAGATTAGATTTTATACTTGACAAATAAGTCAAAAACAAATGAATATCTATGAGCAGAAAATGAAAAAATGATAAAAACCAACCAAATTGTCACTATCTGAAATAAATTTTGACATTGTGATAATCATTGGATTGACAAGTTGTGTCAAGTTTAGATGCATCAGGTAATGGAGTTTATTTAATACAGAAGCAGTACAAATATATTACATCAGGCTGTATGGTATGTGTTATTTAACCATTGAAAAACCTTCAATCAAACAGCATAACCTAGTTGTTTAATCATTATCCCTTCTGAGATAATAATAAGATATCTATCATTAAATCTTATCTGTCAAACTAAAAAATGATTTTAATTTTATTATTTTTAATTACACATATTATTTTTGTATTTATATTAAAGATACAAATACAAATAAGATGATGAATGTCATTGTATTGTATTTGTTGGTATTTAGGGTATGTAGTTTAATAGATCACAGCAGATATGACACATGTTTGACAGTGGTTCTAGTATTTTAAGTGTCCATTAGGTTCAGTACAACTGAATGATGGTTAAATTCTTCCTTAATTCAAACTAAAAATAATTGATCAGCATTGTAAATTCAAAATGTCAACATTGATTTTCATCTTGTTATACCTGAAACCTTCAAGCATAACTTACAACGCTAGCTTGGAAAATATTATATTACCAGTATTAGTGGATGTAAATAGGTCATTGAAACTGTAAACAGACTTGTAGCTTTAAGGTTTCTTTTTCTATTAAGAACATTTAAAAATATACACATTGTAAGAAATTAGGTTAAAAGTCTTGCCGGTCTAATTCTCCAATTCCACCATTTTCTGCTAGAACAAATATATTTTCATTAAAAATTACAGGTCTGACTGTAAATTTAATATTCTAGTGATTGGGAAACTGGTCTAAATTTCAAACCCTATATGCATAAAAAAGTTAAACCTAGGTCTTTTTCACCATATATGCATTTAAAAAGTAAATGTAAGTAGTATTGTTACAATGTTTCATTACTATTATATTTCTATATATTTACTGTGATTCATCAGGAGTTCAGGTTTTAAAGTTTCTGTAAAAAGCCATGATCTACATAAGCTGCTTATCAAATGTAGCTTTTAATTATCAGCTAACTTTACAATTACATCCTTTATGACATTTAAGATGCCATTGTTAAATGAGCTTTTCAGTATGTAATTTCTAAGTTAGCTAATAATTTTTGGAATTCTCATTTATGATTTGATCATGATGCAGTGTTATCATTAGTAGGTACAGAAAGGGCATCCTGCATCCATTTGATCAAGACATGTACATTATATATAAAAAAATAAACCAGTCTAAGACAAAATTATATCAATGTTTAATAAGATGTCCACCAAAGGGTAGAGTAGACAAAAGTGCCATTGTACAAATTAAAATGTCTTCTACAGATTTGAATCCAATTTAGGAAGATTCTGGTTTGAGTACTCTTACTATCCACAGGATACATATGAAAGAATTTGAATTTGCAGTAAAACTTCATTTGTGCTCAAGTGTACCCACTGCTACATCAAAATATCTACCTCCATAATCATGATTATTAAAGAGAAGATAACTCCATAATGACATATAAAATCTATAATTAGGCCTGTTTTTATAATAGTCATTATTTTCAAAGCCTTTCACTTGATGAAAACATCCGAAGGTAAACTAAAGCCATTTTTTCTTTTTTTTAATCATTTTATTTTTGTAAACTTTGACTTGAAAATGTTAGAAAAGCAAAAACTGTCCAACTGGTGATTTTTCATATTGGTCATAATAATTTTTTGTCAGACATGTCCAGCAAATATGAACATTACCTGCACTTGATACACTAAAAGTTGGAATGTCAATGATTATTATTGAGTATAGAATTATTTATTTTGATGCTTTTCCATAAAATTTTGTTACTCTTGGAATGTGCAGGATAACTTTCCATTTAACATCTAGAAACTAAAGTATTGCTTTTGTTTCAGGAGTTATGGAATATCTAATAAAGTTTACCAATGTCATGAGTTTCATTCTTTATGACCTTCATAAAAGTGTGGTTTGGTATGAAGATGTTCAAGTTGAAGTGCATTATAATAAAAATCTTATACATTGCCTGATTTTTAGATTTTATGAACCATTTTTAAAAGTCTCTGCACTTGAATTGTCTGGTCTGAAGTTGGTATATAAATAATGAGCTCTATATATGGCATGTAACATCCTAAACATTTTTTAAAGTCTATAGTATAGAAATTGTACTGTTCTTCAGCTGTAAGAAGCAGTTGTTCTTATTGAAGCTGAAGGATTTGAACTTGTATACTGTGTTCTTTAATTAGCTGAATGTTAGATGACCATTTGTGTCAGATTTAATTGAAGAGAATAGGAGACTGTTAGCACAGACAAGCTACAGAAATTAGAATAAAGGAATAGAAAATTGTAGGGATAATTAAATGGGTGTTTTAATCGATATTGACAAAGTCGTACATTGAACCATTCCCTAATTGTTTTGTTCTTTAAGTTTGTAAAAGTCATTGAAATAAGGATTTCTTTTGAAACATTAGATATTTTATGTTGAATCAGGTTACTACTCTACATACCAATTAAGTGTAGAGAAACAAATACAAACATAACTAGTGTAACATATTAAGTTGAATGTTCCTAATCCAGCAGGTTTGTAGCTCAACTAGCTTTAGCCAGCCGTGCTTATAGCATTGCAAAACATGTTTGCCTACTTGCATGTGTTTGTCCATCTGTCAGTAAACTTTACCGCTGCCCAGAACCCTTAAAAACTGGACCAAATTAAATAAAATTGGTGTGAAAGTTTTATGGTTGAGTGTGCCTTGCATATCTTCAATACAAATGTAAATAAAATGTTGGCTAAGCAATACAGGCCCAATCTGACCTCTTGCTTTAGAACCTTTTTAGACATCTATTCTGACCTCTTGCTTTAGAACCTTTTTAGACATCTATACATCAAGTTTTATCAGAGTTGTTTTTCTTTTTTTTTTTTTTTTGTTGTTGTTTTGGGTTAATATAGAGAGAATTGACTCAATTTTAATTACACAGTTAATTCAGTTGACCAAAACATTTGACTGCAACGCTACAACACTGTATCATTTAAAATACAGTAAAAACTTCAATCACTGGAACGTCGTTGCATCGAATACCCCGGATAACTCGAAGTCATCTGTTGGTCCCGACCAATTTTCTATTATATCCTATGTAAACAAACCTCGATGGCTTGACTTCGTTACACTCGAATACCCCCGCTCGCTGGAACAATAAATATTTTTCAAAAGTATAAATTTAGTCAAAATTCAACTTCTTTCGCTCGAATACGTTTTTGCCAGAAGGACATGTGGATCTGGTCATTGTAAACAAAACACAAGCTGAAGCCATATTACAGATTTCATCAAAAGTAATAGAGGTGGAACGAAATGATTAATCTAGCAGTTACCTAAAATGAATTAATTAATTATTATTAACCTACTAAGAGGAATGTCGATATGCTCAGTTCTTTAATCTCTTAATCCGATTACAACATGCGGAAGTGTTTGATCACTATTTTTTAAAACACCTCAGTCGCTCGTGCCTTATAATTGCTCATCAGAATTCTGTGATTTACATGCCCTTGGAATATGTAAAGTAATGTGTATTATCGTTATTTCCCGTGATTAAAACGACCAGTAATGACTGTGTTTTGTATTGTTTTTCTTTAAAGTATTACATGTGCAACAAAGAATAAAGTAAGTTTATTTTGTATCATTACCTGTTGAAATTAAAATAAAGTGCCATATTCTAGCCCCGTAGCCATATAATATCATACGGCAGATTGCAGGTCAACATGTAATTTGAAATGAATTTTGTATTTTAATTGGGACATGTTATTCTTTTTTTATTTTTTTTTCAAATATTTCGTGATAAATAATGGATTTTTAATTCGGACCTTTCATTATTTGACCTTTTAGTTTATTTACATGTAAAACAAATTTAAAGATTCTTTAACGGTCGGTAAACATGAGAACGTGAACCTCCAATCATATCTTGATGTTCGATCGCTCGAACCCCTCGATGGCTCGAATATTTAGTCGAAGTCCCTTGGACTTCAAGCCATCGAAGTTCTACTGTACGTGAAAGGTCTTGTGTACTGATTTTACAGTGGCCTTGATACTACTAAATGAAATACAGGTGTCAGTTCATTCTCAACCTTCTTATTTTGTAAAACATTTTTGTATTTAACCCACATTTATATTTACTTTAAATTTTATCAAAAATTATTTGTATTCAATATTATAACGATAATATGTAATCATCCCAAAGTATGATTAAAATGTTTTTGTATTTCAAATTGCTATAGTGACTATTTCTAAGCCATTTTTCTTCTGTTTGTTTTATTTTAACAAATTTGCTTCAGCCTTTAGAATTTTGGGGGGAAAAAAAATTAAATTTATTTATTTGTTTAAAAAGTTTTTACTATATATTTGGTTATAAAGTCTAGACCTTTGGTCTAGAATTTTTACTTTGAGATAATTCAGGTCAGAGTTATTGAGTCTTTACTTCATATGTTACTGTCATGTGTTGTGCATGTAACAAACTTGTGTCCGTCCATTGAGAAATCACTTCTTTGTCATGATGTAGCCCATGTATTTAATGCATAATGAGTAATGTGTATGATTGAAAATACTTTTAAATTATTATTTTTTTTTTGAAATTTCAACAGGAACTTTATATGAATTAACCATAAAATCGTCATTAGCAATCTTAATCCAAATCTTCAGAAAAGAGTTCCTTTAGTGCCCTCTACTAAAATTTTATAAATTTTAACTATAAAACCTAAAAATGACTGAACAAGTGATTTCAACATTTCTATTAATTTTTGTTTTCAAAAAATGTGCAAAACCTTTAATAAATTAGGTACAAAAGGATCTTTTACAACTTTAACTTCACCTTCTTATCTTCTTGTTTATTAATACAAGACTGGAAATTGAATCCATGTAATAACAAAAATATTAATAGACTTGATGATTACTCATAAATAAAACTTTTGTTATGTAGTATTGGTTGTATACGAAGTTTAAAAAATATTGCAAAATAACAGGCCACGTTTGGCTTTTTCATGCTCATATTTTATATATAACATTAATGAGGTTGAGAAATAGAACATTAGATACAATACTCGGTGTTTTCTTACTTTGACTCATTATTTAACTTGGAACATTTAATGTTTGTATTTTCGTACTTTAGCTCTCCATGCCTAAATTTTTCTTAAACAATTAGAATAGTTTCTGTATATGCACATTCAGTAGACTTTTGGGAGGGCTAACTGGTAATTATTCTGACATTTAAAGTTATTGTTTGAAAAAAAAAACACACCTTGTGTTTTGTTGTATTTTTTGTGCAAAATATTAACTTATCAATAAAGCAATATTTCAATGTATCTGTTACACAATATTTAAATAGAACAAATGTTTTCTGTTCATTGCAGCATGTTTTATACTACACATAGCAAAACAGTGTTAATTATTTATTTTATAAGCGACATTGTACTGAATGTATTAACTATAAATTATTGACATGTAAAATAAGGGAAAATGATCTGGAGGTTTGTTTACATTTTAGAGTTTTTTAATTTTAGATATATATATATATATATATGAATATATGTAAAGATAGAATCCACCATTATAGATAAACCACATAAAAAGAATCATTCAATTTACACACACAATAAAATAGAATCATCCACTTTGAACACCACATGAGATAGAGTCATCTTTACAAGTGTAATATTTATTACCAAACATCATCAGGACATCTAAATTTCAGGACAGCTAATTCCATTAAAGTAACAACAGAAACAGAACATTTTTCTGAAAAATACAGACAGAATTGACTTTAAAAACATCATTTCAAATGTATTTGTTTTATGTCATTAATATTGTAAAGCAGAACCAACATCACTGTAGATGTAACGACACTGGTACTTTATCAAGAAAGTTGTTTCCAATTGTAGATGTTAGTTTACTTAGTAAGGTTGGAGAAATAGGCTAAATGAACATCTCCTATAAACCTAAATTTAAAGGTTTAGCTTGCAGGTAGTGCTTTTAGACAATCCATTATTTACATTACATGTTTTAAACATTGGTACCAAGTTCCAGTACAGGGTGTTTGAAAATATCTTATAAAAAGTGATTACTATATTACACAACATATTCTATTGATAATATCAGTTAATTATATATTTTTCATGTGAACTTCAATCAGAATTAGTTTTACTATCGCAGGATATAACTTCAGTATTTTTACATTAAAGTATTTTTTTTCTGCTTTTTTATACTTTCAGAGTTCATCTGCAAGTTTTGAATCAGCAATACTTGGTGAAGCACATGGTCTTATTACAGATATGCTTGCAGACTCCACACTTCCACCACATATTGTCAGCGGGCTACGTACATTAGCTAGCCTGTTGAAACCACCAGAAAACCATTCATCATTTCATAAACAAAGGGTCAGTCCCTTAGTGTCATTAACAGAATCATCTAATTATGGATCTGATAGTGAAGAAAATCCATATACAGGAGAAAGACCATCCACTTTACCAAAGGTGAGTGTCTTGTTAAAGGGAAATAAGTCATGGCTGAAAAAACATAAAAAAATGGATTAAGTCTTTTTAAGATTGAGAACTCTGAGTTAAAAAAGTTTTTAGTAAGCGTTGTCAGGGGTGATGACTCTTGAGTTAAAAAGGCTATGAAAGTCAATCTTATCATGGGTGATAACCTTAAATAAATAAAAAAAAAAACAATCATTCTCTTTACCAATGGAAATGGAGATAATTCAGGTATTCAGGAAAGAGGATTTTTTGTTTTATGTTATAAAAAAAATGATACTTAGGTATTATTTAGATATCTAGTTAAAAGTAATACTTTTTTGACTGCAAGTGCTTATCTTCATTTTCAGGGAATACAAGCTTGTTGAAACATATGATTCTGCTTCATTTATGATTTATATTGGGACTTGGGTCCTTGTTATTATTAGTTGTTTCATGATCTTTGGTTGCCAGTATCACATATTCTTTGTAAAATCAAATCTATCAATTTATGTTAAGATGTTATTTATAAAACTATGCAATTAAAATGCATACATTCTATTTATTACATAACATTCTTGAAATTGTAAAAAATCAGAGAGCAAACAGCTTTTCAGAGTATGTTGTGAATATTAGAAATGGGTTGAATTTTGTTTTGTTTTTCATTTTAGAAAATACGCAGAAGTCTTCCTCCAAGTTTTATACGACGCATGTCCACAAGTACATGGACAACAACAACATCAGCAACTGGTATGCCCACACTGGAACCAGAACCATGCAGAATACGCAGCTCAAGTTTCCGTCATTCCAGAGATGGAACACCAGGATCTAGTCCGGTGGGCAGTCGTAGTAATAGCCCTTCTCCTAGTTCACCAACAGTAGTGTTAACTATTCCTAAATCACGTTCTTTCTCTCTTGCCACTCCAACTCAAGTAGGAACTAGCCATTCAAAAAGATTATCTCGGAAAAGCATGTCACCATCAGTGGGATCTGACAGTGCAGTAAGTCCGTCAAAAATTGACACTATTAAGCATATCAGTCCTCTTGCTAAAGATGAGTTTGAAGCTGGCATGGAAGAGGGGGACCGATCAAAAATTATTTCCAAAGAACATTTTGCTTCATTTAGGAGACTGAATGTAACCTCAGATTATGAGAGCAATGACTCTCCTAGTAGTAGTGACCATAGTGACAATGTCATGACCTCTGATGACCTTGTTTCAGGGTCACCTCCAAAGAAAGTTATTTATAGCCGAGGGAATGTCACTTCTATTTTCCCAGCTTCACAGTTACAAAGGGTAGGTATACATACAGAAGTACCTAGCATGTCGATATAGCTTCTGTAAACAAGAATAGAATAAAAAAGTATTTATTTTTGATAAGTAAACTGAATTTGTTGATGCAATATTAGTAGCAAACATTTTGTTACAGAACCTTTGTTTTGTTTGTCAGTTCAGTTCAATGGTGTTTGACCCCTTGGATCTCTTTGGACTTTGGAGAACAATTTATCTGAGCTTTCTCAATATATAAGATCCCTAAATGGTCTCAAAATTATTAAAAATATTTCATATTAATTATTCTTAAAAATCTCAAAACACTTAAATTCCTGAAAATATCAAGTCTGCAATTCTGAGATATCTCAAAACTTTGAAATTTCAAGAAATTCAAAACCATTAGAAATTCAGGAAAAGCAACAATTTAAGAACGGCAATGGCAACTAAAATAAATAATAGAAAAACTTATACATAAATTTAGGTAAAATACATATATTTTGTGAGACATTCTGTAAAAGTTAGAATTTAAAATATGAAAAAAATTTCTTTTCAGTTCTTAAGGCATCTCAACAGTACAGAATAATTATGTGCCATCCAAATTACTCTTGACAAAAATCGATTTTTTGAGAGTGAAAAAATCATTTACATATAACATAATTATAAAACAAATGATGTCTTTTCAAAAACTGATATTATGGTCACTTTTTCAGGCACAGTGATCTATGATGTATTCTGTTTCCAACTGTAACAAATAACCCAGCTGTTATTATTCATAAAAAGAGGAAGTTTTCCTTGTAGCTAGCCCAGCACAGCTGGTGCTCTCAACATTATATATTGAAAATTATAATTTATACATTTATTGTGTAAATTGATTACTGTATAAATTGATCATAAGTTGTTTTACCTCAGTAAATTGATTAAAGAATAATACACATTTTCTGTCTTTATGGAAAAATAGACGTTTTCGTTTTTGAAAGTTAGCTAGAAATAGTGATATATATATTGCTAAAAGATTTGTTTTTAATGTATATCTTTGTTCAAACATCCCTGTATAAGGCTCAGAAGCATGTATGTCATAACCACAGTTTGAGAATTGACTCATTGTTTCCCTCCAAATGCAAAGTTTTGTGATGGGCTTAATAGAGAAACTTAATTGTTACACTTTAAACTACAAAAAACTACTTAATTTTTTTAAATTCTTTTCAATTTTTTCTTTTTCAATTCTTTTCCAATCCAAAGAAACACATAAAATGTTACAATTTATTGTTGTGTAGTTCACAACCTGGAATTATTAACAATATTTTACTTACTACTTGGTTATTGCTTTAACGGTGCATTGCAAGCACACTTATCACCATTGATCTGTACTTGTCAACATTGATATCTCAACTAGTTACAATATCTTAATTACCCATGCTAGAGTTGTAATTCATACATTTATTTACCAGCAATAAGGTCATTTTTTAAAAAAAAAAAAAAAAAAAAAAAGGTCCTCCTCATCCAGGGAAGCTCTCTAAAACTTTTTTCTAACAGTTTGATCATTGTACTTACATGTGTGGTTCTCTAATATTTTTTTTGGTTTAAAAGATTTTAATAATTAATCTGCTTATTTTTAGAGACTTTTTTGTGTTTTTATTGGTTACAGAACTTTTATTTATTCTTCTGAATTTATATAGCATTGCTTATTATCACATTTTAACAATAATTTGCATCAGCAAGTTTCAATTTTAGTTTTCTTTAACAATTAGTTTTGTTGCAGATATTTTGTTGATAACTTAGTTTTCATTATTCTTGTCCAGCTTGGCATTGCCATATTAAGGCGAGACTTATGTGTTACTTTTCCGATGTCATCTTAGGTGGCGGCGGCAACGGCGAGTCAAAATATGAAAGTCTATGCTTAATCAAAAACTAACTAGACGAGACATTTAAGTCTGTTGAATTCTTGTTTTCCTTGATATTTATGTATGTTACAAAATGTATGTATTCTTTTTATATCTAAAAACTTATTTAAAACTGCAAATTGATATAACTTTGTAAGAAAGGGTAAAACATGGATGTATTGAAATTCATTTAAGTAATTGAAATTGAAACCTTTTAGTATTAAAATTTTACCTTCAAATGGGCCAAAATAAAACTTGATACTTGTTAATTGTAATGTTGGAAAAAATCTATGCAGTATTAATTAGAATACTGCAATCTGATTGGTTGATAGTTTCCAAATGATTATTGTAATATTGATCAGATTTTGAAAAATCTTGGTTAGTATCTATGTCAATAAAATGCCTTGGTTGAGTTTAAATGCAACAAAATTGTCACATTCTTAACTTATCTGATTGTTTGATAGTTTCCAGCTGAAATCCTCTGTCAGAAATATTGATCGGATTTTGACAAAACTTGGTCATTTTGTTTGTTAAAAACACACTATATAAGGTCAACAAAATCTCTGTAAAACTTATAAAACATACTGAAATTGGATTAGTTGACTTTTATGGGTGATAAATTTGTAATAATAGGTTGGATTAAGATAAATCTTAAGTGCCAGGTGATACATACATATCTGATGACCTGTTGTAATACAATTTGTTGTCAGAAAAACAATATGACCTTGGTCTTAGCTAGATATTTTAAGATGCTGTACAGGATGATTAGGGCCAATTTGTCCTGCTTGAAAAATCAGTAATTCAGTCTTTACAACTTTTTACACACAATCTAACTCCTTTTGTTGATTTCAATATCAGTTATGGTAGCCCTGGCTTTTACTTTAACTAGCCAGAGAATCAATTGATAGATCTTATCAGTAACATTAGTTTTCTAGGCTACCAATGTGCATCTCAGATGTTGAATTCCAGAACCTTTCTGAACATTCTGGACAACTATGTCCGCAGTTGAAATAGAAATACTCAGTTCTTCAGCAGTGTCAAAAAGTTTAGCTGTTTCTTTAATAAATGTGTAAATAGACTGTATTTTTTCAAAACCATTCAATCTGACTTTGCCTGTTAGCAAAAGACAAAAAGAGCAATAACAAAGGGAAGTAATTTTCATTATAGACATATGATGATATTGTGTCTTTTAATTGTTGCCCATTTTTAGTTTACACTTACAATTATGCATATAATTAGAAAAATATATTTTTAAAAAAGTTCTTAATTTATTTGATTGCTTGATAAGTATATTATTTGTCTTGAAATAGATCAAACAATCCCCTCTATCCCCTATTTCAAAAAGAAACATTGGTTTTCAAAGGCTGCTTACTCATTTGGCTCAGCATAAAAAAATAAAATAAGGAACTTGGTTTGTCACAAATCTTCCATTGCACTTATACCTATCGACACATATCTTGAAAAAAGAGCTTAGCTTCCTTGGAAATATCTACAATTTAACTAAATGAGAGGTGTTTTGATATAGGTCAAATAATATATATATATATAAAAAGCCAATGTTCTACAATTTTTGCCATCATTCATTCCAACACGGCAGCCAGTAATCTAAAAAGATAATAAAAATTAATATTTCTTTATATATATATATATATATATATATATATATATATATATATATATATATCAGGAATGCTGCTTATGAAGTATAAGAGGTTTTGTAAAGTTTAAAGTGTTCAAAGAATTTTTAAGACAGATTCATTGAAATATTATTTGATCTTTATATCTTGTATCATTTATCAAAGATAGTTAGATAGTGGAAGATTATCCCACGCATGTCTTAAGTTGTTTAAAGAAACAAAAGGGAAAATCCTAAATATTTATTTCTTAATTCTTTCAATAAATTTTGAAGCATTTAAAGTATTTATTACCACACATGATCAAATATAAAAATGGATATGTTTAATGAGAAAAAATTGATGCAAAATACATGCATTGTATATATCACTTATATTTATTTTTCTATGAAACTATTCATTCATTAACATCGATCAACAATAAAAAAGTCAAACTTCACTCAGATGTTTTGTTGCACAAATTAGTAAATTGCATGTTCTTGGAAATTGACATTATTGATGTGTCAATGGGTGAAATCTTTGGGCAACCATGTTCCCTTCAGATGTAAAAGTTCTGATATTTTAGGGTGCAAAATGACCTAATTGACATGGAATCGGACAATTTCTCAGGACAACCAGTTGTCCTTCAGATGTAAAGGTAGACCTTGGCTTTTTTGGTATATGTATTATATTATGGACACCATGGTTACCAAGAAACCAAGTTTTTGTTTAGACAAGTGACTTTTTATTTGTTTACTTTATTACAGATTTAACACTGTTTTTGATTTATGCATTAATCTAAATTTATCTGCTATGTCATGTAGGTGATTCATGATTCCCGCTTAGCGAATGATACTGGTGCTGACACAGCAGAAGATGCTGATGAAGAAGACGATGAAGATGATAGAGAAATTCGAGAAGTGGAAAAACGAAAAAATTCTTTAGTCTCATTAGAAAATAAAAAATGTGGTGACAGTACTAAAAATAATACTAGTAGTGAAACAGTTCCTTGGGATATTAATACAATAGATCAATGTGAACTGTTGCATATAGACCGCTTAAATGAATGGGATTTTCCGATTTTTGATTTATCAGAGAGTTGTGGAAACTTCATACTCAGTAAGGTAGGTATAAGTTTGGACATAATTTTTTTTTAATTAACCTTATTTAGATTTTGATGTGATAAAATATTATCACAACTGTTATTATGTATATAAATATAGAATACATTCTAAAAACCTAAAAGCAGACTCCTTTAACCCACCCACATTCTGATAAAATCAAATCCATAGAATCTGTACTACATGTCGATACCCCAGATATAAATCAGCAAAACTTATATGCTTAAGGTATGAGTTGGTGTTTTAATAAGATAGTACCATTTTATATGATATATACCTTACTACAATGACCAGTGTCAGCAAAATGGTAGACCATGTGAGGATAAATATATAAGTGGTTTTACTTGAAACAAGAATGCATCTTTTGCTTGTTATTGTAAAAGTATTAATAATGCTTTCATGAAAAAACTACTACTTTGCTCGGAAAAGTAATAAGCTTGTCACTGTTATAAAAAGTACCAAAATATAAGTGACAATATCTACATCTAATGGTGACAAAATTTCAGTTTAAGGTTTTTAAATGTTTTGTATGTTATATATAGATATGTGAGTAGCTATGTTTTTAACCTGATAGCTTTTGTTAGGTGTAAAAGGTAGATGACATGTTTCAATTACACAAGGATAGACTTTGATAAATCTTGTATAGGTATACCAAGTCTGTGTTATGGACCACATTTATGTATATAGGTCAAGGCTAGATGGTCAGATGCAGATATTGGGCTGGGGGTATCTGGCCCTCTAGTAACAGTTCTACTTTTTTTTTTAATTAAGTGTATGCTATACATCAGATACAATCCACACATCTCATATTTAATTTCCTTGTAGAACTACATGAATTATTGGGATATTGTAAAACTTTTGGTAACCTCAAACACTTTTTTAAAAAAGCATGGAAATCTGGGACTCCGTATTTGAAATTTTAAGATTTTTTTTTTTTTTTGTTACAATTTTGAGTCCTATTACAGTTTCAGTATTTATTTATAATTTTACTTCACTACTATAAAACCTCCCTTATTAACTTTATTTTTTGGTAACATTGTGGTGTAATGAAAGGTTTGGACAGTAGATTAAGAGAGAATGTTTTGTTTTAAAAAAATACAGAAAGAATAATTTTGCTGCTTTACATATATTAGTATGCTGGTAAGATATTCAGAGGGAGTTCAGATGAAAATATGCAACATCTTTTTCTTTTATGTAAGCCAACCCTGTATGTAACAATGTATTTGTTTAGACATTATTCCAACCATCAATTAATCAACCATCAAGCAAACAAACTACAATTAATCAATTTTAAGAGATTGAATTGCAACCAATAAGCCAACCAACCAATGAACTAACCTACTGACCAACCAATCAACTGACTAACCAACTGTTCAACCAACCAACTATCCATTTAACCAATCATTCAGTCATCAAATCCTACAAACCAACAACTATCCTTAAACACTAACCAACCCACATTCATTTGAACAATTGTAAGAGAATCATGTTGCATATTTTTCATTATAATATTTTAAAATCTTTAAATATTAAACAATAATGTAAGATGTGTCATTGTAAATTATATTTTTTTTTTTACAAGATGCTGTTTTAGCTTGACTGAATATCATTAGGTTTGCATGTATTTAATTTTAAAATTCATGCAACAGATTTTAAGTAGTGGCTTCATACATCATAACTAAATTATCTCTGCGGCACTTATTTGATATATGACTTTAACAGTCACAAAAATTTTTGGTTTTTTTTCCATGAAAGGTATCAAAAATAAAGTAGTAAACAGAATTTAACTGTAGTATCATTTTGAGCTCCACTGGAAGATTGGATGGATTGGATTAATCATGGTTTTTGCCCCAGTCAAGATTCTTTTCGCTTTTATTGAGGCGGTCAGGTGGAGGAAGACAACGTACCCAGAGAAAACTACCAATCTTTGGCAAAGAAACTGACAAACTTTCTCACACAAGGATCTACTCAAGTGGGATTTGAACCTAGACAGTAAGAGGCACTGTGATCAGTAAGCATGTGTTTTAGACCACTTGGCCACCAAGTTCCCTGGACTGCAAGAAGTACATAGATTTAATAGTGTTTAATGTTAACATTTTAGTTGGGATGACTGGTGGACATTCTGAAGTTTCAGTTGAGGATTTTTAATGAGACCAGATTTACAGAGGAACTAAACCATTCTTCTGACATTTATTTATTTTTTTTAACCTTTAGCATACAAGAATTTTCTTTAGAATTTGAATATTACTTCTGTTTTCCTGAATTTGCCGGCATGGATGGTTTAAACTTAAAGGAAGTTCTAACATGCCGAATAATTTTTGTAATTATCTTATATGTTCTGATTAAATTTTTGTCCTGTCATGTGATCAGCATGAAATAATAATTTACGATTCTGGGTTCATAAACAGTAAAATGATTAGAATTCGTGTAAAATAATGCTACTTGAATATTGATCATTTGATGTGAATGACAACAGTGGCTGTTCTTTTATGACAAAATGTGGGAAAACACTTTTATGACTACATGTGTACATAATTAAATTTTCAAATAAAACATGAACTAGAGAGAAACGTTGAAATTTTGAGTTTGTTTATTTTTTTGGGCCCTACAGTAATGCAAATGCCCTGAACAATTCAAAAGTTTTATTGTGTTTACACTGTATTAACAGTTACCGTTTAACAATTGTGTTAAAAGCATGTTATTTTAAACATATTACAATTATTAGCATTTAGATATCTTGTGTCTTAGAAATTGAAAACTTATATTCTTTTCTTTTTGAGCAGCTGGTTGCAAAAACTTTTACCGTTTTCAAGAACATGTCAGTTTATTTCATATTGTGTATTGTATTAACACCAGCTGCAAAGTTGTGTAGAAACTGTTGATTTAAGGATTGGCTTCTGCAGACAAGATAATTAAAGCTCCCCTCCTTCACCCACCAGTACATAAAGCATTATTTGTATAGTTGTCACAGTGGTAGCAGTATTATGCTGTATTTATAGCATCAGTTACATACAGTTTTTGTATGATATTAAATATCAATATCTTTAGTTCTATGAAAGCTAGGATTGTTCAAAAACAAAGAAATTGGGTCATTGTTACCTGTCAGATGTGGAAGGTTTCAATAAGACATTTTATTTTAGATTAGGAGTTCCAGTCTTTGAAAAGGAAATATTTATTTTGATTTGTTAATAAATAACTACTTGGATTTTAAGGCAATTTTTTTTTAGTTGCTGAAACAGCAATATTCTAAGATTAAAATGCAGGTGTTAAAGCACTTAATATAAGAGCAAATTAAGTCAAATTGTATGGAACTTTGTGCCAAGTAGTCTGACTTCAGCTTACAATAGGTCTCTGAAATTGTATTTTCTGATTAAAAATTTTGTTTGTTTGTTTCTAATAGGGTAAAAGATGTACCAGTTCTATCAATTATAACACTATGATAGTAAATATTGTTGGTTAATTGTATTTAGACTCTGAAAGTAAAATATCTTTTAACCAAAATTGACATAATTTCTTTTCAAGGGTTTAAATAAAGCACTGAAATTGAAACCCATAACATAAAATGAAAAGACTATGTATGGCTGAAATGTTTTCAAATAAAAATAGAAGCAAGCACATGTAATTTAGGAAGAAGACTTAAACACATGTTAGATCTAGTTTGTCATGATCCTAATGAAAGCTCACCAGACATGTGTTCATCATTGTGTCATTAGACCCAATTGCTAGGCCAAAGTTATTATTTTTGTTGGTTTATTAAATCTGCCTAGTTTCTTTTAGGAAAGTTTAAAAAATGTTTGTTTAAATTTGAAATGCTTTGAAATGTTAAATAAAAAGTTTAAATTTATTTTTTTAAATCATTAGATGTAAGGAAACCAAACACGTACCAGTAGTTTTTAATTTTGATGTGAAGTACTAAAATATTTTTGAATATACTGTAATCAATAATTTGTCCTTTCATCCATGTTGTGTATTTTTCGTTATATAAATAAAATCCATTTAAATGATTTACCTATATTATATAAATGGTCTGGTTAATACTCAATTCTGACATGAAAAGTACATCAATGTTCATTAATGATTTAATTCCAAAATGAATCTAGTGTGGTATACTAACATGCTAACTGTATCTGTTAAATAAGTCAGGCTTGAAACATAACTTTGATCATTTTAATTGATGGCGTTGTCAGGTTAAATGGATATCTTTTTTGTTCATGAATACTTTATAAGTAAAACTTGCGTGAAACATCCCAAGGGAAGTCTTGTAGATAAAACACTAAAGCATGGTTGGCTTTTATTCTGGATTTTTAGCTCCCCTGACTGAAAGGTCATGTGAGCTTATGGCATGGCACGGCGTGTGTATGTGCGTGCATGTGTGCGTGCATAGCTAACACCTATTTTCGACTTCTCCTCCAAAACTACTGGACAGATTTCGATGATACTTGGTCAGAAGCATATATGGGCTGGTGCAATTCAGATTTGTTCATGGCATTGCCATGGCTACCAAAACTAGGTAAAGGTGACCTAGGGGTCGAAAAATCTTAAAAATATTCTTTAGGGTCTTAAGGCCTATAGTTTGTTCATTTTGTGAAGTTTGGTCGAAAAATGGGTTACGCATTTTTGCGTTTAATTTTAAAATTTCATAAAATGGCTTCAAATTGTTTAAACTTGACTATTTGAACAGATATTGACATGGGGTTTTCAGTTTTGACTTTCTCTTGAAATGACCTTTAAAATAGGGTCAAGGTCACAAATCAAGGTCATGACCTAATTTATGGTTTATGCAGTTTTAGGCAATTTTCTTGTAAATTTTAAGAGATGTATGAAATCAAAACATTGTTAAATTGTTCAGCATGACAAAATTTAAAAAGTTTTGTAACTATATGATAATCCATGTAGAAGTTTTTACCCCCTGAAATGTTATTTTTGGCTTATAAATACTGAAATTGTGCCTTAGATTGAAGACTATAAACTTTTTGTATAGGCATGTATATTAGAATATTGTAGGTATTGATATGACGATCATTTTGATATATGATTCAAGGTCATATGTTGAAAGGTCAAGGTCACAGCTGCAAAAGAAGACAAATTGCTAATTATCTTGAAAACTATTAACTTTTTGTATAGGCATGTATATTAGAATATTGTAGTATTGACATGACGATCATTTTGATATATGGTTCAAGGTCATATGTTCAAAGGTCAAGGTCACAGCTGCAAAAGAAGACTTAAATTGCTAATTATCTTGAAAACTATTAACTTTTTGTATAGGCATATAATAGAATATTGTAGGTATTGCAGCAATGACCAATTATACTGTCTTTTGGACATATCCTCAGGTGAGCAGTTCAGGCCCATGGGCCTCTTGTTTTGTATTCTATGTACATACCTAATTTGTTTACCAAGTAAGTGTAAATTTATGACAATATATACAGACATGTCAAGAAAATAGCTTTTTATATACCATGAAACAAACTATGTAGGAAATGATGTAAATTCTAATTATATTTACACGTCTGTAGATTTATTTGTTCTTGAAAAAAAAAAAAAAAGAATACCTGTATGCCAAAAATGTTAAGTCAATACTGTAACCATTGCAGATGTCAAAGATTGAGAAAATACTAATAGAGGGAAAATCTGTTGAGCTTAAATAATGAAGTCTCAAAATCATTAGAGGGCCTCAGTGGTGAAATGGTCTAAAGCATGCTGTTATGGATTACAGAGCATCTTGGAATAATCCACTCAAGCAGATTTTAGTATTAGAAAGTTTGTCAGTTTGCTTGCTGAAGGTCATGGTGTTCTTTCACCATTTCTAAACTGACCATCTGGATGCAAGTGAAAGTTTCTTGGCTTGTGCGTAAAACACCATTTATCCAATCCAATTATCAAAATCCTTATAAAAGGGTCAATCAATGAATTTTACAGCTACAGGCATTTTGATCTTGTTGTTTCATAAAAACCCTTTAAATTATTAATTCAGGTGAAATTTGTATTTAGGTTTTACAATAAAAAACAAAACTGAATTCAGTTTTAACCAAATTATCTTTCTATAAAAAAAATAAGTTCCCCAAAAACATGATTTTTTTTTTCAGAAAGTGTTTAAATGTTATCATGGGTATTACCATGTTTATTGACTCTGGCTAGAAAAAGTGTTACAAGGTATTGCATATAAAGATTTTATACCAGACAAGTCTTAATCATGCGTTGTATAATGGAAACCATGGATATTTTGAAAAATCTGATGTCAGTGTTTAAGATAATTAATTGATTTTATTCAATCCGAAAATTCCTGTTTACTTTTATTTAGAAGCACCTGCAAGCTCAGTGGTTTTATGTATGTTGTTGTTAGACCATAAATGAAATTTGTGACATCCTCGATTTTGACAATCTAGTTACTCAGTGGGAAAAATTCAATCAATATCTGTCATTGTGAAGCTAATCTGTAAATCCTGCAACGTAAGCGTTGAGATTTTATCAGCGCAATAGATGGTAAACATAATAGATTGAGAAATTCAGGACTTGTTAAGAGTATAAAGAAAAGTTCTACTTGCCCATAATGATGGTCAGACCTTTTCTGTTTGCTTGTTGTCCATTGTAATACTAGTGACAGCTTACTGGAAGCTGATTTATGGACGTTGATGAAAGAACTGACAGATCAACACTTAACATGTTTGCCATTTTTCCACTATGTAATTAAGATAACCTAATACAGTCACATCAATTGTGTTACCTTATACAAGATTGCTCAAAGTTGGCTAAATGAAATAGGCTTTCAGTATTATGGCAACTTTGTTAAAATGATAAAAAGAGGTCTAAATTACCAAGATTTTATGATTACCAAATCAACAGAGTAAAGGTTACTGATACATTTGTATTAGTGTTATCAACTTTCTAGTCAATTCAATTTTCCCTAGTGGTAAGAAGAATTTTGATAAGAGATACAGATTCTTTACCATTGTGGTAACTTGATTGGTTTACTCTCTGTTATTGGGATTGCCAATGCTTGGTGTATTTGTTTTAGTACTTGAGGTTTCCTCAGTCCCAGAAATGTCTGCCTAAATATAAGTAAAAGAAATCTTAACAGACTATAAACACACTAACTTCCTACTTTTCACTCTGTTTCTTGAAAGTCCAGACAGGCTCAGATCATGGCCAAATCAGTTTAAAGACTTGAAAATAAGAAGTAAATTTTCTTGTTCCAAGCACCAGACATTTAGAAATGGATGAGACATCTAACATCAGTGTCTAGTTTAACATTATGCAAAGCATTTAAAATGCCCTTTTTACTTGGTCATCTCATTGGCATTTTGATGGATACATTTCTGCAACATACATCTAAAGCTGCACATCTTAAAACATTGATGGGCTCAGCATGAGTTTTTGAGTTATTGGCTCAGCATTAGAGTTTAAACCTTGATGGGTTCAGCATTAGAGTTTTAATTTTGATTTGCTCGGCATGGGAGTTTTATTTATGGTCAGTGATACTCAAAATTTGACCCTTTAGTAATACAGTGAAACCAGACAGCAAAGAATTACATTATGTGTTCTTTATGAATAACTTTATGTGTTGATTAAGTATTTCATTATGTGTTCTTTAAGTTAACATTATGTGTTCTTAAAGTATTACATTATGTGTTCTTAAAGCATTACTTTATGTGTTCTTAAAGTATTACATTATGTGTTCTTTAGGTATTTAACATTATGTGTTCTTTAGGTATTACATTATGTGTTCTTTAGGTATTACATTATGTGTTCTTTAAGCTTTACTTTATGTGCTGATTTATTGAATAAAGTTAACAAGTAAAATGAACATTAACTGACTCATGGTAATTCAGGCAGGATATTAAACAGTACAAGTTTGCTTTAAGCTTGATGCTAGTATTCCTTGATATATATACATAAGTACAAACACTTGTCTTATTTTATTTTATGATGGTTGTATATGTTTTAAGATTATGATTTATAGTAACTTGAGATTAGTTTGTCACTAAAACTAAGTATAATCATTAAAAAATCCTATTTTATATTTCATTTAATATGGATTTAAGACAAATTGCCAAAGAAAATGACATATAATGAAAAGCACATTTTCAAAACTGTTTTCAGAACATATTGATAGATTGGTTTAATTTTCTATAGGGTGTAGAATATATAATGTAGTATACTTGTAAGTTTAATTTCACTTGAGATTTCACTGTATAAATTGCCACCAGTATACAAATGACTTTGAAGCCATTTAGTGTCATGTTGGTTAAAATATTTGTCATGATTTTATATAAATGAATCAATTTAACTTAAAAAAAATCAACAACTTTCATACAATTACCCTAAGTCTGTCTAGATTCATTGAAGTACGTGTACATGTAATTGGCTAAAATAAATCACATGATTTACCCAGTATTATTCCTGACAGAATTGCTGAGTTTGTTAGGCTCATACCAGATGCACTAGAGTTGCATACCTTGTTACTAAGGTAAAAAACAACAAAAATGTCACCTTTCCTATTGTTTTATCTACTTACTTTGTATCATTGGACCTACTGAATACTAACAAATTATGTAACATATACAGGCAAGAAAAAAGAGTAATTGAATGATATTCTAATGGACCAGTTTTCCGTCATCTCTGGTTTGGTTGGTGATGTTCATATAGTCACTCTCTTTAAGATTATTTTTGGTTCAACAATGTGCACTAATGTGCACTTTCTTGTAACATGTACATAGTTTCATTACAGTTTGTTTTGATGGAGTTTGTTTGTTTTATAGTTTTCATTTGTTCTAGACCAATTTAAACATCTTGTTTACTGTCAGAATGTTTGTATGTCAGTTAGAATTTTCTGATAAAATAGTTTAGTTTTGGTGTTGTTACTCATTGTTTAGATCAGTTCAATCTTTGATCAACTGCCATCATTTAAAGACAAATAATTAATCCTATAATTGCTAAAATATCAAAGGGAATATAATCTTTTGTGATAACTCATTTTTAATTTGTAAAACATCATGTTTGGAAATTTTGATCAGAAATCAAATGTGATATGAGAAAACATAATTAAAGTGACAAACATTTTCCAAAAATATGTCAAAACGAGGAAACCAACATTTTAAAAAATGTTAAAATGAAAGAAATAAGCATTATGAAAATTGTTAATTTTATGAACCTTTGACATTTAAATCTGACTTCTACAAATTTTATATGTTTGAATCTAGAAAGCTCTATGATTTAATATGCCTGCTTAAGGGAAAACAGAAGATAACTTTTCTCAAGATAGCTCGCCTGCTGTCTACCAATTGATTTTTCAATCCCTTCGATAAGAGTTAATGATGTTTTGTAGATGGAAAATATATAATGTTATACCACAGAAGAAGAATTTGAGTAAAGCCATTATGTTTGTTCTAAAGGGCTTAATTTGTCTGTGTCATTACTAATCCTTTTTGAAGTGCCTAACTTATCATTGTTAGCTTGATACAACTACAAGTTGAATTCTGATTCAGAATCACAGTACATTAGACAATGCATTTTTATGCCATACCACTAGACTTAAAAATCATTAAAAAGTTTTGACCATTTTGTACTGGTCAAATAACAAATATTTGGTCTGTCTGTCTGTTTTTGTTTTCTCAAAACACTAGTTTAACATTTTGAAACCTATTACCTAATGAAGCTGTATATTGGTACTTTATTAAATGGTCTTTAGGAGATTTTTTTCCCAGGCCAGTATCATCAGGATCAATTGCAATATGAATATATTTTTTAAAAAATAGCAGCTTTTGTTTCAGTTTTCTAACCAATGTGAAAGACAACCCCTTATGACAGCTTAATGACAAAAGCTGTATTTGGGTTGTTTTTGTTTTATTTAACTTCACCTTTGCTTTTAAAAAAACCTTTTGTTCATACTTAAATTTCTTAAATTTTGATATTTTAGAAACTTGTTTGTTCTAAAAATCTTACAATATCAGATACCTCAAGTCTGATCAGGTCATCTAAGAAGCATTTGTTTTGTCATTAAGCAAGCTAGATTATAGCTTGATCATATTATGCCCTATTGACAGAGCTACAGAACAATTCCATAAAAGGTTTTCAGAAGGGTCACCTTTGCAGAGTGGTCTAAAACTTATGTGTTTTTAATCACAGAAAGAGCATCTCACTGCCAAAGTTTAGACCTGGGCAAACCCTAGAGTGAGATTGTTTTTCAGGTTGCTTACTGAGTGTTGGTTGTTTTCTTTAGGTAATTCAGTTATTACTACAACCCAAGAACTGAATCACAGAGATATAAATGAAAAATATTTACTAGGATGTGAAATACCATTACTCCAATTCATATCTTATTTTACAGATTTTCTTTGCCTGTAAATGATACAAATTTGTTTAATGTCTACTGTGCCCCCAATATAATAAATTTGCCAAAATTGTTTGACAACACAAACAATATTTAAATATTTGTTATTATAGAGTATTGATTTAAGCTTAACATTTGGTGTTTATGGTGATGTATTTTCTCACTTATGGTATTCATGTAACAGCATCGAGATGCCAAATTGATGAACATTAAAATGTAGTTTAAGGGGAGATGAAATTAATGTAGATGTAAAGTTTGTAATGGGAAAATCAATAAGTCGTTATTGGTGTGTTACTTGATTGTGTTTGGTAAAAATCACATCAGATTATGTACACGTTATGCGATAATTATTATCCATAAAGATAGAAAATCATGTCTGAGTTATGGTGGATGACGATGATCAATAGGATATTTGTACACAAACACAATCAAAACTGACCAGAAACATTGTAGAAAATATATTTTTTGTTGTGATAGAGTGGTTGCTGACTCGCTGGTCACTTTAAAGGGCTGGCCTTCCAAAAGCGGTAAATTTGGTTACAAACACGTTAATTTAAAAGGAATGTGGCCAGAACAAAATGGTGGTCATTCAAGTGAGGGGCTGCCCATGAGGGATAGTACTGTAGCTTAAGCCACTGGCACTATATTTAAACACAATTAAGTGGACCTCTGAATTATGAATTCAATTCCAGAACTGTTCAGACAGTAACTTCAAATGCAAGATGACTATTCTGATGGTTCCAAAAACCTTCATATTTGTATTAGAAAATGTCAATCTGCCATTCATTGATGCCAAAAGATTAATTGTCATGGCATTGAAAAGAATACTTATTGCACATTGCATGGGGTTAAATGCAAAGGTCAAAATGTTTGCTTCTGAACACCTATGGTTTCATTTTAATAGAAATTTCTTTTGCTGAGAGGTTTTATTTCAACTAATTAATTTAAACATTTTCTGTTGTAATATTTACAAATTTGTAAATATTTCATATTAAAAATCATTTAAATTTATTATGAATTATAAATGAATTATGAATTAAACATTTTAGAATTGGTGTTGAATTTTAAAGAATTGGTATTGGAAGGGCAATGTATCATGGAGAAAATGACACTATCTTGCATTTTAAATTCTAATGGAAAAACATGAGATCTCAACTCCATGTAATAAATTTGTTTTTATGGGACAAAATTTAGGTAGCAAATCAAATTTCTGCATTTTGTAAGAAACGAAATGCAATTATCATTTAAAAAATCTTTATTATTATGATCGTAAAGCATATTTTTGTGAATTTATATGTACATGTGTTAGTCAAAATATTTTATTTTTATTTATTTATTATTATTACCTATTTTCAGCTTGCATATAAAGTATTTATGGAGGTGGGGTTGTTTGAAACATTCCGAATTCCAGTAGGTCCTTTTTTACATTACTTCCATGCATTAGAATCAGGATATAGAGATAAACCTTGTAAGTATACTTGTTTTATTTGGTTACTTATCCATTTGAAAATTAGATATAAGGTATGTTTCTTGCCGATATCTTTGAAATTCTTCTTCCATTGAAAGTACATGGCATATTGAAAAGAAATTTATATTAAAATTTCTTGATATATATTAGAGAATTAAGATTTTGCTAGTGAGTTTGTTTAAGGTTTAAATAATTGGATATGTTTAAAAAATGCCAAAAACAAAATTAAAGGTGTTCCAGGTGAGCGAAACAGGTCCCTATTGCACCACCTAATTTAAAAAAAAAAAAGAAAGAAAGAAAAATAGAAATAAAGAAATAATGAAAATAAAAAGAAAAAAATCAATAAATATGAAATAAATAATGAAAATGAAAAGAAAAAAAAATCAATAAATATGAAATTTAAAATAGAAATTAAACTACAGGAAAAGCAGTTGCTGTCCACACAATATTGTTGTAATTAGATGATAGGATTAAATTTTTTTGTCTTTATCATGGCTTATTTGTTCTCAATAACTTTTAGTAAGTAATTAAAAAAAAAAACATCCATGTGAATAAAAAACTATCTGTGTCTCCAGAACCAGAATGTATATACCACACATTCTTAGATTATATTCTGAAATAGTCCTAAAATTGATGTCATAAGTAGGAGCATTATTAAAGAGTTTAGTTTTATATAAAGGTTTAATTTAGGAACCTAATACCAACTAGAAATGTACATCTGGATTTAAAGACCTTAAGATTTACCATGTTGCTAGGGTACTTATTATGTTGTTATGGTTACATTGATGATGTCAAGATTTGTATTTAGATATTTTATTTTGAGCTGGAAGCTAGGTAAAATGACACTGAAATATTTATTTATGGTCAATTTCATGTATAGATTTACCACGATTATGACAACAATACTTCAAGCTTTTTCTTTTTTTTCTGTCTCCCACAAAGTGATTTTAACAATTGATTATACCTTTAAGGTCAAATACAGATACTGATTATAACTTCTTGCATCTGTATTTTATTTTCCTTTTTCTGTTTCTGTTGATGTGACTGAAACTTTTATCCTCTTGATTATATTATGACTTTAACAGCTGCTGTGCATTCCTACAAAAACAACATTATTTGTACATAGTTTTCTGTCGATATTATCAAATCTTGGAGTCATTACTGTAATGTAGTAACATAAAATTCTAACAACATGGTTGCTGCTGTTCTCTTTTTTATAAAAAAACCATTATTTTACCCCACTTCACCCACCACTTGCCATAAAATTGAAATTGTAACTGAAAGTAAAGAAGGTCAAGGACACTAAGTATGACCTTTAGTATACTAGTGTAGAACATGATAGTTACATCATTTTTGGGGATTTTTATCATTTTTACTGGATACAGAACTACAGACACAGTTTGAATCTAGACTTTAGGTGTAATTAGAGACTTATTCTGAAACCTACCCTATGGAAAGTTTCAGTGCCTTTAAAAAACAAAATGATGTGTTTGTTTTCTGAATGCATTCAGTAATTTGCAGTTTTTGAGTAAATAAAGTAAACCATGCATTGACGTCAGTGCAATTTATAAGAGATGAACAAGGAATTGATATCCTAATGACTTTTTTTACAAAATGTAAAAGTTACAACACCTTTTTCATTGTTTTTGACAGCTTTCTTTTAGATAAATTTGTTCAATTCCCATTGAGTTGGAGATAATGAGATTCATTCCTTTTATGCAAAATATTTAAAAGTAAATGAACAATGGTAGAATTTAAGGTTAATCATTTAACCTTTCATTACACCTTAGGTTTCATATTTTGATGTTTATAGGATTTTGAGACTGTATGCAGCAAATGGTTTTTCTTTTGCTCTAGAATTGTCAACCATGAAAAAAAGCACAAATTTTTTTTAAGAGTTCAGAAAAATTTGTATCATGTAAATGACCAGTTATATAGTACCATTTACTTTAATGTCATTAGGCTTGTAAAATTGTTTTGTATTACCCATGTTTTTGCAACTTTATCATTTTGACCTAAGCTTAGAATTTATCAGTTGATAAATAAAACAGCATTAACACTGCTACAAAAATCAATGGTGACAGACAAAAGATCAGAAGTTAAAATTAAGATAAATATCTTATCACTAAATCATGTACAATAATAAAACTAATTGCATGATAGAAAAAAAAGTCATTTTAATGGTCTAAACAATTAATTAAAAGTCTTTCCGTCGTACATGTGCCTTAATTATTTATATTAATCTGTAAAAATCGATTAACAGAGAATTTCTTTTAACCTATTTTTTTAAAAGCACAAGCACATGTAAAAGATGTTGTTACGTCTTATTCTGAAGCCGACTTATAGAAAGCTACAATGCCTTTAATTGTTGTATGTCTAAGTCCATTCATTGGTTAGATTTATACTTATAGTTTTCATAATTGAACCAAGCCTCCTTGTCAGGATTGGAGTAAGATTATTTAATAGATATACAGAAAAACCTTCATTTGTTGCCACTAATAAATAAGTGAAATTTTGTCATTGTTAAAAGGTTTATTTGAGTAAAACTTTAACTTATAAAGAATTATCATGGACAGTGTATCAGTTTTAGACTTTATATATACAATATATATGTATACTAAATTTTTGTTGATAAGCAAGGTGAATAAAAAAATTGAGGGGCCTCTAAGTGATGTTTTACTGTATACATACTTGTTATTATGTGTTTATTATCTTTTTGTTTTTACTTTTAATTAATACTATTTGAACTTGATGGAGTCCCAATAAAGACTTATTTATTATACTGTTCACAAAATTGTGAAATTTATTTAGGTTTCTTATATTTTTTTACATATAAAAAGTTTTGATTAACATATTTTACAGATCATAATAGAATACATGCTACAGATGTTTTACATGGTGTATATTACCTTACTACACAACCCATACCAGGCTTTACACAAGTTAATACCAGTGATATGTTCTCAAGAAACGGGTCTTCTAGTGAATCTGGTAAGTATACAGGCTAAACTTGTCTTGATTGTGCAAGTATTTTACCTTAACTGCTGATTTTTGCATATCAAGATAAAGAACAAAATTTTGCAAACTTACATATATGATAATTTTTTTGTCCATAAAAACATAATTCATGATTCACCCTGTTGTAAGGGTAACTGATAACCCTTAACCAAAGTTAGGGAGTAGAGTAATGTTGTTTTACACACCAGCCAAGATTCTTTACTTACTGGTATAATGAGGCAATCAGTTCCCTGATGGTTGACGAAAAGGTGTACCTAGGATCAGCCGCAGAGAGACTCGAAACTTCATCTATGAGTGAGAGACACTGATATGTTAGTGCTAGCTTTGGACTGAGGCTTCCAAAGTTAAGGAAACAATTTTGATTTTTTTCTTTCTTAAAGTATAACCTAGTTGCATTGATGGATGAAATAAAGTCCTCTTTTCAGGTTGATTTTAAAAATATATTATTGGTACAGACATCTTTGCAGAGCCATACCTGAACAAGTTCTTTGTGGCGCCATTACTATCCCATTTATTTACGTGTGGTATTGGCTTAAAATATATCATCACACATTTTGGAAAATAATTGTCATGTTTTGTTTCAGATAATGAAAATGTTGACAAGATAAATTTTACACATCGAGCCAATAGTTTTGTAGCAGAAGATAGCTATGGAATCATGGGAGGTAATCTGTCAGCACTAGAATTAATGGCATTATATACTGCTGCTGCAATGCACGACTATGATCATCCAGGCCGCACAAATGCTTTTCTGGTGGCTACAAATGCAGCTCAGGTGCGTAAAAAGATATGATTTTGAACTTTTCATAAATGATGAAGTTATGCCTGAATACATGTACTTCACATATTATTCTTGAGTAAAAAGGAGCTTGTTCAGAAAAACAAAACAATACAGATAAAATTAAAAAGTGAAATGTGTACATTTTGAGATCATTGAATAGAGACAACTGTTTTGGTAAAGATACTGGTAAATTGTATTTTAAAAGAAAAATAGGGAATTCTCATTTGTATTGTTTTACTTAATACTGGCCTTATTTCTTTATTTTAAATGCTTCTTGAAATCTGATAATTTTAGAACCAAAAAAGCCCAAGAATAGCAACCAAATGTTGAGCAAGGTTGAACTCAATCATAATACTGTTGAATAAAAGTGTGACATCATACAATACTTTGATAAAAATTTAGAGACTGTTTAGCTTGTTATAAAATTGGTGATTGATGCAACACAATACCAAAAATTTTGTTGTGTATTTTTTTAAAAAAAAAAACATATCTGTTGCATGGACTTTGTATTGGAAAATTAAAAAATGAGTAGGGCTCCCATATCTAAGTTATATATCTGTCTGGTGATGTTTCCAAAATTGTTATATCCATCTTAATTTAGCAAATTTAGTTTTAGGATTAAAATAATTGAAATAGTATTGATGTTACTTGGTAATATGTATCATCTATTTTTAGACAATAAAAATGATTTTAGACAAGTTTCCTTTTTTTAAAAAAAATTACAAAATAATAAATATTAACAGGCAGTAAATAGTAATATTTTGCCCATGTCAGGAATCTGATTGTCAGCTGTAATTATTTTCCTTTAAAGAAATCTACAGGCAAGCACTTTTAGCAAAACCTAGACATTAACTGTCTGAATGAACATACTCTCCTTGATAATTGATATAGGATCCTTATTAGTCTGTAATAATCTTAAACTTTTTCTTTTAAACAAGAAGTAGAATGAATTTACACAAAAATTTGCTACATTAAAATATTTTGTAAAAATGTATTCTGAAATTTCAAAAACATTTCTGTTGCAAGTAAACCAGACTTATATAGGAGTGCATCAGTTAATTGATGAAGTCAAGAAGCCATAGTGACCATTCCTACATAAATAACAAGCCTATTAAGCCTTAAAAGTACTGATGATCTCTTGTGTACCTTTATACTGCCTAAGTCATCCTACATGATTTCCAAATGACAATCTTAATATAACAAAAAAAGGATTTACTTTTGTTTTACATTGTATAAAATAAATTTTATACATTGTACATTTTGTATAAAATAATTTTATACATTGTAAATGATGTGTACACGTAAGATTCACCATATACATTGTAAATGATGTGTACAAATAAAATTATCCTTAGGCATTGTACATGTTATATACAAATAAATTTTATACATTGTACATGTTGTAGTATACAAATAAATTTAACTAATTGTACATGTTGTATACAAAAAATATACATTTTACATGACATGTACAAATAAACTTATCCTTATACATTGTACATGTTGTACACAAATAGATTTTATACATTGTACATGATGTGTACAAATAAACTTATCCTTATACATTGTACATGTTGTATACAAATAGATTTTATACATTGTACATGATGTGTACAAATAAACTTATCCTTATACATTATACATGTTGTATACAAATAGATTTTATACATTGTACATGATATGAACAAATAAAATTATCCTTATACATTGTACATGATGTGTACAAATAAATTTATCGTTATACATTGTACATGATGTATTCAAATAAACCTATCCTTATACATTGTACATGTTGTATACAAATAAATTTTATACATTGTACATGATGTGTTCAAATAAACTTATCCTTAGACATTGTACAAGATGTGTACAGATAAACTTATCCTTATACATTGTACATGATGTGTACAAATAAATTTATCCTTGTACATTGTACATGATGTGTACAAATTAACTTATCCTTATACATTGTACATGATGTGTACAAATAAATTAATCCTTATACATTGTACATGATGTGTACAAATATACTTATCCTTTTATATTGTGCATGTTGTGTACAAAAAAAATTATCCTTATGCATTGTACATGTTGTATACAAATAAGTTTTATACATTGTACATGGTGTGTACAAATAAACTTATCCTTATACACTGTAGATGTTGTATACAGATAAATTTTATACATTGTACAAGATGTGTGTACAAATAAATTTATCCTTATACATTGTACATGATGTTTACAAATAAATTTATCCTGATACATTGTACATGATGTGTACAAATAAACTTATCCTTATACATTGCACATGTTGTATACAAATAAATTTTATACATTGCACATGATGTGTACAAATAAACTTATCCTTAGACATTGTACATGATGTGTACAAATAAATGTATCCTTATACATTGTACATGATGTGTACAAATAAACTTATCCTTATACATTGTACATGATGTTTACAAATAAATTTATCCTGATACATTGTACATGATGTGTACAAATAAACTTATCCTTATACATTGCACATGTTGTATACAAATAAATTTTATACATTGCACATGATGTGTACAAATAAACGTATCCTTATACATTGTACATGATGTGTACAAATAAATGTATCCTTATACATTGTACATGATGTGTACAAATAAACTTATCCTTATACATTGTACATGATGTGTACAAATAAACTTATCCTTATACATTGCACATGTTGTATACAAATAAATTTTATACATTGTGCATGATGTGTACAAATAAACTTATCCTTAGACATTGTACATGATGTGTACAAATAAACTTATCCTTATACATTGTACATGATGTGTACAAATAAACTAATCCTTATACATTGTACATGATGTGTACAAATAAATTCATCCTTATACATTGTCCATGATATGTACAAATAAACTTATCCTTATACATTGTAAATGATGTGTACAAATAAACTTATCCTTATACATTGTACATGATGTGTACAAATAAATTCATCCTTATACATTGTACATGATGTGTACAAATAAACTTATCCTTATACATTGTACATGATGTGTACAAATAAATTAATCTTTATACATTGTCCATGATGTGTACAAATAAACTTATCCTTATACATTTGCATGATGTGTACAGATAAATTAATCGTTATACATTGTACATGATGTGTACAAATAAATTTATCTTTATACATTGTACAAGATGTATACAAATAAATTTATCCTTATACATTGTACATGATGTGTACAAATAAACTTATCCTTATACATTGTACATGTATACAAATTAATTTTATACATTGTACATGTTGTGTAGAAATAAGATTATCCTTTTACATTGTACATGATGTGTACAAATAAACTTATCCTTAGACATTTTACATGTTGTATATTATTAAATAAATTTTATACATTGTACATGTGTACAAATAAACTTATCCTAATACATTGTACATGATGTGTACAAATAAATTTATCTTTATACATTGTCCATGATGTGTACAAATAAACTTATCCTTATACATTTGCATGATGTGTACAAATAAACTTATCCTTATACATTTGCATGATGTGTACAAATAAATTTATCCTTAGACATTTTACATGTTGTATATTATTAAATAAATTTTATACATTGTACATGTGTACAAATAAACTTATCCTAATACATTGTACATGATGTGTACAAATAAATTTATCTTTATACATTGTCCATGATGTGTACAAATAAACTTATCCTTATACATTTGCATGATGTGTACAAATAAACTTATCCTTATACATTTGCATGATGTGTACAAATAAATTTATCCTTAGACATTTTACATGTTGTATATTATTAAATAAATTTTATACATTGTACATGTGTACAAATAAACTTATCCTAATACATTGTACATGATGTGTACAAATAAATTTATCTTTATACATTGTCCATGATGTGTACAAATAAACTTATCCTTATACATTTGCATGATGTGTACAAATAAACTTATCCTTATACATTGTACATGATGTGTACAAATAAACTTATCCTTATACATTGTACATGATGTGTACAAATAAATTCATCCTTATACATTGTCCATGATATGTACAAATAAACTTATCCTTATACATTGTAAATGATGTGTACAAATAAACTTATCCTTATACATTGTACATGATGTGTACAAATAAATTCATCCTTATACATTGTACATGATGTGTACAAATAAACTTATCCTTATACATTGTACATGATGTGTACAAATAAATTAATCTTTATACATTGTCCATGATGTGTACAAATAAACTTATCCTTATACATTTGCATGATGTGTACAGATAAATTAATCGTTATACATTGTACATGATGTGTACAAATAAATTCATCCTTATACATTGTACATGATGTGTACAAATAAACTTATCCTTATACATTGTACATGATGTGTACAAATAAACTTATCCTTATACATTGTACATGTATACAAATTAATTTTATACATTGTACATGTTGTGTAGAAATAAGATTATCCTTTTACATTGTACATGATGTGTACAAATAAACTTATCCTTAGAAATTTTACATGTTGTATATTATTAAATAAATTTTATACATTGTACATGTGTACAAATAAACTTATCCTAATACATTGTACATGATGGGTACAAATAAATTTATCTTTATACATTGTCCATGATGTGTACAAATAAACTTATCCTTATACATTTGCATGATGTGTACAAATAAACTTATCCTTATACATTTGCATGATGTGTACAAATAAATTTATCCTTAGACATTTTACATGTTGTATATTATTAAATAAATTTTATACATTGTACATGTGTACAAATAAACTTATCCTAATACATTGTACATGATGTGTACAAATAAATTTATCTTTATACATTGTCCATGATGTGTACAAATAAACTTATCCTTATACATTTGCATGAAGTGTACAAATAAACTTATCCTTATACATTTGCATGATGTGTACAAATAAATTTATCTTAATACATTGTACAAGATGTGTACAAATAAACTTATCCTTATACATTGTACATGTTGTGTACAAATAAACTTATCCTTATACATTTGCATGATGTGTACAAATAAACTTATCCTAATACATTGTACAAGATGTGTACAAATAAATTTATCCTTATACATTGTACATGTTGTGTACAAAAAAACTTATCCTTATACATTTGCATGATGTGTACAAATAAACTTATCCTTATACATTTGCATGATGTGTACAAATAAACTTATCCTTATACATTTGCATGATGTGTACAAATAAATTTATCTTAATACATTGTACAAGATGTGTACAAATAAATTTATCCTTATACATTGTACATGATGTGTACAAATAAACTTATCCTTATACATTGTACATGTATAGAAATTAATTTTATACATTGTACATGTTGTGTAGAAATAAAATTATCCTTATACATTGTACATGATGTGTACAAATAAACTTATCCTTAGACATTGTACATGTTGTATATAATTAAATAAATTTTATAAATTGTACATGTGTACAAATAAACTTATCCTAATACATTGTATATGATGTGTACAAATAAACTTATTCTTCTACATTGTACATGATGTGTACAAATAAACTTATCTTTGTACATTGTACTTGTTGTATACAAATAAATTTATCCTTGTACATTGTACATGTTGTATACAAATAAATTTTATACATTGTACAAGATGTGTACAAATAAACTTATCCTTATACATTGTACATGATGTGTACAAATAATTTATCCTTGTACATTGTACATGTTGTTTACAAATAAATTTTTATACATTGTACAAGATGTGTACAAATAAACTAATCCTTATACATTGTACATGATGTGTACAAATAAATTTATCCTTATACATTGTATACAAATAAGTTTATCTCTATACATCTTATACAAACAATTATATATCCTTATACATTGTATATGAATAAGTAAATATATCTTGATATGATGTATACAAATAAGTTTTTTTCTATATTTTACATTTTATACAATGTGGCTGTTTATCAAATACTGTCCTTTTTCAAATTCAGGTACATATGAATTTTGCAGGGTTAACAATGGCTCTTGATAAGTAGGAGCCAAAAATTTGTCAACTGTAAAATTTGTTAACTAAGGAAACTCATAATTTAATTGATGGAAATTTTAAGTAAAAATATTATCCAAAATCAGTATATTGGAGCCAAAAACTAGAAAATAAGCAATTGGCTAAATTGGTGAATGGTTGAGCAGTCGCTGATTTTGTGGTTTGTTAAATAAACATAATGCACTAGCTAGCCTATAGTATATGGTTTTATACATTTAGTGCCATTTGTGTTTTACTGAGCTTGTAATAAGGCCTCTTGTTGTTTTGATCAACTGGATGTGCAGGCAGTGTATTGTCCTTCTAATAGCTCTACCTCTTACATTGAAAATGTCATTTTCTAAATGTAACATTTTGTTTAACTAATTTGTAGGATTAAAATAGAAAATGTCATATTACTTTATTTTAATCCATTAAGAAATATTTCCTTGATGATATAATTAGATAATGATGCTATTAGAAATTAAAAATATCCCTGTGTCTTTAAGATGATGTAACACACTAATGTAATTTAGGTACTCCTTCTCACATAATTGTATTGTGATGTGTAATAAAGTCCCTCCCTTGTCATTGCCAGGCATGTGTCTGTAGCCTCCCTTGTCATTGCCAGGCATGTGTCTGTAGTCCCTCCCTTGTCATTGCCAGGTATGTGTCTGTAGTCCCTCCCTTGTCATTGCCAGGCATGTGTCTGTAGTCCCTCCCTTGTCATTGCCAGGCATGTGTCTGTAGTCTCTCCATTGTCATTGCTAGGCATGTGTCTGTAAGTCTTACTGTACTCTGATGGTTTCTTGATGAAAATTTTGGAACAGATTTATTTTTTTTTTAGTGTTTGCACTTATGTTTAGTACTATAATATAAAATACATGTCAAGTTAATGTTTAATCCAAAGTTTTACATAATTCTTTGTGTTTAGATTTACTGCTGTAAAAGTAATCTGGTATCACTTACAGTCCCATAAGATGCCCTTAAAGCACATAAATGGCTAATAAAGTTTCAATTTTTGGACTGATTAAATTTAAAATTTTTATATTTATATATAGAAAGAAGATACATACCGATAATCATTTAATTCAGATTTCTTTGAAAATTCCCTGTGTTCTAGTTTTCTCATGCTAATGAACATGTTGTTTTAGCCAAGTCTTGTCCCTTCTAGAACAGTTGTGTTAAACTTGACAGTATAAATTTTGAAATGTCCTCGGTAAATGTTAATTTAAAATTATGTCTGGTTAGACTATCCAGAAAAAAAAAGCCGGGTGAGCATCACAGGCCTTGTTGAATTTTTAACATATCTAGCTATCATTAGGTGGGGCAAGATCAGACATAAGATAATGGATATAGTCCTGCTCTCTTCATATCATTTTAACCTTCCTTCTTGCTGTGTTTAAATTCTATAATTTATTAATACTACTACTACTATAAAATGTAGGTTATCACTAATTATTCTCAGCATGGGAGAAAGCCAGTGATATTGAATCAGTAAGATTAATGCCAGTTACAGATAAAAGTCTAAACTTCAACAAAATGAGTAAAATACAAGGAGAATTTACTATTATTTAACCAGATATGACATGTATATGGGAAGACAAATTCTTTGTCATCAAAATTTTATACCTAATGATATGAGCTTTAATAAAGATTATAAAATATAAATCAAATCAAAAGTGAAATTGATTAAAGGACAAGATAAAAGGAGACAATTCTCAGTTGTAATAGACTGAAAAATCTTATAGGATGGTTTAATATTGGTTTTATTTAATGAACTTTAAATCTAGTTTATATCGGTGTCCTGTTTTGACAAACGAGATATTTATGAGATTAATTACCAGTGTAAAATTACAGAATCATGAGAGTTATATTGCTATCTATGCTACCTGTAAACACTCTTTCTGTACTTACTATGTATGAGTATTTACATGTATAAGAAATAACTTTTTTAAAAGGTAGACCAAGCTTGCAGTAAACTTATCAAAACCATTTTATGTATATCCAGATAAATATTCCTTAGACATGCTATGACTGTTGAATGTAAGGTGGAAATCTAAGCCATCATGCAATAATTCTAAAATTGTCTATTTTAGGCTATATTTAGCAAAAAACATTAATGATTACTATTGCCCACAATTTCAGGCTATTTTATACCATCATTATGCAATAATGCTAACTATTTGCCTGTATTTTCAGGCTTTATTACACAACCATCATAAAAAGTATTGCCCATAATATCAGCAACCATTTTGAAATAATAGTAAGTATTACAGTTTATATAACGCAACCTTCATAAAATAATGATAACTATATTTTCTACTTTCAGGCTGTATTATACAACGACCGGGCAGTATTAGAGAATTACCACGCTGCTGCAGCTTGGCAACTGTTCCTGTCACATAGCAAATATAATTTCCTCAGTGGTCTGGATCAGTCAGAGTTTAAAAGATTCAGATTCCTTGTTATAGAAAACATCTTGGCTACAGATCTAAAAAGGCATTTTGAAATTTTAGCTGAATTCAATGCCAAGGTAAACAGTAGTTTATTTCCTTTTGTTTTCAACTGTACTAAGTAAAGAAGAGTTTATTTTATGCTTCTGGCATGAATGTGACTGTTGGGGTCCATGGAGCAATAAAAGATAAGAATAAAGTGGTTAATTTTCATTAGAACTAATTGACATTTAAATTGGAAGTAACATCCTATACAGTTTCAGTAATGGTGTATTTTTTGCTGTTCATTGGAATACGTGTATAGCTTTTTCTTATGCTGCATTTATATACATGTATTAATGGAGATATATCAAGTATAACATAGTTTTTTTCTTATAAACTTGTTCAGTTAATAATCATGTACTGATACTTATGACAAAATTACATTTCAAAAACACATCAAATGAATAATGTTTTAATTAGATTTTTAAAAAACTAGAAAAAAGAAATCATCTAAATGCTCTTCTGATAGGCCTACTGGGTATTATTATTTATGAGATTCATATATATATTTATAAAGGTTAATGATGATGATGCCCCAGGTGTAGACTGGACAGTGGAGACTGACAGATTGCTTGTGATGGAAATGGTAATAAAAATCGCTGATATTAATGGTCCTGCTAAAACTGGAACCCTTCATCGGCAGTGGACAGATAGGATATCTGAGGAATTTTACGAACAGGTTAGTTTTTTCTTATTAACAATCAGAATTATAGTTACACTGTGTTTATTGTAAGAATTATCCATACTTCAAGCAGTGGAAAGTGTTTATATTTAAATCTTTTTTTTTTATTTCAGGGTGATGAAGAACAAAGACTTGGGATGCCCATTTCTCCTTACATGGATAGAAAAAACAAACAGTTAGCCAAACTTCAAGAAACTTTTATAAACCATCTAGTGGCACCACTATGTAATGCCATGGTAACAGGTGGACTCCTTCCTGGAACCTGGGTAGAAGAACCAGACAGTGATGTTGATGGTAATTTATTGATTTTCAGAGAGAACTTTTTTTTTTTTAGAAAACACATTAAGCCCCTTTTGATTCATTTCCTAGAGCATTAAGAACTTTAAAAAATTGATTGAGTTTCTAAAATACTAATAACATCTTGATTTCTCTTTAAACTATTTAAAAAATTAATAAATTTTTTTAGTTCGTTATTTATGCCCAAAACCTGCCAATTTGGAGCCCAGATCTGATATTTGAATAAGTGAGTCTCTTTGTTTGTCTCAAAATATTCCTTTGGTGTCAAGATTTCTCTTATTAATGGTAGATAGGATGAGATTCTGTCTTTTATAATTAATTCAGGAATTCTCTACACTGCACAGACAAGGTTTACAACATTAAGGTATTTTTTTTTCCTTTTATTACAAACCAAAAAATAATAATAATAATAACAAAAATTCAAAAAATAAAAATAAAAATTGGGAATTCCAGAAAAAGACTCTTTAAACTTTAGAACTGGGTTAAAGATCACACTACCATTTATTATTAAGTTCCAATCCCACTGGAGCAGATCCTAGTGTGAGAACAAGTTGTCAAATCATTTGTAGAAGGCTGATAGATATACAGCCTCTTGGACCTTACATAAGGGAAAGCATTTTGACCAGGGTGTTAAACTCACGATTATTCCACTCCCCTCTTGATTCCAAAATGATCATAAACCAACATCTACTCAAGTGTTTTTGTATATAGATCATGTTAATTCATTTGGTGTATATTTTCAGCAGGATCAGTTCATTCAGACACAGATAATAAATTAGATGGACCATTTAAAGGCGATACAGAAGATGAAAATGAAACTGATCAAGAACCAGGTATATAACAGTCTATTCCCCAAATATTTTCTCTTTTATGGGGCAGTGAAATGAGATGTAAAATTAAATCTTTTAAGTTATTTTTTATCCAGCATAGGTAAATGTACCATTACAAAAAAACAAAACTTTTGTCCTGTTGCTAGTATGAACATCAGTATAAGCACCAAATGTAAATATGCTTGATTAACTATTTTAATTAAGTAAATTTGCATGTCAGCTATCATTCTTTTGAATGCTTTGGTATTGAATGAAAAGACACAAGTACAATATTGCCCTCAGAGATGGTCTCTATTGGGATCATTGCATATATTACATGCAGTGTTGTCAGTTTCAGTTGATTGAGATGACCTCTGTTAAGAAGAATAATTTTTAAAATAATTTTGTTTTACTAGGCAAAGGAGAGGGAGAAATTATTTTTAATTCAGTTATGATAAAAATTAAATTTTTCTGTACTTGATCATTAAGTTGTAGACAATGAAATGATTATTACTGTGATTTTACCTGTACTTTTAGGTTCACCTGTTCACAATAAAATAGAAAAGAAATCACGTAAAGTGAATTGTATACTAACAAAGAACATGAAGGAGAATTATGAATGGTGGGTAGCTGTTATACAGGAAGAGGAAAAACAGAAAGCTGCTTGTGCTGCTGTTGTAACTTCTGCTGCAGAAAACAATGGTGCTCCTTTACAGGTTGGTATTGATTTGAGATACTGTCATAATTAATGTTTAAAAATTGTGGTTTATAAAAGTTTCACTCTGTTGTATATTTTTTTTTCTGGAAAGAATTTTTAGTTTGTAATTTGCAGCCTTCATAAAAAATTATAATGAACATCAACATGGCTTACTCAAAAATAAATAACTAGGTGGTTGAATAAAAAGGAAGAAAATGAAATTCAACAACAAATTAGAGAATATATTTTAAAATTTCGTCACTGTTTCTGGTTGTGTACAGGAAATATTTATTAATTATTTAAATTGCTGTTTTGGCTTTTTCAATTTTGTTATTTCCATGTGGGTTAATAAGTGGTGTTTTGTGATATTTATCCAATCGTCTTTATATCTTGATCCATTTTCATATTTTTAGAAGTTACAAACAGCTTACTGGATCATGTACCTTCACTTCATTGTCACTCTCATTGGATCTTGCTTTCTGTACAATAGGACATTTTTGTTAGCTTTTCCCTTTGGGCTTATTTTTTCTTTGTTTGCAAACCTCACTCTTTCAACTCCTACATGTTGAATTCCAAGTCCATCTTCATAGTTCTATTTGTGTAGGTTTTAAAATTGTTATTTCAGATTTGAAAACTTAAACATTCCAAAAAGTCAAAATTGATGTCATACGTACAAGTTTCACTGTAATTTGTTGTATCCCCTAGTCAAAACTCTTTAAGAGACTTAAATGAAAATTGGTGTATTTCTTTATAAACATGTGGTTAAATTTATGTTTCATTGTTTGATTTTAGACTATAGTATATAATTTGACTGCCGAGGAACAAATATCATATACCTAACAGTAGCTGATTGAATTGTTTATGTGTGTGATAGGTAATATAATGCAGTAAAAATCTGAATAACACATTATCATACAAATAGATCAGATAACCTAGAGTAGGCAACTCAGTATTGTCTTTGAAAATAATTAAGTAAAACTCTTGAAATTATAAATGTTTGGCAATAACTTAAGAGACATTAGAATTGAGATTTGTAGCCTGCTATATATGTACTGTTGAAAGTATAGTTTTGATAATAACAAAACTGATAGACTTCTTACACTACCACTTATTTTCATCTTTTTCATGCAATATTTTTTTATATTTAATAAAACCTTTGCTTGGATTTGAAACAAGAATAGAGGAGATTTCTCTGTCGTAGTTACAATTATCAAAATATTGCAGATAACATTGATACAAAAAATATTCTTCATATTTGAAACTTTATAAAGGGAGGTAACTCCATCTACTATTTCAAGATTTAGATGCAGATCTTGAATAGTTTTATGTTATAAGTTCGATAAAAATGATTGATAAAATCTGGGTTATCTGATTCCTTCTTTATTATTTTGAATTTACTAATTTTTTAACTAGATGCAGAGGTTTTGGTTAATTCAGCTGGCCAGAGGGTGTACAGTTAGCTAGTTCAAACAGCAGGATTAGTTAGTTCCAAACAAGGGAATGCATACTGTTAAAAGAAACAAAAAATTAACTACGATTCTAAGTTCAAAATTTTCAGAGAGGAATTAATAAATGATACATATGATTATGTTATTGATTTATGTAAATGGAAAAGAAAATAACATTTTATAAAATAAGAAACTGATTAAAAAATTTTCAGGAATAAAATACAGTTTATACTTATACATTTATGAAGATTTTGTGAGAAATTTAAAGCACTAAAATACTCTGTGCTGACATCAAGATTTCAGATAAATATTTTTTACATTCATATTTTTTTATGTCAGTTTTTTCTTATTATTTATCTTCTATTCTTAATCTGATCTATTTGCTTGAAGAAACTAAATCTAACATCTGAGAAAGCTGACTTATTCATTTTTTCCTCTTTGATAAATTTTGAACTTACACTGAGGTGGTGGTCATGTCAGTTCAGAATTTTGGAATTATAAAATGGTTTTAACCTCATCATAAATTTTCTTCAACAGACATTAATAATAAAAGTTATAAATTGAATACCTGTGAAGTCCCATTAGTCTCCTTAGACCATAGTTAATTAGTTCAGACTTGGTTATATTTTCTTTATCTGTTTATGTATTAGTATGTTGATGGATCCACTTCTGGATGTATAATCAACAATGTCTTTAAATGAAGAGAAATAAAACTATTCCTAAATTTTTATTGCATAAATAGCATGCCAGTCCTAGAGGTAATTAGCTGAGTTGCTTTGAGTGCAAATCTGGCTTTGTATAGTACATATATAATGAATATCTTGTGGGTGGGCAAAGAAAATGGGTTCTTCTGTTTTGCGAAATGAACCAATAAACTTGAAACTTCAAGGAATGTTTAGAAATAAGATGTATATTAAAGATGTGCACCTCGGCTTATGGAATCATTTCAGGACTTTTTCCTCAGTTTTTCTATACTTTTCAACTTTTATTAGCCCCATTTTTAACATCAGGGCCCTATTTTGTGAAATCTGTACTGCTACAGTTTTGAACCAAGAACCTCAAAAACCTAAGATGTGCACATCACTTTTTGTAATTATTTTAAAGTTTTCTCCTATATACCTTTCAGCATGAATTTAAAAAAATATAACCCTGCAAATTGAGTTTTTGAAAATACCTAATTTTAGCTAGCAGTTTGGTTACTTTACTCCTGTCACATAAGCACAGTCCCAGTTTTCTGCAATACCAGGTAGTAATTTATGTTTTTTAATACAAAAAACCGAAAAAACCTATCTAATTATTTTTTCTTAACATCTCAGTGCATTTACAATACAACTTTTTGCACCAGTTGGCACCTAATTTGTTGGTTATATTTGAAGAATCTTTGTTTGACAATTTACCTGCTTTATATACAGAGTGAGCATCAGTATTTCACAATGATTTCCCATATCAAAAACTTTTGTTAAAGTTATTTATGGAAAAATTGTGATTGAGATCGAGACACCATTCCTCTAACAATGATGCAATTGCTCATCAGACAAGATAAAATAATGAAGTATACAGCCTATGGTTATGGTCAACACAATTCAGTATTGAGGAATTCCTCATCAGAATCACCTTTGTCTTGCTGATTTTTAAAGATGTCTTTCTAGATGTTGTACTGGATTTCAATCATAGAGGAAAATTTTGACTATTAATTTTACTTCAATATTTACTTTCAATTTTAGGAAAATATATATTATTCATTGAAGTTGTCAAAAATGTGTACTTTAATTTTATTAAAGAAAAATAAAAAATGATCGCAAAGATCTATGTGGCTATGGTCATAAGCCTTTGCTGGTTATAACAAAATGTTATTCATGAAAAAGCTCTGCATTTTATCTCTCTGCTGGCTAAAGTAAAACAAAGAGAGATAACTCTAACTATAACTCATGCTTAATTATAATCTGAATTATTATTTACATTATATTGTTTAAGTTTATTGGACATGAAGCTTACTATAATACAACAGAAAGGAGAATTATACTGCCAGAGTTGTATACTTTATAGCATTTGATATTTTTTTTCATGCATTTCAGATTTATTGTCTTTTTTAAATCATGATTTCCAGGCTATAAAAATCCAAAAAGCATGTTAAGTGGTTATTGATGATCCCAAATATAAAAATTTATTTATTTGTCACACTTAATTAAAAACTATAGATATTAAGTTATATGATATTTTAATTACTTATCTAATTTGAAAATGAATGAAATACAATATATTGAGTGAAAATTAACTACAAGTTCCCCTAAACTTAATATTCACAAAGTGAGTAGTAAAGACTCACCATGTTTGTAAACAATTTACCACAGATATTGAAGTTCCGTAGATAAACTGAATGTTAATATTCACAAAGTGAGTAGTAAAGACTCACCATGTTTGTAAACAATTTACCATCAGATATTGAAGTTCTGTAGATAAACTGAATGTTAATATTCACAAAGTGAGTAGTAAAGACTCAATATCTGAAGTTCTGTAGATAAACTTAATGTTAATATTCACAAAGTGAGTAGTAAAGACTCACCATGTTTGTAAACAATTTACCACAGATATTGAAGTTCTGTAGATAAACTGAATGTTAATATTCACAAAGTGAGTAGTAAAGACTCACCATGTTTGTAAACAATTTACCATCAGATATTGAAGTTCTGTAGATAAACTGAATGTTAATATTCACAAAGTGAGTAGTAAAGACTCACCATGTTTGTAAACAATTTACCATCAGATATTGAAGTTCTGTAGATAAACTGAATGTTAATATTCACAAAGTGAGTAGTAAAGACTCACCATGTTTGTAAACAATTTACCATCAGATATTGAAGTTCTGTAGATAAACTGAATGTTAATATTCACAAAGTGAGTAGTAAAGACTCACCATGTTTGTAAACAATTTACCACAGATATTGAAGTTCTGTAGATAAACTGAATGTTAATATTCACAAAGTGAGTAGTAAAGACTCACCATGTTTGTAAACAATTTACCATCAGATATTGAAGTTCTGTAGATAAACTGAATGTTAATATTCACAAAGTGAGTAGTAAAGACTCAATATCTGAAGTTCTGTAGATAAACTGAATGTTAATATTCACAAAGTGAGTAGTAAAGACTCACCATGTTTGTAAACAATTTACCACAGATATTGAAGTTCTGTAGATAAACTGAATGTTAATATTCACAAAGTGAGTAGTAAAGACTCACCATGTTTGTAAACAATTTACCACAGATATTGAAGTTCTGTAGATAAACTGAATGTTAATATTCACAAAGTGAGTAGTAAAGACTCACCATGTTTGTAAACAATTTACCATCAGATATTGAAGTTCTGTAGATAAACTGAATGTTAATATTCACAAAGTGAGTAGTAAAGACTCACCATGTTTGTAAACAATTTACCACAGATATTGAAGTTCCGTAGATAAACTGAATGTTAATATTCACAAAGTGAGTAGTAAAGACTCACCATGTTTGTAAACAATTTACCACAGATATTGAAGTTCTGTAGATAAACTGAATGTTAATATTCACAAAGTGAGTAGTAAAGACTCACCATGTTTGTAAACAATTTACCATCAGATATTGAAGTTCTGTAGATAAACTGAATGTTAATATTCACAAAGTGAGTAGTAAAGACTCACCATGTTTGTAAACAATTTACCATCAGATATTGAAGTTCTGTAGATAAACTGAATGTTAATATTCACAAAGTGAGTAGTAAAGACTTGCCATGTTTGTAAACAATTTACCACAGATATTGAAGTTCCGTAGATAAACTGAATGTTAATATTCACAAAGTGAGTAGTAAAGACTCAATATCTGAAGTTCTGTAGATAAACTGAATGTTAATATTCACAAAGTGAGTAGTAAAGACTCAATATCTGAAGTTCTGTAGATAAACTGAATGTTAATATTCACAAAGTGAGTAGTAAAGACTCACCATGTTTGTAAACAATTTACCACAGATATTGAAGTTCTGTAGATAAACTGAATGTTAATATTCACAAAGTGAGTAGTAAAGACTCACCATGTTTGTAAACAATTTACCACAGATATTGAAGTTCTGTAGATAAACTGAATGTTAATATTCACAAAGTGAGTAGTAAAGACTCACCATGTTTGTAAACAATTTACCATCAGATATTGAAGTTCTGTAGATAAACTGAATGTTAATATTCACAAAGTGAGTAGTAAAGACTCACCATGTTTGTAAACAATTTACCACAGATATTGAAGTTCCGTAGATAAACTGAATGTTAATATTCACAAAGTGAGTAGTAAAGACTCACCATGTTTGTAAACAATTTACCACAGATATTGAAGTTCTGTAGATAAACTGAATGTTAATATTCACAAAGTGAGTAGTAAAGACTCACCATGTTTGTAAACAATTTACCATCAGATATTGAAGTTCTGTAGATAAACTGAATGTTAATATTCACAAAGTGAGTAGTAAAGACTCACCATGTTTGTAAACAATTTACCATCAGATATTGAAGTTCTGTAGATAAACTGAATGTTAATATTCACAAAGTGAGTAGTAAAGACTTGCCATGTTTGTAAACAATTTACCATCAGATATTGAAATTCTGTAGATAAACTGAATGTTAATATTCACAAAGTGAGTAGTAAAGACTTGCCATGTTTGTAAACAATTTACCATCAGATATTGAAGTTCTGTAGATAAACTGAATGTTCTTTTGAGATGAAAAATACTAACTGAAACCATCCTGGTTTGGTTTCAAACTAATGAAATTTTCAACGAATTCATTCAAAATCTTGTTAACATTTGTAATGAATACTATTTCTATTGATTACTTTAAAACATGGGGCAAAATGGAATACAGATACTTCTAGAGATTCATTTGTAATAGAACCAAGAACATATTGCAGGTCTGGAAAAAACTAGTATCACAAGCTGGTGAGATATGGCTGTCCAGTTGCTACCAAACAATTTTAGCCACATATATAAAACTAGTTGAGCATTTCAGGTCCTAATGGTCCTGTTGTTTTACCTCTTTTACAAATTGTAACAAGTTTTTCTTGTCAAATAACTTTCTAATGAGACAGAGCTTTATCCTTCAGTTGCCATAACACATTTGATGTTTTTGAATTTGCTATCTTCTACTTGTAGGAAACAGATAAAGGTGAAATGGAGCCTATAAAGGAAGAAACAGAATCCTTCGGTTCTACAAACAGTTCTCCAGGAACCCCAACCAAAGTCAAAGATGAAACAAATAAACCAAGAACAGAAACTGCAGTTTAACTAGCTTTGTTTTAGCAATATTTACATTTGGATGAATTGTGACACTGTCTCAGACAGTCTAAGTGAAGTGTACTGATGTCAATATGCGGAAATGATTGTCTCATTGTTACAAAGTTTACAGGTGTATACATGAAGAATGAGCTACCAGTGCAACATAGTGTTATCATACATACAAACCAACCAGGAAAAGTTTGTATCAGATGGAAATAGTTTTAATGAGTTACTCTTATTTAAATTCTTATTTATATTTACATAAACAGGTTCTTTTGAACCTTAGCTGTATCATTGTGCCAGAATAGATTACCTGGTTTTAACTTATTTATAAATAATGAGTGTTATTTGTTTATGGTGTTTTATGATGATAATAGTTTAAATGAGAGACAGTTTGAGGAGAGATAATATATACATTTATTTATTTATTTATATATATGTGTGTGGAAATTACCAAGGAAGATAATCTGGCATTTGATCAGAGAGTTTGGTCTGGTATATTAGAGTTTGAAAAAATATTGATATTCTCATTGATAATATTACAATTTTTTTTTTTGTTTATTCATAGAATGATATTTGATGATGATGTTTTATTTTTAGCTGTCATAACACCATTGGATTTTGTCATGATGTACATTATAGGGCTTTAAAACGGAATTGAAGGATGATGAAAATGGTGGTGATAATGGTTGTTAATTATGTATATTGGAAAAAATTTATTTATATTCATTGTTAAATTGTATTTATATTAGTCATACAAAGTGTTTTCTTTAGATGTTTAAGCTGCAGCTGTTTTTCTGCTGTATAGGTAATAAAATCTCCCCTTTCCCCCACCACTTATCCACCCCCCCCCCCCCCCACCCCCTCCTTTTCATGAACCTCACCATATTGTAATACCAACATGATTTGTATATTTTATCATGTTGTTTATTTATGTATATCTGCATTTCTCTTTTACTTTTTATTTGCTCAATTTTTTAAAAATTTTGTTTCTGGGCTAATTTTTAACAGATCTGAAAAAAAAATTACATGTATTAGAAGAATTTTTTTAATGTCTATTTCAAGGTTTTTTATTTTAGTTTTTAAGGTTTTCAATTTAGTTTTGTAAAAATCTTGCCAAAATCTCATACACAAAACAAAACCAAAAATATTTCTTTTTGTATATGTTAAGTTATCTTGTCTGTATCAAATGTCACATCATTTAGTTGTTGGTTTCATTTCACATATAATGTTTCAGAATCACACTTATTCTTGTCAAGTGAAATTCTAGAGACTTATTCTAATTACAAAAACAGAATAGAACAAAAATATAAATTGATGTGATTTATACATTTGAAAACAAAAATATAAACTTACTACAAAATTGAAGGTACATGTATGAATATAGGTGTCTCTTCCATATTACAAAACACTAGATATGGTAATCTCTAGTTTATTTACATTGGTGTATGAGTTGTTTTTGTAAATATATTTATCTTACAGAATCTTCTATGTTTTCAAATTTTGTGTCTATTGTTAAAAGTTCATGAGGAATTTAAACATCCACATTGCTTTAATACATGTAATATAGAAAACTATGTTTTGTACACCACGGAATTGCTAAATTCCTTGTCTCATCTAACCTTCAACCCAATTTTGTGTGTCATATGGGATATATATTCATTTATAAATGATACCAATGACAAGTCTGTTTCATCACTGAATGAGATCTGTTAGTCTTGTCATGTGAGCAACCCAAATGATTTTTAATTAGAGTATGCTTACATGTAATAATTGTGTCAATTGACATAATGTTAAACATGGCCTGTCCTCAGATGTCTAATCTGAAAAAAAAAATTCCGTTACAAAAATCAAATATCTAAGACATATGAAAATTATAAAAAAAAAAAATTATATACATATTTGTTTCATATAGTAGTTCAGAAAAATATGAGAGAGATTTATTTTTAAAAAATCCCAAGAAAAGAAAACAATATAATGTTATGGTTGGTGGTCCAATTGAAATGTGGAAGAATATCAGTGTAAAATTATGAATATTTGGGGGAAAAATTACCCAATTTACAATTTAATCTTGTTTAATTGTTGTTTGTTCAATTGAATAAGGACATTAATAGGAGTATGTATGATGATTATATGAATGAGAAGGGGCGGGGGTGCTCAGTTGTCAAATGTAAAAGGTTTGATAATTGGGGGTAGTTGGGTGGGAATATTGTTTCTTGATAAGGTCATTTGACCTAATTATTTCATGTTAGCCTTGATTCACTTTCAGAATTTGTAACAAGTTTTTATTTAAAACCATAAATTTTTAAACCTTTAAATATTCCAATTTAACTTGTTTTTTTCTGATACTAATAATTCAGTTTTATTCTTATATATTTAAGCTGTTTATTTAATTTCCGTTAAAATCATTTTATCTTATTAAAAAATTTTTTTGTAAATTTTTGTTATGTACATTGCACAACTGTGATACAAAAACTGTATATGTTATAATGAGGCTGCAAAGCTGCAATCTATTTCTCATTATACAAAACTGTAATACTCTGTTACCATAGAAATATACCAGTATATTATTTATGATCATTAAAAGTACCTCGTGAAACTTGAAATAAGCTGTACTCAACATTGTTTTATATGTATTGAACTCCACAAATGCTGATAGATATAACCTTCTTTTTTTTTCATAGCATATGTTTTATTTTTTTGGTTGTTATAGTTACCCATATTTATTAGAAATTATAAAACATTAATCACTCCTGTAGATTTAAACAGACACTTTTATGTTTTAGTAGTTCTTTTTGAAACAAAAAGGAGTTATTTTTGTTTGCCAATGAGTGCAAGCTCTTTGATTTATTGGAGGAGAGCTTTTTATAAAAGAAAAAAAGTGGTTAAAATGTTCTAACTAACAGTTCACAGTACCTCTTTTGTTTAATTTACAATTCCACTCTAACCCTACTCTTAGAAGGTCAAAGTTTTTTATTTTACTTGCTGTAAGTTGAGGATTTACAAGGGTGCTCTGGTTTCCTCCAACATCCCAATCATGATCACTTCAATATAAGTGAAAAAAATCTTGACTGCAGCATAAATTTTAAAAACAAACTACTCAATTTTGCTCTGTTTGTTTGTTTGTTTGTTTTTTTGTTTTTTTTACATATATAAAATTCATAGAAGACATATAAACAAAATGATTGTCTATAGAGTTTTCCACTTAATCATTTAAATACTTATATATATATTTCTCTTACAAATACTATTTCTCTATACTTGCAGTGTTTGAAAACTAATGAAAAAAAAATTAAAACAAGCATTTACTTGTTACATCAAATTTATCTTAAAAAATCCCTGTATAAAATGAGTTATTACTGCATCAGTGTTATTGCAGCATTGTTTTGTAATTTTCTGGATTTCTACACTCTGTTTTCAGATATTGAATTTGAATGTTGTTAAAATTAATGTCACTTTATTTTAACCGTACTGACATTGAGATGGAGTTATCAAGATTTAAAATTTTAAGTGAAATACAAAGTATTTTTATAATTATAAACAACAGTTGTTTTAAATCTGTGTGAAAAGTATTATTTTTAAAATTACATAGACAATAAAATGAATAGGTTTTCTGGTACAATGTTGAACATATGGAGGGGAAATTAATCACTTTATTTGTTTAAAATTACTGTAATTTGTCAAATGAAACAACATATTGCACTTTAACAGTGATGGGACTTACTGCAGCTCAAGTGAATATAGCTCTAGATCTCGTAGATCAACATTCATCAGACACAAGGCAGGAGTTATGTGCCTGTTTAGTAGACCAGTTAAAATTTTTTTTTTTTTTTAAAAATAGAACCTACTGATTCAGATAAATATATCCAAACTTAAAACAGAAGGAAATTCATTTTATTTTAATATTCCATTTCTTAATTTCTGATGATTTAAAACTGATATTTGCAATATAGTATAAAATATTGATCTATCTCCTTATGTGGCAATACACTGTTTTAGATAGCTTTTGGGTGTTAAAGCAAAAAAATAATAATAATGATAAATAAATTATTTTTAACAAACAACTAAGATCTTAATAATTTGGTTATTTGGCAAGCATTTTGGGTGTTAAAATAAGTTTAAAATTAGCAATATATACTTGTTTATACAGCATTAACAATTTTAATAATTTGAATTGTCTTTCATTAAAGCCTTTTTCATTAAAACTGGACCAGTTATATTATCACTCTGATGTTTGTGTTGTGTTAAACGTCAGTAGTGTTATTGATGAAATTGATAAAATAATTAGCAATATATGTGTGTTTTAATTAATCTGAAAAATCTATGTCTGTAGAAAGTTTGGCAGTGTGAGAAAAAAAAACAGAACATTTAGTAGTTCCCTCCTATTTATGGAGAACCTCGGTATAAAGAAAGTATCCAATCTGAAACAGAAGTTTTTAAAAGATGGCAATGATAAGTGAAAAACCATACAAACAACAAAAACAACTGAAAGATCAAGTAAAAATATCTTGTGTGTTATAAAATGAATACAATTATCATCCAATGTGTTGTATCATTGTAGGTATTATTACTGTAAATTTGGAAATATTTGGTTGTTTTTGGGTTTTTTTTTTTTTTTCAGAATAAGAAAATGTAGAAAAAAGAGTTTCTTCAATATTTAGATTTGATATAATTCAGCTACATTTGTGTGTAGCTGTCCACTGATCACATGTATGTGAAAAAATGAAATCTTAAAATAAAAAAAAAACTTTCTAAATTTACAGTCAAGTAAGAAGGTAACTTTATCATCACTGACACTTCACAGCAATGGTATTAATATTTCAACAAGTGAAAGCACTGATAACTCCTGGATATTTTCTCAGATTATTTACAAAGCTATATTTAATTTTTATAAAGACATTTTTTTTTTTTTTTTTTTGTCTTTTAATAAAAGTCTAGTGGTATTCTTGGCATGGAAATTTTTGTGTGATCAGTCTTTGTTTTTACCATCTTTCAAATGAAATTACTAGGAAATATTTCAACTTTAACATCTGCATGTAAGAAATGAAACTTCTGTAGGTAAAAAAAATTGTTTAAAATAAAAGTTGTTTATCATAAAGGAATGATAAGGAGACTGAATACAACCTGATGTGATGGTGAAGGCTTGGGTTAGATTTTGACTTGAAAATGAAGATGGCTCATTATCAACCTTTCTGATGTTCCCATGTGTAACTCAAATTTTTCATGCTTGAACTAAAAGAATTATTTTATGTTTTTTAATCTCACTAGTTAAAATACACTACAGTATATGTAACCTTTTCTGTCCTTTCCTTCAAGTTGTAAACCTAAGTGATCTTCACAATGTTTTTTTTTAAATAGAAGCTTGTCTTCCATTTTATTATGTAGCTAAAGTACGAACAAACAAAAGGACAGTTTACAGCTAAAGGTTTCTTTAGAATAATTTATTGTTTTGAATTTTTTTTTAAAATATAAACTACCTATAAAACCAGATTCTTAGATTTTAATATAATTTAAGTTCATCTATCTAGATGTTTTTACAATAAAACTTTAAAATATAATATTAATATATAAAGTTTTCACTATTTTTTTGGTATGAAAATGTTATTTCCTTATTTATGAAACTTGAAATATTTTATTTAGAATTTTTTTTTCTTCTTCTGCTCTGTAATGATGCGTTCAGCTCTGTTTGAAACTATGTCTAACAAATTTAACTCCAGCCACTCAGGTATGTAAAATCATTTACAAATTGTCTTAATAGAATCAGTATTTTGTTTATATTTTGTTTGTTTGTTTGTTTTTTCTTTCTTTCTGCTTATGTCTCTGATTGTGTTGTATTGTAATCATAATCAGCTTTCATTATCAGTTTTTGTGCTGTTTAAGATAAAATGTAGATCATTGTCATGCAATATGAGCAACCAGTTTTTTGCTCTGTTGCCCTGTTTATTTTTTAAAACCTGTTAATACCCATAATAATAAAACCCTTTAACTACCAATGCAGGTCATATATAACTCTTTAAGTTAGTGCAGCTACCATGTTTGATATACCCTATTCCATAGGGTACCAATGTTTTACCCTGTTCCATGGGATAACTTTATTATTTTATTATTATTATGATAATAATTACTGTAATCATTCGTTAGGAACAGGCATTATGTTTAAACCAATTCCTTTGTTATTCATTGTATAGCAATGTTGCAAATGTTCATTGAATAACTGAAAGAAAATTAAAAGAAAAGGTCAAACTGCTCAATATTTTGTCTTGTTTTTTGTTAGATAAAGTGTTTTCAAAGAAAAAAATCAGTTTGGTGTTTGATGAGACTCGTAAATACCAGAAGACTAATCAGTTAGTCCAAAAAGCTTCTTATCTCCTGGTTTATTGGAGGTGTTTATTTAACAACTAAAATGTACATATGTTCATTTAATAGTAAGAGTTTACAGGCATACAATTTAAGGATAACTGAAATCTGAAATAAAAATATACTTGTTATTAAATTTCAGATGAGAAAGTATTTCTAAACTTACTGCATAATAAATAAACTGCTGTAAAAGGAACTTGATTAAAAAAGAAGCAGTATTTAACATATGCTTTAAGTAAGATGAATGAAAGCTGTTGCTGTGAAATATATAAATTAGAAAATGGATTCCATAATTTGAAACATTCATAAAAGATGAAATAATATTTTGAGATCAGTAAAAGATAGCATCAACTAATTCATGCAGAATTCCAAAAAAACATGAAAATAACCCCTGAAGCAAGTTTTCGCATAAATCAGGAGCCTGTTTTACGAAGCTATCATTAGACTAAAATTTGTCTTGTGTTTCTAATAAGACAACTTTTTTCGTCTTAAATATGACCCTAAATTTAGCACATGTAGATAGGTGTTCTAACATTTGGATATCCTAAACAAATCAAGATGGCAGCCGTTTATTCACACTCGAGACCACGAAATCAGAACATGAGCCGAAATGGCATGTTTAAAGACAGATAATCTACTAGACTATTACAATGACGATAGTATTATACGTAAATATAGACTTTTACGTCCTTTGATATATTCCTTGTGTACATTGTTTGAGAACTGAAGAAACCATCTATGAAATCCAACACCCTTCCATCGCCCATGCAAATAATTGTAGCCCCAAGAATTTATGCTACTGGGAGTTTTCAATTTGTCAGTGATGATGTACATTTTATTTCCAAGTCAAATGTATTATAGACAATACATGACGTTACAGCATGTCTAAAAATACCAGTGCATTAGCATGTCAACAGATCGCCTGGCAAATTCAGGCAGATTAATGCAAGGTTTTACGACATTGCAACATTGTCCAAATGTTTGCGCTATAGATGGGACACATATTCGTTTTAAGTCCCTATCAATCGACGAACATTTGTATGTTAATAGAAAAAATACCATTCGAATAATGTACAGGGGGTATGTGATTCCAAAATGATGTTTTAAATTTCGTTGTTAGATGGTCTGGAGGCACTCACAATGCCATTATTTGATCAAACTCCACCTTAAATACATTGTTTGAGACGATATTAAACAAATGGCTGCTTGGAGACAGCGGGTACCCTGCACATACACTTTGTTCCAAATTTCTATAAACTTTGAATGATATAAATATAACTTTCCTGCTGTTTAATGGACAACGACACGAAGCTGAATTCTGTTCATTGTTGTTAAATGCAAAATGGCTCATTACATCACAAGCTTTTAGGTGAAAGATACCATACGCATACTGCACTACTAACATTAAAAAAAATACTTGTTTTTAGATTCCAGATGAATGTACAAACTTTTTAGACCATTTTCATAGAAACAACTTATCGCTCAGGGAAAATACTTTAGCTATCTCTGAAATACAATTATTTAATGTAGTATACTAAGTATATAATTACCACTTTGTTATGGCATCAACTACTAGATAGCATACAAAGAGAAACAACTCCTATAAAAAACTAAATGACAAGACGCAATTTTTGGGGGTTTTAAAAATACCTCTGAAAACATAATCATATGAAACTAACATGCATTTAAGATGGTATTTTTAGTAGTGTTAGGGCAAGCATCTTTAATGTTCAGATGTTCGTGAAATGGTATTCCGGACTCAATACAAACTATGTACAGTTGTCATTATTGGGAGTGAGACAATATGTATGTGAAGTGGGAAGAGATATCTCGTGAGCGATTGACGAGTCATTAGTTTATCACAAAACATCCTAACAACTGGTTCTGAGAAAAGGCGTTTGTTTTAAAATAAACTTTGTTAAGCTTCATGCAAGGTTTTGTAAATAACGTAAATACAGCTAATCTTGTCGTCTGTTGAATGAACAGTATTAAGACGTCCCAGTCATTTTTTTTCTACAGCGGAGGTTATATGTGTTTATGATTACGGTTACCACATCCTGAGAAAATTTAGGCAAGTTATCCAATACTAGGATCTATCCAAATGAGAATCAATCTTCAGTTGTGAAAGGAACCGTTACCTGGAAGCGCGCACTTTACACTACTCGAGCCCGAATAACGTCAGCATATATGGGTTTGCATAAAGCAATGAGATCATACATGACATAAACAAGTATTGCATTTAAAAAGGATAAGACAAAAATGTTAACTAAATTTTAATTACATTGCCCTATAATTCTTATATTGTGATTTAAGCCCTAAAAGTGTTTTTAAGAATGTTTAAGCATATGAATGCCATTGTTACTTATTTCCAATGTTAATATTTTGTAATTGTGTTTTTTGATATTCTTTCCTCCTTTTTATAGCCACATGTGATGTTTATATTGTTATCAAATACACAACACAAATGTTCAAACATTGTCTTATGAAAATGTCAAATACTGTAGCTAGGTTTTCAGCGATAGTTTTAACTATACATTTTTTAATTACTGCCGTAGCTCTCATACTGAATCTGAGGTGGTGTTATTAGACGTTGGACAATTTACTCTGTCAAAATTTTTCAAATCATCGTGATATGTAGCCCATGCTAGACACTCAGCAAATATTCGATCACATTCACATGTTGTTCTTGAGCACTGGTATTGGTCTGCAATGTACAAAAATACATGCCATGAGTGCGTCACTCTAAAAGCTGGAGATTTATATAAAAACAACCAGAAATATTAATGGATGACTCATTAAATTACTTAATTTTGATATAATCTTGGTAGTTCTAACCATTATAGAAACTTTTTATTGCGATATAACCTTATTCTGCCTATTACCTCAATTTTGTTTTTTGTGATCTTATCTTATCTTTGTGGTCATTACCTCGAATTTGTTGCTATAAATAATATTACTGGTTTTTCACCATTGCCTCAAATTTGTATTTGTGATCTGATTTCAGTGGTTCTGACCATGATCGCATTGATATTGTCACATATTTGTATCTAAACTTTACCTCCAATATTTGCTGCGTTATAATTTAGGTGGTTCCGAACTTTACCTAAAATGTTTTATTGCGATATAATCTAGGTGGTTCCGAACTTTACCCCAAATTTTTGTTGCGATATACTATGAGTGGTTCCAAACTTTACCTCAAATGTTTTATTGCGATATAAATTGGGTGGTACCGAACTTTACCTCAAATTTTTGTTGGGATATAATCTGGGTGGTTTCGGACTTTATCTAAAATGTTTTATTGCGATATAATCAAGGTGGTTCCGAACTTCACCTTAAATATTTTTTTTGCGATACAATTTGAGTCGTTCCGAACTTTACCTCAAATTTTTGTCGCGATATAATCTGGGTGGTTTCGGACTTTACCTAAAATGTTTTATTGCGATATAATCTAGGTGGTTCCGAACTTTACCTAAAATATTTTTTTGCGATACAATCTGAGTGGTTCCGAACTTTACCCCAAATTTTTGTTGCGATATAATCTGGGTGGTTCCGAACTTTACCTAAAATGTTTTATTGCGATATAATCTGGGTGGTTCCGAACTTTACCTCAAATTTTTGTCGCGACATAATCTGGGTGGTTTCGGACTTTACCTAAAATGTTTTATTGCGATATGATCTGGGTGGTTCCGAACTTTACCTAAAATGTTTTATTGCGATATAATCTGGGTGGTTTCGGACTTTACCTAAAATGTTATATTGCGATATAATCTAGGTAGTTCCGAACTTTACCTCAATTTTTAATGCGATATAATCTGGGAGGTTTCGAACTTTACCTCCAATATTTTTGCTGATTTTTCTTTGTGATTCTGGCCATTACATAAAATGCGTTATTGCTATATAATCTTGTATATCCTGACATTTACCTCAAAGTTATTGCGACCTTATCTGTACCATGAAGTTTTCATTGCTATATAATTAAGAAAAAAAATGAACTTGAAGAACCTACCCATACATTGGCAAGTGCGTGTTTCGTCATCACATTCGTAGTCATACGTCACAAATTGAGGATAGAAGAAATAACACTTTACACGTCCGTAACAATCATCGTGTTTCTTACAGCATCTGTTTAATACAAGTGTTAACAAATTAGAAAAAAATAGGAAAATGACAAACTAAAAAAAAGAACAAAAACAAGGATGTCTGATAAAAAAAAAATAACTTGGTTTAGACACTAAAAATATCGAAAACTGTAGTAAAACATGTAGTTGGCATTAGCCATACAGATTTAACATGCCATAATATTTGTTTGGACAATTAAAATTTTTCTTTGATATTGTCATATTTTAGAGAGGTGACACAATATTGTGATCTCGATCTATAAACGAAATAATCTATTCTACAGAGTACATATTTACCTATAGTTATTTTCACCTTGTTGACATGTAAAGTTTGAATAGTGTATGAAAAATAGTTAATGGGTGAGATCAAATTATACCATCTACTGTTTAATTGGAATTGTTCGCCTGGTCTGTCAATATGAATTTCATTGTCTTCAGCGAATCCATAACTTTGCAAGTAGAAATATATATATGAAAACCTTTTTCACGTCAATAGTTCAAATCTATATACTATCAGTCCATAATTATTTGTAATATACATATTTATAGAACAAAACTCCATATTTAAACAAAATCATTCAAAATTTAAAAAAATCAATGTAAAATTTACTGACCTAATGGTAAAAATAACTAAAGTATCTTTGATTCTGTGTATATAACAATTTTTAATGTTTTCAATAAGACAACAAATTTATTATATCCAAAATATCATTTATGCACCCTCCTTGTTTACAACATAAGATATGATGTCATGATTTGAATATTCCTGATGACCACGCCTTGAAAAATCCGAACAACAAGGAGTTGAGTTGAGTAATGGTGTTTAACGTCCCATCAAGAATATTTCACTTAAATCGAAACGTCGCCAACTATAGGCAAAAGTTCTGAAATGTTGCCTGTGCGCTGCGCTGATGGTATTAAACAGCAGGGTTCTTTATCGTGCCACGCCTACCGTGACACGGGACCTCGTTATTTTAGTTCCCATCCGTAAGAACCGTAACTTTCATTTCGAAAAGCCGAGTGCTTGACGAAAAAAACAGTCACTACCTACTTTCAAGTCTTGGGTCGGGGTTCGAACCCACGACCTCCCACTTACGGAGCGAGCATCTACAAACTGACCTACCGCAGTGGTATGCGAACAACAATGAACACCCAACTAATGACCTGTTGCTTTCTCGTATATTTTTCTAGTTGGAAAAAAATTCAAAACTTTATTAATTACATGTATATCTATTGCATCTTTGGACATTGTTTTTTTTTCATATTTCTTTGAAATTCAAAATCTGTAAGAAAATGTGATTTGCATATTAATTCATTTGGGTGTAATCTTGGGAGAGAGTCAATTGGATCATTGGAGTCATTGAATTTCAACTTTTCTCAAAATCTGTTCTATGTAAAAAAGAATTCTTAAAAGATTTTTTTTTTCATTTCATTCAGTTTTGAATAAAAGAGATTTTTAGAAAAAAAAAAAAAAACCATGTGACTATATAAATAGTGCCCGACAAACGAGGGAGATAAAGTTCCCAAGGAGAGACAACCCTCCATATTTCTCTCAATCAAGGACACTTTTTACTTTATAATACCGAACAAAAAACGATTTCTTTAACTTTTTATTCAGACAAAGTCTGTTTACAATGCGTAAAATTGCATCTGATAAAGAACTGTAGAAGTTACTGGTCTATAGCCTACGAATTCTTAAGTAGAATTACTCGGAAGTTTCTATGGATATTCGTTTCCGTGCCAAGCGGTGAACACTGCAATATTCCATGGCAATGTTGACCGCTGCTTTAAATATTGTGAATCATTTCATACCACGTGATTAGAAATTGACCAATAATAGTTTAATTTTTTTTTTCGTGAGGTTTAATAAAAACCATAATAGACCAACAGAAGTTATATAGTTACTTATTACTATACATTAACATGAGTCTTACCTATCTACATCATCCATAGGTTTTATACCTTGCTGACCATAACCACAGAAACATCCGTAATCATTATAATTATAACACGGCCTCTGTGTGTAGTAATTGATAAGGTTACACATCTGGAAAACGTTTCTTTTATGCAGTGTTCTGGCATCCAGTAGCGATGCTTTAAAAACAGAAGATTACTGTATTAAAATACCGCAATTCATATTAATTTGAACAAAACGAATTAAAAAATCGTGATGCAAAATTTTCGAGATGTCTTATATACGATGAAATGACTATAAATACTGTGTATTTCAATATTAACTTCAATTTTCATGAATCACATAAACAATAACTTGGAAAGTTGTTATGAAAATAAAACACAAATGAAAATTTATACATACATACAAAAAGTTTATTTGCTTACATCGTTGGTTTTTTTTTTTTTTTTTTTTTTTTTTTTTTTTTTTTTTTTTTTTTTTTTCCTAATATTATATGGTGTGTTTATAATGGCTCTTGTTATCGTCAAGTGACTTATCTGAGATAAACAATATTTTCAGTGTACGAAGATATTATGTGAACGGAGCCTATGTATCACCCAAAATTCCTTTCCTTTGTCATGGACCGTTCGTCGTATCTACACATTTCACCTGTAAGATAAGACCAGGTGTCCGTCTAACGTTGCATAGAACATACATCGTGTGTTGACGAACTATGTACAAAGTAGTGCATTGCATATCGGTGTTGCTGCATTATAAACGCGCCCGATAATGATGGTGGTGGTGTTTTCAGTGAAGGTGGTATTAATGAAAGAGGTGTAGGTAATGATAGTGAAGTATATTATGATAAGGTAGCCTTTTTGCCGCATAAAAGCGTCCTCTTCATACATTGAAATTCCCCGCATAGAGGTGTTGTAACACGTTTATGCGACAACACCGCTTTGTGTCGTTACAGTGCATAATGTAAGCTAATAAGCTATGGATACATTTTATATACATTTACTAGTTTATAATGGAATTCGTCATCGCTTTACAATGCTGAAGCAAATATTTTTTCCAGTTAATAAGTAACAGAATTTGAAATTTTGTAGCGCAAGTGCATTTGAAGAAATCTACGTTTCCAAAGCAGAGAAAACAATAAGCCTTCAAACAAGTAAAAGGATAACAAAAGGTTAACCTCATATGATTGTAGTTCCCTTACCCGACAAAAGTAACATCAAAGCTGTAAATGTACAGATTCTGGTTGTAGATAATTTACAGACACACCCACTTAGTCTATCCATGTTGCTTTTACCTGAAATAGAATAAAAAGATTGTTATTATAGAAAGATTGCTGTAGCCCAAGGAGATCTTAGAACATCACAACTCGATTAAAAAAATTGGAATTCAATTTTCAATCCTTTTATCGCAATTGAGAAAAAAAAAACTTTTCTTATATGAAAAATATTTTCTAAATCATCGTTAGTACCAATTCTAATATAAAGAACTGTGAGTGGGGGTACTAAATTGTGTTTTATGTCCAAGTCAAGGTTCTTATATAAAAAAGTCATTTTATTGTGGGTCGGTGAAGGAAACCGGAGTACCCGAAGAGATCCCCGAGCTGCGTGAGGCAAGCTTACAATATAACTCTTACTAGGATTTCAACACGTTGAAAATTGAACCTAGGCGATGAATTGCGCTGTGGTTCGTAAAACATTAACACTTTTATTCTGTTAGTTCTCTGAAAAATTGCATTTCTTTGTTTATGGGAAAATATTGGCGTTCATTGGAGTTTTTATAATCTTTACTTCGCACTCTCTTTCAAAAAATAGAATATTATATTTGAAAAAAAAATTATCCGTACATGTTCATAAAAATGCTCATGGATATCAAAAAAAATTTTTCTCTCGAAATGTATTTAAAGTCTCATGAAATCAATGAGATTTTACTTATACATCAAAATGTAAAACAAATATCGATTTAATATAAGTATTAATTAATAAGAGTGTTGGCTAATGAAAAAAATAATATCAAGTAACATGGATATCAATCTTGCTTTGTCCTTTAATATCATACTCGCATTAAGGAATGGTCGATTACTTATGATTACTTATTCACAACTGTCCTACATTTAAGACAATGTCACACTTTTGTAACATTTGAAATGATATCTTTAATTTTTTTTATTGAAATACACACCATATTTAAAACTTTGAACATGGCATTTATATTTTTCTTATTTTCTCTGCAAATTATAACAGCCATAAATTTATCTCGATAAACTTGATATGCTAAAATTTGTTATTTTTATGCTTATGACGCATACATATAGTTTGTTTCTCACGAACTTACCACAAAGTCAAAGAGTACTCCAAATTCCGTTACCGACGCTTTTTTGACAAAAAAGTTATTCTATTCATTCCTCTTACTAAAAAAATAGCATGATATGCATAGTTTAAGATCAAAAGGTCGGATAGTACTCTTTTTCCTTACGATTTTTTGACAAAAAAATCGCAACATTCCTTTTTAACGCTTTTTTGACAAAAATTATTTTCTGTATTTGTCAAACTAAAATATATATGATGTGCATAGCAACCAAATCAAAAGGTCAAATAACAAAATTCTTATCTCCAATATTGATGTCTTTTTGACAAAGAGGTTGTTACGTCATAACATTTTGTCGTTATATATTTGTGTTTTTACAAAGTTCCCTGCTGCGTTTTAATTTCTGCTTACATCAGCACAAAATTAGGTTGCAGTGTTTTTTCTCGACAGCTAAGTTTTTTCCAATTATGACTTTTGAGTAATAAAAAAACAGAACTCCAGCTTGTTTATACATTAGAAGAACCTTAGGGTACCATTAATGTCTATGAAAATTATGAATAAGACTTTGTTCTTCACATTGCAATTTACATAAAGCAAGAATGCTCAGTAATTTAAGTTTGTTTTTAAAATAGGAGGAAATGATTTTAAAAAAAATTCAAAGTGTCATGTGCTACTTTTGAATTTTTATGAAATAATACATTAAAAAGTAGCACATGACAAAAGCAAGTAATCATTCAATTTGAATTTATTTTCTTATTAAATTATTTTTATTGAGAATAGGAAATTTGACGTTATTTTGTAATCTGTACATGACTCGCTAGAGACACTTTGTACTGTATCGTTGTAGTTCAAATCTGAGAGATTTGTTTACTATTTACTATTTATATTTACTGATAAAGTTAGAAATGAGTTCGATAAGTGCTTACTTACGAACATGGGTCACTTTGACCACGTAAGTGATTGTGTCTGGGTTCTAAAGTCCAAACGTTTAGTCTCAGTTAGTAATCTTTATCTGATAAATTCCGTGGCAAGATTGTTACAATCCTTAATTAAACATTCTATACGCATTTTTGGAAAAAAACAAACAAACAAACAAACAAACAAACAAATAAATAAATAAATAATAAATAAATACAATGAATAAATAGATAAATAAATAAATACAAGCTTGTTGTGATAGGGAAACAAAAATACGACGAAAATATAAATAAAGTAAATGACAACAAAACAGCAAATTAAACACACTGATGAATAAAATAAATATAAATAAATGAATAAATAAATAAGTAGATAAATAAATAAATACCATTTCAAATATTTTAATAACAATTTATGCATAGTACATTTTTGTTAACGAAATTTAATCAATCTACATGACATTTATTTTTTTTACCGCAAGTAATATCAATTAAAATAATTTGTCAAAAAACAACAACAAAAACTAACTCACGAATTAAATCCTTTGGATTCAGTACCAGATGGTGTATCCTGTCTGTATCCCGAGAATAACGTCCGTTCCACTTCAAGTGCAGTTTGTAAAAGGAACTGAACCTTTTTAACTTAACCTATTAACGAAAATAGAAAACACTTGCTTTTGTGTATATATATCTGTTGTGTGTTATATTTAATAAGTTATGATATGGTGGTTGGTTTTCATGCTAAGTTTTGACTACACGTGCATCCGAGTTTACGCACGAGAGTGTGAGTATTTGCGTCAGTGCAGAGTATATATATATGCCTATTATCACTCTTTATGTACATTATGCCTTTATGTAATGATAACATTAATAGTTTCTATATTCAATTTTGTAAACAAAAAAGGTCACTTATAGAATGTTATTCAATGTAATTAAATAAGGATAGTTTAATTGTCGATATTATAAGATAAAGTTATATCGTTATATAAAAAATCTATACCATATAAACAGAAGTTCTTAAACCAGACTTGGAAAAAGCAAACATGCACATACCTGTACTTGTAATTTACAAGGCAAATACATGTATGGCGGGACTTATCCAGAATCCAGAATAAATATGTTTGGTGAGACTTATCCAGAATGGTGTAATAAGTGTTTATGGCTGGACTTGTCCAGAATGGTGAAATTATAAAAGTATTTATGCTGAAACTTATTCAGAATGGTGATAAGTTTTCAATACTTGCGGAACTTATCAGAACGGTCAAATTAACGATTTTTATATTTTAGTTTCGTTATGTTGAAAACTTATTAGTTTTTTTACTTGACATCAATGCCAAAATATCTGGAAACAGAAAATTTAATCAGTTACATGGTTCTTCACTCCTTTGCACAAATGCACAAGCATCAAACTGGTCTGTCATAGTTAATTAATTCTATTAAAAAACTTTGTTATTTTTATTTTTCAGTTGCTTGTCTCTCTTAGTAAACTATGCATTGCTGATGGTAATATGGCGAACATAAATCAAAAACATTGATCATTACCAGTCTTATTTGAACCAAAAAAATTAACCAATTTCTGTCACGAGCTATGAGATTGTATTATAGGTCTTAAAACGTCGTTGACACTAACAACTTTGCACACATAAAATACATTTCGCATAGCGAATAATGCAGTTTACAGATTTATCATTTTACCATACCAAAAAGAAAAATTAGTCATTTCTGTAATATGTTTAACATTGATATCTTAAACGCACATGAAAGCTTTTGGGTCACGCATGTTTCTTATTCCCTAAAACGCATTGAAGTCATATCAAAATAACATTTAATACCATAGAAACGTATTTCTAGAGACATTTACAAGATTTTGACGGATGTGATAACATTTCTTATCTAAGTACAAACGTACCAAGAACTGAATTACAAAGTAGATTTATTATGCGATAACAGTACACATGCATGTCTAAACATGTTAGATTTCTAACATTTTTTTTTTTTTTTTTTTTTTTTTTTTTTTTTTTTTTTTTTTGGCAATGTTGGAAAACATTTGGGAAATCTTCATCACTAATAATTCTATAATTTCATCCACTTGATATTTGAAATGCTTTGTCCTGTGATATTAAATATAGATACAAAGGAGCTTATGGTTAAATAACTTATCTGTAATTTCTTTTATCAGGAAATATCACATTGAAAGGAGGATTGAAGTTTACATATAGATTCGTCTTAGTACAATGTACCATGGTTGGGGGGGGGGGGGGGGCGAATAATATACATACGATGTCATAAATATAACTTTTTTTAAAACGCAAGAGGATCCCGTTTTCTGTAATCAGACTAAAGGCAACTTAGTTCAATCTAACCTTGAAGTGTATTGTGGTTTACAAAAAGTTTTCGGCTTTCGGCTAAACTTTTTCTACGTCTGCATTATAAAACACTAAAGCCAGAAGTGAACCCATACTAATGCTTCGTGCACTAACTTACTGCCTCATGTCTTGAACGCCACTGTAAGATTTAATCTTCTAAATGCGTATCTTTATAATATTCACTATTAACTTGTGTCTCCGGTTGCGCATCTAAAGTGTAATAACTTGTTGACCATTTTATGGGATTATCAATCCAAGGTTTACTTAGACGACTTTTGAAGGCATTTAAACTAGGTGCATCAATTATGGAGTTTGGAAGGCTGTTCCAGGTGTCAATAACCCTATTTTAAAAACTGGAGCCCCTTAAATCCGTCTTATATCTATTCTTAAATAACTTCATTTAAGTTCATATAAAAACGTATTTGAACATAGCTGCTAAACGTAAAACAGAAATGACGGATCTGAGAACTTATATGCATGGCCCTAGTTTCACAATCATTCACTCAACTGAATGTACACTCAACTCTAATTCCGGAATATTTCAATGTCAATTTTTAAGACATTATAGAGTTAAAAATGAATACCTAATGTTATATCTTAATTATTCAGTGTAGTTTTGTTGAACAAAACAAAATATTGTTTCATAAAACTTAAAATTTTCAAAATATTGATTAGCAAAATATGGCAATATTTGAGTTAAGTGTACACTCAGTTGAGCGAATGATGGGGCTAGGTCTCTGAATTGCAACTTTTTAAAGTTTCGAATAAATAAGAAATTCATAAATTTATAAAACTAAAAGCTTGATATAAAAATTTAAATTATACACATCAAACCTTTTACATCAAATTTAACTCTCAAACATATGTAACGAGTATATCTTTGCATTACTATCGATCACAGTACTGATTGAGATAATGTGTAACTATTGGCAATTGTTTTATGACGTCAGAGCATTACATAAAAACATATACCACCATAAACATTTGTTGCTAATTTAAACCGACAAACTTGAAAAGTACCTTATCGTTACGTTAAAAATAATGCTAAACATTTTACAATGACATCTACACAATTTACATTTTGTTCTTCGGATATAAACCTACGGTAACTAATTCGATCCGACGAAAAATTAATGAAAGATCTTTGCTTTTTTTATACCTTTCTACAGAATCCCCCTTTTATAAAGTGCACCTGTCTATAGGAACCGGTCTGAAGAAGCCCCGATAGATTTAACTATAAAATGACGCTCTATATAAATTATATATAATATTATATTGGTCGGAGATGTTTCTTGCTTCCCTTAAAAAAAGGGTTTATTTTATTTATGGATATATAAAATCTACAGGAACTGGAATGATTATTACTTTTAAGCCAGGGTTGAAGCAATTCTAAAAATAGACAAAAAATTAAAAATATAGTTTTTGGTCCAAAATACTGTTTTTAAATTTTCTTGAACTTTCTTCCACTGAGTTATTTTGGGATTTTTATTATACGTGTATTTAATAAATAATAATAAATATACCATTATTTACAGCTTCCCGGAAGATTTAATTTTAAGTTAAATTTGTAAAAATTTAAAATAAAAATGTCCATCATTCAAAATTAGCTCTTAAATTTATCTTCCAACGCGAATTATCAATTAGATGTTATTTTTGGATTTAATCATAAAATAGAATTTTAATCATAAAGTAGAATATATTGATAACAATGATTTTACACTATTTCTTTTGAGATGTTAAATTAAGTATTGATTTTAAACGAAGACTTTTAACCATGTCCTCTTAATTAAGTCTATTATGTGTTTACGTAGTCCGTCGTGACTAATTGATTATTTGGTATTTCTTAAAATACATGTCATTTGATCATTACAATTTTTCAGTAATCTCTTGATGTTTTGGTTTGATCTCAAACAACTTTCTCATCAATAGAAATAATTTGAGTAAATGTAATTGTACTTTTCTACATTATATTAACAATGCTTTTGATGTATTTGAACATCCAATTTCAGTATATGATATTAAAAGATATAGCGAAAACATATACACATAGTGAATCAAGTCACTCAACAATAACGTCGCCAAACAACAACAAAGTCATTCAACAACAGAGTCATTTAATAACATAGCCAGTCAACAACATAGCAAGTCAACATCATAGCTAGTCAACAACAAAGCAGCTCAACAACAAAGAAACTCAAGCAACAAAGTCATTCAACTATAAAGTCATTCAACAACAAAGACACCCAACAACGGACACTCAACAACAAACCATTTATACAAAAGCTACTCAACAACGAATGTACTAAGGACAAAACCACTCAACAACAAATGTACTCAAAAACAAAGTCACTCAACAACAAATGTACTTAACAACAAAGTCACTCAACAACAAATGTACTCAACAACAAAGTCAATCAAACAACAAAGCCACTCCACCATAAAGTCATTCAACAACAAAGACAACCAGACAACCAACAACAGACACTCAACAACAAATCATTTATACAAAAGCTACTCAACAACAAATGTACTCAAGAATAAAGTCACTCCAACAAAAAAGCCACTCCACCATAAAGGCACTCAACAACAAATGTACTCAAAAAAAAATCAATCAACAACAAATGTACTCAAGAACAAAGTCACTTAACAACAAATGTACTCAACAACAAAGTCACTCAACAACACATGTACTCAACAACAAAGTCACTCAACAACAAATGTACTCAACAACAAAGTCACTCAAACAACAAAGCCATTCAACTTAAAGCCATTCAACAACAAAGACACCCAACAACAGACACTCAACAACAAATCATTTATACAAAAGCTACTCAACAACGAATGTACTTTAGAACAAAGTCACTCAACAACAAATGTACTCTAGAACAAAGTCACTCAACAAAACATGTACTAAACAACAAAGTCATTCAACAACAAATGTACTCAAGAACAAAGTCACTCAACAACAAATGTACTCAACAACAAAGTCACTCAGCAACAAATGTACTCAACAACAAAGTCACTCAGCAACAAATGTACTCAACAAAAGCAAAGTCACTCAAACAACAAAGATACTCAACCTTAAAGCCATTCAACAACAAAGACACTCAACAACAAATCATTTATACAAAAGCTACTCAACAATGAATGTACTCAAGAACAAAGTCACTCAAGAACAAAGTCACTCCAACAAAAAATATACTCAATTACAAAGACACTCAACAACAAATCATTTATACAAAAGCTACTCAACAACGAATGTACTTTAGAACAAAGTCACTCAACAACAAATGTACTCTAGAACAAAGTCACTCAACAACAAATGTACTCAAGAACAAAGTCACTAAATAGCAAATGTACTCAAGAACAAAGTCACTCAACAACAAATGTACTCAACAACAAAGTCACTCAACAACAAATGTACTCAACAACAAAGTCACTCAACAACAAATGTACTCAAGAACAAAGTCACTCAAACAATAAAGCCACTCAACCATAAAGCCATTTAACAACAAAGACACCCAACAACAAATCATTTATACAAAATCTACTTAACAACAAATGTACTCAAGAACAAAGTCCCTCAACAACAAAAGTACTTAACAACAAAGTCACTCAACAACAAATGTACTCAACAACAAAGTCACTCAACAACAAATGTACTCAACAAAGTCACTCAACAAAGTCACTCAACAACAAAGTCACTCAACGACAAATGTACTCAAGAACAAAGTCACTCAAACAATAAAGCCACTCAACCATAAAGCCACTCAACCATAAAGCCATTTAACAACAAAGACACCCAACAACAAATCATTTATACAAAATCTACTCACCAACAAATGTACTCAACAACAAAGTCAATCAAACAACAAAGCCACTTAACCATAAAGTCATTCAACAACAAAGACAACCAGACAACAGAAACTCAACAACAAATCATTTATACAAAAGCTACTCAACAACAAATGTACTCAAGAATAAAGTCACTCAAACAAAAAAGCCACTCCACCATAAAGTCACTCAACAACAAATGTACTCAAAAACAAATCAATCAACAACAAATGTACTCAAAAAAAAGTCACTTAACAACAAATGTACTCAACAACAAAGTCACTCAACAACAAATGTACTCAAGAACAAAGTCACTCAACAACAAATGTACTCAAGAACAAAGTCACTCAAACAACAAAGCAACTCAACCTTAAAGCCATTCAACAACAAAGACACTCAACAACAAATCATTTATACAAAAGCTACTCAACAACGAATGTACTTAAGAACAAAGTCACTCAACAACAAATGTACTCAGGAACAAAGTCACTCAACAAAAAATATACTCGACAACAAAGTCACTAAACGACAAATGTACTCAAGAACAAAGTCACCCAATAGCAAATTTACTCAAGAAAAAGTCATATAACAACAAAGTCACTCAACAACAAATGTACTCAACAACAAATGTACTCAAAAAATGTACTCAACAACAAAGTCACTCAGCAACAAATGTACACAAGAACAAAGTCACTCAAACAATAAAGCCACAAAACCATAAAGCCATTCAACAACAAAGACACCCAACAACAGACACTCAACAACAAATCATTTATACAAAATCTACTCAACAACAAATGTACTCAAGAACAAAGTCACTCAACAACAAATGTACTCAACAACAAAGTCACTCAACAGCAAATTTACTCAACAACAAAGTCACCCAACACCAAATGTACTCAAGAACAAAATCTCTCAGCAACAAATGTACTCAACAACAAAGTCACTCAGCAACAAATGTACTCAAGAACACAGTCACTCAACAACAAATGTACTCAACAACAAAGTCACTTAACAACAAATGTACTCAAGAACAAAGTCACTTTACAACAAATGTACTCAACAACAAAGTCACTCAACAACAAATGTACTCAACAACAAAGTTATTCAGCAACAAAGTTATCTCAAAACATTTTGATAAAATTTATCATGCAAATATTTTTTATAAAATGTAGTTTGTCTTTTGGTAGTACCAACTCTTTGGTTGAAATAGAAAAGGAGATGATCACAACATCACTACTGATTTTAAACTATACAACTACACGATCGAGCCCCACACAATTATTCACTCAATTGAGTATACACTCAACTCAAATATTCCAAATTTTTTTTCTCTTTAATAATTTAAAAATTTAGTTTTCTGAGACAATATTTTTGTTTTGTTCCACAAATCTTCACAAAACTATTTCAATTTAACATTAGATGTTCAATTTTTAACTATGTAATGTCTTCCAAATTGACATTGAAATATTCCCTAATTTGAGTTGAGTGTACACTTAAATGAGTGAATGATTTTGAAACTGGGGCCGGTGTAATGAAGTATTTTTACCTTGGTTGAAAATTGACCCTGGGTTCATTTTTCAACGTTGAAAATTGAACCGGGATGCCTTTTCAACTTTGAAAATTGAGACCAAAATTCGTGAAATTTATACCCGGGGTCATTTTTCAACAAGTTCATAATTTTATTTATATATTGACCCTACCCACAAACTACAAAGTTTTGATCTGTCTATGATCTGGACGTTGATCAACACATATATATATATATATATATATATATATATATATATATATATATATATATATATATCTTTAAAAGTTTCTAATCTAGAATAAAACTAGACAGAAAACAGTAAATCACAACACAGTACACGGTATATCCGACAGCAACGGCTATCATGATACTGAGCGATCGGCATGGGTTGAGTGTTATTTTAAAGTATGACAGTATATTTCTGCTATAATTCTAGATTTTTATGTCGACTTGTCAAATGTTTAGCGTCTCTTTGGATTTAATGTTCACTTGTCAAATAATAATAATGTCGACTCGACAATGATTTTGTTGACTTGTTAGATGATTGTGACGACTTGTTAGAAATGGATGTCAACTTTTCAGATCTTTTACGTCGACTGTTAGAGAGCACTTTTTCAGACGTAGACTTGCAAAGCAAATATATTGTCAACTTAATAGCACACACGATCTCATTTTTAAATTTAAACATGTCAATAAAAGACAACACACAAAGAACTGATAAAAATAAGTTACGTTTATAAAACGGTAGGCGTTAATACGCGATTTTTTTTTTTCAAACCGAGTCCATTAGGCTTTCGAGCAACTGTATGCATGTGGTAATTATACAATTATCCGATTGCAAAATGCAATTGACTCTCGTTTGTCAATATTTGTTCGGGCGTATCAAAGTATTTTACAATGATACTATTTTCTCTAAATATTTATGCTATTTTTCACACCTTTTTACTTTATGCATTTGGTAATTATACAATTATCCGATTACAAAATGCAATTGATTCTCGTTTGTCAATATTAGTTCGTATATCAAAGTATTTTACAATGGTCCTATTTTCTCTAAATACTTATGTTTTTTCATACCTGTTTACTGACAGTTGTTTCTTTCAAAATTTTGAGTATGTTAAAGTTATTGTTTGGTTAGTGGATTGCCAGAAAAATAACCACCGACCTTCTGCAAGCGACAAACATTCTTAGACTAATATCTGTCCCGATTGGAATTCGAACCTTGTCGGCGAGTCGGTGCGTCTATTGAGAGAGAGAGAGAGAGAGAGAGAGAGAGAGAGAGAGAGAGAGAGAGAGAGAGAGAGAGAGAGAGAGAGAGAGATGACTCCAAAGGTTTACGAGAGTAAAAAAAACTGAACAAAATATTAAAGTTAATAATAATTTTGACTACAACCGCCCTCAACACATTTAAGACTTCAGCATTCTAGGTCAAAAGTCGTAGAGGAGATGATTACTAATACAGATAATTGGTAAACGATTATAGACTGACTAAATAGAAAAAAGGGATTTGCAGCTAAAACATGTACTTTGCAACAAGAACACGGTGTAATACACCATACAACGAAAATATGCCCGACAAGACAAGAAAGTACACTTTATAGGGCCAATTATGAATGATAGACAAGTTCAATTAGACATGGAATCTAAAGCAATCATACAATGCAGCCAAAATATTATTGCACATGTACAATATATATATATATATATTGTACATGTCCAATAATACAAACCACAAAATAACCAACAACTAGAAAAAAAACAAACATCAATTCATTATAATTATCTGTTATAACCTGTTAAATTTAGACCCGGCCGAGTGTACACTCAACTCGAATATTCCAATTTTTTTCTCATCAATATTTTAAAGAATTTAAAGTTTATGAGACAATGTTTTGTTTTGTTCAACAAACCTTCACTAAACAATTTAAATATTACATTAGATATTCAATTTTAACTGTGTAATGTCTTAGAAACTGACATTGAAATATTCCTGAATTTGAGTTGAGTGTATACTCAGTTGAGTAAATGATTGTGAAACTGGGGCCCGGTCTACTAATCAAAATTCCACGATCCAGTTCAGTTTTCAACGGGGTAGGGTCGTTATTCTACACAGCTGGTCTCAATTTTCAACGTTGAAAAATGACACCATCTCCCCCCCCCCCCGGGTTACTTTTCAACCTGGGTCATAATACTTCATTACACCGGATCGATTCGGATAAAGCATAGTTTACAGCTACAAAGGAAAATGTTAAAGATTAAGTTGCAACACATTATAAGTCATTACAAACTATTTTTTTTCTTGTTTTAGTGGTTATCCTTTCAAATTTTTCGGAGTAGGCTAACGATTTTGTAAAACGCCTGAAAATGTTCTAAATATTGCAATATAATAATAATAGCATTGTGATCTTATATTTCGCTTCGCAGTCAAGTAAAGCATCATCGGTAAATATAATTAAACATTGTGATTAAATAATTAAAAGTACGTTTAGATGATGTAATGAAGTAGTTCAGTGTAAACTTAAAAAATATTCCACATATTTTTTACTAAAGTTTATTTTTACCAATTTGTTACACAATAAGCCATACTAACGGTTAAAATTCTTAGATTATATAGAAATTTTTATCGTTTTGAGTTTAATAATTAAATGAATAATTTATAATGAACGATGATTTGTTCGTTTACCTGCTAGCAATAAATCATAACCGAAATGGGGTTTTAAAACGTGCTGCAAAAAGTCTTTCTTTTTTGTTTCTTTTATATAGCTATAAATTCAATTATTTCGTTGTTAGATGTATTTGCTGTTACCGTTACAACTTCTCAGTTACATCAGTAACAGATGGCTTTCCTTTATTTAATTGAATTGTTCTGTTTATTCTGCTCTCATACTAGTATTCTGGTTAAGACGTTCCTGAAGACAATTAGATGGTTTCATTATCGTTGCAATTTCATTATACTGGTGTGATATGAGATCGATATTAGAGGAAGTAGGTTATAGGATCTTGATATACTACGGTACTACAATAACTCTGGATAGAAAATATTCAATCAGGTAAAGTTATCATTGATTTTATTTTAATAATTTTCAATTTAAACATAATTTCTGATTTCAAAGTTCGAACGGGAATAGCTGTAATTTTACCACCTTACTTTAAAACTTATCTCTATGCGCTCATTTTTAATTTTCTAATTAATTTTATCATTAGAGGCCTTTTTGTTTTCAATTTTAATTTCTAATTACTTGTGTTCAGAAGGGAATAGAAAAAAACCATTGAAAATACGTGTTGATTTTAAAAGCACAAAGAATGGCTTCCGTGTTCTTTCAAACAAATCGAACAAAATTTATCATTTATTTTAAGTTTCTAGTTTTATTACAATTTTATAATTATACTCTTTTATTGAAGCTTCGATATCCCATGTGTAATGTTAAACATCATCATTATTTTGCGCGTTCTTAGACAAAGACGAAAGTCATGGAGCTGTATCCATGGCATTAATATCACATGAATTAAATATCTTGACAGATTATTTTAGGTTATGAAAGATATGGTCACAACACGTGAGAAGAACATTAGATTTGCTATAATGCATTAGAGCACAATATCAAAAGCCAATCAAATGAGCTTGAATATCTAAACATTTATTTTTGTTACCATGGGAAAATTTTGTTATGAAATTTGGATATTGGACTGTCTGTCCAGTTTATTTAGTTCAAAACTGGTACTGTTTTCTGGACAGAAAATTAATCTCTAGAATTGCAGATTTATTCAGAGAGGTAGGTATAGATATGAAATTCTTATATACAGTAAGATTCTGATGTACATTTACAAAATCAAGCTTACATAATTAGCAATTAATTAAGATGTCTAATCAGCTCCGTTTTCAAAGTTTCATATATTAAGGTTCCTACCTTGAACATTATATCTTTATTATTGTTATTATTGTTATTATTATTTTTATTATTATTATTATTATATAAATATATATATATATATATATATATATATATATATATATATATATATATATATATATATATATATATATATATATATATATATATATATATATATATTTACAGTTTTCTAAAATATTTTATTCTTGAAAAAAAGTAAGACTCCCAATTTCGTATAATTAAATAACGTCATTTTTGGTAAAATTCTTATAAATTCAGTTTAGATTTTTAATTCTCAATTTATTATTTTTATTGTTATTTTGAAGAACATTTTCAAAGGCGATACTTTTCCATCGCTAACAATTCGTTTTTTATATCACGTTTTTATTTCAATATATAATTACTCATTATTGGAGTGATGACTAAAACTGTCATGTGCTGATTATATAATAGAAATTCAAAATCAGCACATGACAAAACAAATTATGCAAATACAAAAACATTTTGAAAAGTTTCATATAAAATTGTTTGAATTTTTTAAATAAAAATATTCAAAAATTTAAACCAAAACATTTTGAAAATTTTATTCAGGAAATTAAAAATAAAATAGCTATTACAGTCTAAAACAAAATTGTTTATTTTTGACACATTTGAAGATCTTTCGCAATTCAAGTGAAGATACAAAATAAAATTAAAATGACTCTACAAAAAACGCCACGTTTTTTAGAGTATATTGTAAGTATATTTTATCATATACTAAGTGTGGTATTTCCCTTGATTATCAAATTTTGGACAAACACAATATCAAAAATTAAACAGGCGATACAGGCCAGGCTTTCTTAATGAATGAAGAGAAAGCCATGAATGTTTTATTGGCGGGCCGACAGCATTCATATCGACATGACGGTGCCGTTTCTCGTACTTTCTTTAAATTGGTTACCAATACTTATATTTAAAGCTACATTAAGTTTTCCAAAGAAAAAAATTAAAACGGTGCTAATCTAATCAATGATGTTCCTAATGAACAATGTTACATTTGGTTCAACGATAAAAGCTCGAATAAATACAGAAATTACAGTATTTACCCAGCGAGATGCAGCATTTCGGATCTAATATTAGAACATGGTTACGTCATCAAAACCCGGGTAATTTAAACACAACTTTCAAAATGTTGAAATACGATAAATTAAACACAGAACTATGTTGAATTTGTCATTTGTGACTTAGTAAGGGATAAATAACACCAGTTCAAATACATCTGGATATTAATTAAGGACAATTAATGCAATCTGTCATGTTTCACTTTCGATTCTAGGCTTTTCCCTACATCCGTGCGCATGCTCCAAGCTCATAATTATCATCGTAGAACTCTGACCAACCGGTCAGAGGATTCCGTTTATTTACAACTAAAAGATATGAAATTTTAGAAAATGAATGTCACGGATCGTGGTTAGAAGATATCTACTTTTACAAAAAATATATTTTTAGAAAATCAAAAAAAAATTCAGAAAATTGGTAAACTTAATGCAGCTTTAATCTACACATAAAATCATATTGTAATCAAAATAACATAAATTGTTATTAAGATTTAAAAAATAAATGAAATAAAAAATAAAATCAAAAGACTGAATTAAATCATTCAAAAAAAGTAAAAAAGTTCGTAAACGTCATACTTCCCATGTCATGCACTTGCATTCCACAACAGTTGAACTTTCAAAATGTAGGAAGCAAGTTGGATTCAATTTCAAAATAGAATTTTGTAGTTGAATATCATAATAGAAAGACAAAGGCTCCCTGGACCAGATGGAGACTTTTCAAATGTACCAGAAGATACACAACATTTCATTCATTCCACGAAAACGAAACACTTTAATAGGTCTAACAGAAACAAACTGTGTATATGATATTAAAGAGTTCATTTCATGGTTGTTTTGATACTGGTCCTGGTATCATGTCCTCGGATGGTATCGCCCTTACCCTTCGTGCTCGGGCCGATACTAGCACCCTTTGACATGATACCTAGAGCCGATGTTAAAACAACCATGTAATAATAATAATAATATGTAATATATATATATATATATATATATATATATATATATATATATATATATATATATATATATATATATATATATATATAAAGAACGGTTTCGAACCTAGGCAGGAAAAGGCTCTGTTGTACGAAATATTACGTTTATGACCACTCAGTCACTGGTTCCTCCGAGGACTCTTATTAAGCATGGATACAAGAATGAAATACAATATCAATTGTAATGTCGAAATTTTGAATTTTTATTTTTTTTAATACAAATACTGTAGAATTAATATATTTCATGTACTTTTATTTATGATTCATATGTATATTTTATAACATTTGCATACCTTTAAATTCTTTTTTTATACAAAAACTCATTAATATAATTATGGTCGTTTACTTTCAGATGTCCGTAAATATTACCAATAGACCGTGTTCAAATACAACAGAAACTAACCAAATTGATCCTAAACATGACGGTGTATTATCAGAAAATGCATACTTTGCTATGGGAATCTATTTATCAGTAATAGGTAAGCTGAAGCTATTGTGTAATTGCTATATAAATAAAGCATTGTCTCTAACAAAGCGAAGCTTTTCACTGGTGGACTTACCTAAGACATTATTTGCAAAACCAAAGTCAAATGATATGTGTGTTGTTTTTTGTTTCTGAAGGACATTTCTCATAAATTGATTAGAACAAACATTGGTCTTTATACGAGATTTCACAGAGTTGTTTTGTATACGTCAAACGGTCGGGTTTCTTTGGTTAAAGTAAATGTTCACAAATAATTGGACATTGCTTTTTATCTACATTTATTTAAGATTGTATTGTTATAACGTTTCTGTCACACACACACACACACACACACACACACACACACACACACACACACACACACGTATGTAGGTATGTATGTATTATAAACAAGACCACTATGACCAGCTTCTAATTTTGTTCTTTCCCGTTCAGTTTCAACATTTACAACAGTTTTGAAAAAAAGTACGTTCATAGTTTATTTTTCAATTTTACGCGTAAATGATATGCAATGGATGTGTAAGAAACATGTCTTAAAAATAACAAATTATGTAAATTGAGTAATTACTTCAATAAACCATGTTTTACGTTAATAGTGCTTTGAGTCATTAAATTTTGCATTCCATCGCAAAGTGTCCAAGTCTCTGATGCCATCGGCAATTGTATTTACGAGAAAAGGTTCCAGTTTGGCAGTGTGAGTTGATGGCGACAGAAACTCCTCACCAAAATACAGTCTGAAATATACAAGTTACTTTATGTAAATACATTGTTTAAGCTTGCATATTATTGTGCAGAAAAAGAAGAATGTATCGAAGGATTTATTTCTACAGTAGTACATGCACTGGAAGAGTTTTTTCAGCAGTATCACTGTTGTTCCAATTCTGATTCTACGCAAACTTTCTTACGCATTGACATAACTCCAAACATCTCGAGGTTGTATGGAATAGATTGTATTATTTTTAAACGGACTTGCAACGGGGTTTAAAATACCTTCATTTTTTAAAAATAAGATGTATGGTTAGAACATTTATGTAAATGTCGCGTAGGTGTAGGTATATGTAAGATGAAACTTATTTTTTCTTGTCATGTCTGTTTTGCTGCTATAATGTTCCAGATGTTCGATGCGTAGGTTGAATCCACAAAAAATTCATTCTAATTATATATATCACACATGCAAGAAGAATGCAAGAAAATGTTAATATCTGCTATTTTTAGACAATGGACATTGCCTCGTAGAGCATGCAGCAGCGAAACGACTGACTAGCAAATAAAACAAACGACATATCGAACCAATAAAATCAAACACAAGCATACTGGTCTTGATTCAAATCACAATCCCAAAAAGCAAAGTAAAAGCTTTGAAAACTAGCAAATTCATCAAAACACGTGAACATGCATAAAAAATGACCTGGTGCTCCGCAAAGGAGAGAATCTCTGTCTAGATAAATACACCCGCCACGTGCACAAACACATTTGAAATGAACATGGAACGTGAAAATTAAAGCTCAGAGGTTGAAAACATATGAAAGATGCAATTTCACTTAATGTAACTCGATTTTGACTGATATATTCTACATAATACAACAATGATCAATATGTTTGAAGGGACTTAACTATCTCTATTATTAAATGAAAAATTTTGGGACTATACGCTCATTAAAATTGAATTAAGGTTTTTGAATTTCTTTTGGTGTTTAATGAAAGTTTCAAGAAGAGATAAAATAAAACATTTTATTTTAAATGTTATTCATAAAATTGGACATTAAAAAAGACGTTTTTTATTTGCAGGTACACTGGCGATTATTGGAAATGGTTTTGTGATTCTTGTAATAATCAGAGGAAAAACTAATTACCAGAAAATTTACAGGAGGCTAGTGTTAAATTTAGCTATTGCTGATCTGCTTCTTGCTTCTGTGGAGTTCCCTATAACAGCTACATCGAATTTTTACGGAAGGTATGGGGATTTTAATAACATCATATATATATATATATATATATATATATATATCCTTTAATTCTAATTGGTAATATCTACCAAATGTTTTATACACCTTGCGCTTATTTTAGTTTAATAAAGTGTTAATAAATTATAGCGTTTCGCACTATTTAGCCTACAGTTTACTTTTTTCGAATAAAAGCTTTTTTTTTCAAATTTACAATTACTACTCGTGTCAAGCGATTGTTTTTTTTTTAAACAATCGTTTATTGTTCTGATGTTTTTCATTTTTCCAACTTTATGTTTTATGTTAATAAATGAATAAATTATATGAATTGTAAATAATCACTATTACACCATGAAAAATATGTCTGTTATGGAGACACCATATTTCTAAATTAACAACTCATTCTGATCAAAATAGCAACCGAGACCTCTGTCATACCCTTTGAATATCACAATATTGAAGTGCAAAGCGTAAATGTGTAAACAACTCCTCTGACTTTCTCCACAGTTTTTATTATTACATGATTGTAACACGTAAATGAAGAACTTGGTAATTCGCATTCTGCAAGGTGACAAAATTCTATAGACTACTACAGCAATATGATGGCGTGAAAAATTATTATATATTATTATTATATCGTTTGACAGCTTGCAAGTCTTAGTGCTTAACACATTATACAATGTATATAAGGTATATTACTTATCATGGTGTTCAATACAATAAGGGAAAATGATCATCTGCGATTGTTCTAATTCAAAACAATGCTGTAATATACTTGTTGCTGTTGATATTGCTGCTGTTGTTGCTAATGGCGTGTTTTGATATTTTCTACCGATTGTCAAGCCATCGGTCAAAAGTTATTCAACTTTGTGTTGATTAAATCCTTGGTTAAGTTGAAGAAGATTTTTGTGCCTGTATAGTAGTTGATTGATCAGATCAATTTAATGATACTGTTATGCACTACTTTTGAAGGCTTTGTCTAAAAAATTCGAATTTATAGTTGTAGTTTATAAGTTTCAATCATTTGTCTCCTACAAAGTTAAGTGGCTTGTTTTAATGAGATAGAAATATGTCAAACGCACATTGTCAGGATAATTTCATTTAAATCCAACTGATCACTTCTGGAATAATAAAGTATCCCAGAGTTTACGGAGACAGTCGGCCGTCTTCGACAATCTTAAAAAATTATTAAGTTGTCTCCTTTTAGTATCTGTCTGACAAAAAGTTTCAACCAAAGCCAAATCCACTGTGGTTCATAAATTGTTATGTTATTGTAATAAGGTTCATCAAATAACACACTGTCATTGTTTACACTTTTATGAACATCACATAACTTAATGTTAGCATTCACGCTAACAGAATATACGCAATTCTTCGTTAAAGTGACATAATATAATTTCGCTATTCACACATACATAATTTTTGTTTTTATAATTTCGCTATTCACACATACATAATTTTTGTTTTCGGTTAAAAATACCCAAATGTCATCGAGTACATATTCCAAATAATCAAACAGTTTATTCGGGCGACACAAGATTGATACTTGCATTATGTTAGGTAACTGGTGTCGACAAATAGCTGATTTTTGTCAATTAATTTTTTTTATTGAATAATTTACTCAATTTCTGCGTTTTATCAGGGTTTGTTCAAGGTGCCAACCTTTTAAAAGGGTAAAAATGCCTACTGTAAAGATCAAATTTTACTTCAACTGTTTATCGCATTAAACATTTTAATTGGTTTTAGCCTTTTATTTCTTAATGATTTTTCTGTCTTCCCTACAGGTTATCATAATTGGAAGTTTTGGATAAGATTAAAGGCATCTATACTACTAGTAGTTCTCGTTGTTTAAATTTTAAAAAATGCTGATATTAAAGTCAGTGTTGTTTACTGGCAGTCATACCAGATATAGAGAAATTGATGTTAAAATATAATATAGAATCAAGTTTTTAATCGAACTTTTTCACAAATGTACAATAAATGCCTCTTTTAAAAGAAGATATCCCAAAAATTTCGACTGAAGACCAAAATTAAGAGTCATGCAAAAACGCTTGTTTATGAAACATTAAAAGGAAATTACAAAATTCTGACACTAATTGTGTAGAATCACATAGGGAACGCTTAACTGATGTTGGTTGATTTTTCATGCCTAATTGAGCAGATCTGTAAACCCCCATGGCATCCTCAGCTATAGAAAAATATCATAAATGACAAAATACGTGTACTTCTCTCTGTGTAGCAGAAACCGTAGAGATGATAAAAAGTGTGTTTTCGGAAATTCTGGCGGGTATTATTCTTTTACGTTTAATAAAAGTGGGAGGGGTCAGAGTCCTACAACAATTAAAATTTCATTAACTATCAGCTCTACTCTATCATTATTATTATTATTATTTGTATTATTATTATTATTATTATTATTATTATTTTAATAATTTTTATTTCATCAGCTAATAACTGGTTAATTTTTTTTCAGATATGTGCTTCCTGATTTTGTGTGTGCTATTAATGGTTTTTGGGTATTCACGATGGCTATGGCTGACATGGATACCCTTGCAGTAATTGCTATTTGTAGATACGTCAAAGCTTGTAAACAGTCATGTGGTATGTTATAAATTTAGTAGACAATTTTTTATAAAAATTGGTAAATAGTAAGCGCGAGTCCGAATGTCGTTAATCATTAGTCGAGTATGTGTTTATGTTCATTGATTAATTAACAGTACAAAACCTATCCTGAAAAATTGTATTTATTTCATTCATCTTGGATTTTCAAAATGTCAAATTTTGTTTTGATTAATTAATTGAAAAGTCGCTTTACTCCCTTTGATCATTTATATATTTACAGACCGGACACTGAGAATATAATAGGTTTATAAACATGAAATGCAGTAATTTCTTTGGACTTATTATACAGTTAGTGTATTCTAAGCATATTAAATATCATTCTGCTATAAAGTACTTTGTGCATGAACATATTAGCCGAAAGTAAGCCGATAATAAGCCGATCTAAGGTGACATTTGTCGATATGTAATTCCAGAGAGAGAAAAAAAGTTCTATTTTAATAGCGGCTTTGATTTAATAATACTATCGAGTCGAATGTACTTAAAGTACTCGACAACTTTTCAACCCCACCCCACCCCCCCCAACCACTCACACATATAAAAGGTGTAAAAGATCGTGATTTTAAAGAAAAATTTATTATTCAAAATATTAAAAACTTACAGCTGAAATAAAAAACTTACATAACGTATTAGCGTTCAATCTGATTGGACATATGTTTCCGGGTGTAAATTTTGTTTTATCGATTGGATTTCGACAAAACTTGGTATGTTCTTTGTGGGAGTCCATCAATTACGCTAATTGTGTAACAAATTAAAAATAACTAAGTAGTAAACTGTAATCTGCCTGAATGATTATTTCTAAAAGATAACGTTATACCGATATGATTTTGACAAAACTTCATGCATGATTATTTTGGAAATACATGAAGAAGTTTAAAAATAAATAAATTTTAAGCAAACTGTTGTCGTTTTGAATTGTTTTCAAAATCATTACTTATGTTATATTGATTGGATTTTTAAAAAAATTATTCTAAGGTGTGTGTGTGTGTGTGTGTGTGTGTGTGTGTGTGTGTGTGAATACCTTGGTTAGATATGATGTGCGAATAACCTGCAAATGACTCATTTGTATACTGCAATAGGGTAAGCTGATGTTTCCAGATGATCACTTGTTATGTTGAACTTAACAAAACATTGTCAGTATGATTGTATAAACTTTCTAAAGTACTCACTTCTTAGGGGTTTTTTTCTTTTCTTTTTTTTAACTGTTTTATAACGTTTCTATAACACTTTGATTTACTTATTCAATATCAATGAGAGAAATAATTTTGCACCCGACCACACTTACTTAACGAAGTTCACGTGTATTACTGTATTGGTCAGTTTTTTAAGTTTTTACTTTGTCCTAGAACTAGCTCTAGTAAAAGCATAAAATGGCTTATTATATCTCTCACTATTTTCTGTTTATTTCATTGGACAATTCTTGTGACGTTCGTGTTGACCTAATATATTCCATATTGGTACAGTCAAATTCCATATCTAGTCGCTATATAAGAGTTATTTCCCTTAACCCACGTTAATGGCGACCGCTTTGTTGTAAACAGGTCACACTTATGGCAAATAAGTAACAAGTAAAGATGTCATGATACCGAAATAAGATACATGAATTTGATTTTTAGGAACAAGATTACAGTTACTTTGTTAGACAGAAATAATAATTATTATTATTACTATTATTGATATTATATCACAAAGAAGGATGATACTCTGTCACTTTGAATGACTCCTTATTGTTTCTATATGATGCTTTATGATGATCGATAGGATAGTACCGTTACAGAGTGTGAATGAGACATCGTATGGCTTGTTCTAGGTTACCTTATATGGCTTGTTCTGGTTTGATTGAAGAACAAAGCTTGCCGAATCGATGTGTTTGACGGAAAAAGTATGTTATTAATTTCTCATCCAAAACTTCTCTCATTCCATCAACAAAGGTTTTTGTTACATATTCAACAATCAATAGTAGTTCCTCATATGATCGGTGGGATATTATCGTTAAATAGTGTGTTTGTGACCTAATAGGGTTCCGAAATAAATTTTACTGACCCTGTATAAACCATATTAGGTCACTAACTTACTGTGTAATGAGCTATTAATATTTTCAGGAACATGCTAGACTCTTTGAATTTAAAAGTTTAGGACAACTATTTGCGCTTCTATCTAAGTGAAATTTTTCTTGGCATATTGTCTGACCAGCCTATCATATTCTAAAGATCTTCGTAGAACTTATCAAAACAATGTTACCTAACTAGCTTCCTTGAAACGTAGTTAATATTGTCAGTTTATAATGCAATCTATATTTTATTGATCAGTAATAAACAATGAAGATTAAATGAAGTTTACTTCATATTTTATTGAAAACACACACGGAAAGATTTCAGTTCATTTGTGGTAAAATAAGGTTTGCGTGATAATGATATAAAAATGTGCATGTTTAAGGGCTGCTTGTGTGATACGGTAGGGAACCCTCTATAGTGATAAAACCAAAACACCGGTTTATGATCTTTAGTACCTTTTTAAATATATGGTTCTGTACAATACAAACACCGGTTTAGTACCTTTTAAAAGATATTGTGCTGTACAAAATCAACACCGGTTTATTATCTTTAGTACCTTTTTCGCCTGTCCCGTTTGTGTCTGTCACTAACGTGTATTGTGTCGTTTTCTTGGTAGCATAGCTTATCTCTTTTTTATTACTAAATTTTCATTGTTTTTATAATTTATCAAAATTGCGTTGTTGATTTTTCTATCCTAAAATAATTTCATTTTTGTTGATGTTGTTTTTTCAGAACAATATATGAATAGTGCCTCTACGAAAATTTTCATCATGATTTGGGGTTACGCTTTAATTTGGACTGGTGCTCCACTTATTGGTTGGAATTCATACACAAAAGAAGCATATGGGACTTCCTGTACCATCGATTGGACAAGCCCGTCAATTGTTGATAAAACATACAGTGCGACTATAATTATAACTTGTTATGTGATACATCTAGCTATCTTTATATATTGCTATGGTCATATTATTTCAAATTTCCGAAGAGCAAAAACTGTCAAATTAAACAAGGAATCAGATGGTGCTTTACAGAGCACATCTAATGAACCGGTTCAAGTAGAAACAATTGTGTGGTACCATAAAATAATTTCTTCTCGACAGCTAACAATTGTAAGTATTCAATGGGAATGAATGATATAACAATATTTGTTTTAATGCTGTTTTACATCACATCAGTTTTTTTCAGCTATTGACAACCTAAATATTTTTGTCTCGATGATTAATTTTATCTATGTAATAAGTAAGCTTTGTGCTTACTTTGTTCCTTATTTACTGATTGTTTTGATATATTGTTGGAAGCAACCTGCAGTTATGGTAATTTTTTCAAGGTGTTTATTAGTGAGAACATGTCAATCTTATCAGTTCTGTAAAATATATATAGTCAAGTAATAAATATATACAGTAAACACGACGTTAAAAATAACAGTAATTGGATTTTTTAATAATGAAAGTACAATACTGTTTGTCGAATAAATAAAAAATCAACAAGTTTTTTAACGTAATATACAGATCAGTTTTCAAACCTGATTCTAGTACTTTTTGTTTCACTATTTTAGCTCTCCTTAGCAATGGTCGGGTCTTACGTATTAGCATGGACGCCTTATGCCTTACTTACTGTTTATATAGTTTTCATCTCGCCAATTCCACCATGGCTTCATGTTATTCCAACCATGATGGCAAAATGTGCATGTTTGTCAAATCCAGTTGTTTATGCCCTTACAAGCAGCAAATTCAGGAAAGCAGCTATGGCGCTTATCAAAGCAAAGAGAACACGTGTTTCACCAGAAGTAGCGATAATTGAGCTTGATCCTCAAACACCTTCAGCATCACCGCCTCCAAAAAGGTATTTCAGATAAATAAACCGTGCACAGTTTCGAAATGGAATCATATTTTTTCTCAAAAGTCTGGTTAACGTGCATAGATAACAAAAAATACCATTAGTTTAGTTATGTAATAGTATTATCAATTGGAGTTTATCAGGAAAGTTTCCGGAAAGTTAATCATAAAAGTAAGATGATTTACGTTTTTCCCTTGTACATTAAAGTAATAAAATAAAATTTCCTTTTAATAAGGGAAAGCATGTATGTATAGCAAACAATTTAATCGTGACATAAACTCGTTAGACAAAATGTAATGTCCACAAAAAATGTTGTCAATAGTTAAAGCACAAAGAACAAGCTACTACAGTGAACAAAAACAACATTTCTTAAACTTGATTATATTTTAATAAAAATGTTCAAAAAAACGCTTTTAAAAACACAGTTATACCAACAAGAGTCGGGATGGTAGGGAGCAAGACATGTTAAAGAATTGTTAGGTTTTATTTTTTATTTGTTTATTTCTATGTTACAGGGTAGCAGTTCGTCGATACTACAAAGGTGATATGACAAGCCATGGGATATATATCGGAAGAACACAAACAAGTTTGCCAGATGAAAGTCCTATATTTTAATACTGGTACATTTAAATAATTTGTGGAGTAGAAATGCGTTTTCAGTATTTGAAATGCGTTATTACGGATCATATTGTGATTTCCTTTGTTGGTTTATTTTACATTTGTTTGTACACGGAAAAAAAATAAAATTAATTTTTAAAAAGCATGTCTTGAGTTCTGGTTATCAAATATAAATTTAATAACATTTTATTTAACATTAATTTAATGAAACATAAACAAGTGAAAAATTGTACCTGAAAAATGTACTTTTCAATTGCAACTGCCATCAAAACCATGAACATGAAACAAGCAAGTTAATGACAGTTACAGCCAAACAAAAAACGCAACCAAGAACACGAAAAAAAACAAATAAAAGTAAATGTGAGAAAATACAAAACAAGAAAAATAAGAAAACATAATCACATACATGTATTTAACAACCGTTTATTAAATAAGAGCAAGAAAAAAATGGAAAAGTAAGAATGCAAAAGGAAATTGGTAGAAATATATTTAATCGATAATGGTCGTTACAGCTACGTTATTATATGCAACAATGGATCGAAAATAAAATTTAAAGGGGTGTCTTTAAATCACCTTAGGAAGATTACAAACCCCAAGACTTTGCCGACAGTGAGAACTAAAAACAATTAATCAATAAAACAGTTTTGTAAGTAATTCTTACTTAAAATTTTAAACATATTGAGCAAGTTTGATGTTCTTCTCTAGAAAGTAACCCGTGGACATGTATTAATAAAAAATGAATCAATCGCTATCAAAGTTTAACCGGTGTTTGCTTTGACCATTTTGTTAGAAAAGCCAATAAATAGTGTTTTCCTTAGAAGTCCAACACAGCTCATATCACTGCTTGTTTTTAAATTGGCTTTTAAATACATAGGCGTTATTATATTGACAGTTCCAATATGAGTCCTGTATTTGGATTTCAGTTCATTATGATTTTATTCTTAAACATGCATTTGATTTTTTGAACAAATGCAAGGAGGGACCTTTTGCAAAGGATATGTAATAAGTCGGTACCATTTTTATTTCTTAAATATGGGAAATGAATTTCCTAAATGTTAACATATAGCAAAACAAAATTAAATTTGAGAGTATTATGTATTTTTTGTTAAATATATACATTTTAATGGTCAGTTGAACGAACGAAGGAAAACGTGTAAACTTATTTTAATTTTGAAAAAAAAATATTGTCTCTGTCATATACCATTTTTTGAATTTAGTCAAAAAATACATTAAAAAATGGCATATGACAATATATTGCCATATACCATTTTTGAATATATTTTATGATTAAATTCAAAAATCTCAGAAAATCACCTTGATGAAATTCGTTTGGTTTTCACCATACCATGATTAGATACAATATTATATATTGTCTGCTGTTTACAAAAAGCAACGGAGTGGAATAGAGTAATAGACTCTTACGTCAATGTCAAGATTTTTTTCAATTATATCGATGACCTGTGTAAAATTGTGGAGGTCGAAGTTCCTGTTCCCTTTGGCAAGGGAAATGACAAACTCTACATTAATATCAGCCCGAGCTAGATTCGAACCTAAGTGATGAAATGTATTGTGATCCATAAGGTTTAGCTTTAAACCAATCGACCACCATTGTCTCTTGAAAAAAAGTTTATAGAACCTATACACAAGACATCAGATGATGAAAACAGATAAAACATTACAAGACACAGCAGAAATACATTGGAGACCACTAATAGGGAAGCTGATTTTTGTGAAAAGCTATATTCAATTATATGATTCGAAAGTCTAAATATTTTACAACAAGTGTTCTATAAGCAAACATATAAAAAACAGTGTGCTATTTGTACTGTTTAAGAGAATCTTAGTACACTTTTGTAATATATCTATACGAAAAGTTTTTAAAAAGACACTTAATATTTCACTTATTACGTTTTTTCAAATGAAAGTTTTTGTTTTTCTTATTATGGAATCCAAAACAAAAATGAAAATCAAAAGATGTGCACTTGACATAAGTCAAAATAATAAAAGCGCAAAACTACAAAGGTAAAAAATCAGGATATAATACGTTTTGTACATCATCACAACATTCATGTCCTTTCCGAAATCTAAATGATTGGCCAAACCGTCATATGATATAACAGAAATATTTCCTAAATTTTGAGAAAGCCTGTTCTCTTTCTGAAAAATAATCATAAACAGCAAAAACTATTGCATAACTTCGAATAAGGCGAAAATGAACTTAAAAAGTAACGTAAAGGCATTATTTATGTATTAAACAACAACAACAACAACAACAACAACAACAATAATAATAATAATAATAATAATAATAATAATAATAATAATAATAATGTTCATGGTCGGAACCTGAATATATGAAACTTTGAAAAAAAAATTGAAAAAAAACACGAAACACACTGAGTTTTTCAAATTTTAAACTTAATTATTTTTCTGAATGGTTGTTGACTCTTTTGAATTCGATGTCTATGAATTAATAATTTTTATTTTAATATTTACATTAGTAAAGAAAGTTTTTAGTCAGCCACTCGGTATAAAATATCAGAATTTGTCTTATATGTCATACGACACTTGATATGTCAAAAAGATAAAATTATAGAACTTTGGTTACATTTATAAATACCCTAGGTAATCATCATTTGTGCAATACTAAAAATAATAATATTTAGCCATACTTAAATTGAAAAGCAATTCAGGGAAATCCATTATATCATAATGTACTTAAAATAGATTATCGTATTAAAAGAAAATCGAAAATGAAAGTAGAAAAGTATTTTACATTAGTAAAACATCCGTCTTCATTATGATATTTAACATATTTAAATGGCGACACAAGGAAACTTTACACAAAAATATCTTTCAAAGGTAATATTTTCTTAATATCAAAAAATATTCATAATATTTATTGAATGAATGACATAAGTTCGGATTATATATTCCCAATTGATAATGGTTGTTTCTATGTCCATGGTATGGTTAATATGGTTGGACACTTTAAACAAACATTAGGCAAAATGGTCAATTTTCAAATATTTCAAATAAACTGCATGTAACTACGGGTGTATTTTTATTTTTAAAAAGTTATTATAGGTATATCCTTTAAAACGAAAAGAATATTACATATGAGTTCCTGTATCTTATAAATCGACTTCCGTGTTTTTCATTGTTTCTTTGGTTTCTTCTAAATATCAAGTACAATATGCACTGAATCTTCTATTTAAAAGAAATTGAAAATATGTATACCGCATTAAATTTTCGTTGTGAGTTACTGAACCCTCAATTTTCAATCATTTTAAAGACACAATTTGTGTAAACTTAAGGGTTTTCTAGCTTTTAAATTTTTTTTTTTTCAAAACCGAAAAGTGATAAAATGATATCTTAATTTTTAAATGTATTTATTCATAAAAATTAAAATAAGCGAAATATTGACACTATGGTAAAATAACATACGTGTGTGTGTGTGTGTGTGTGTGTGTGTGTGTGTGTGTGTTTCCTCTAATCTTTTCCTCTCCCTTGCATTGACAGTGTAGTATACAATATCATAATAAGAACTTATTTTTAATTTTTAGAATTTATACATTCCGCCATAATAATTGTTTTGTCAAAAATGTAGAATTTTTCTTAAAATAAATAGTCACTACCCCAGGTAAACACCACGCTAGTAGGCATATACACGTGTATTGAGAAAAATCCAAAATTATAATACATAACATAATCAATATTTAATGTCCATATTTAAAGTAATACAGGAAAACCTTCATATTATAATGCTTTTAAAATAGCTTAATAATATCTTGTTTAATGCGAATCGAAAGTGAAAAAACTAAGTTTCATTCTGAATTGAAACATTTAACATTCTAATATTTATGATGTCGGTATAGGAATATTCATAGCAAAAATCTCTCTCCAAGGTAAAATTTGTTGTTGTTTTTTTTTTTTTAAATATTTATTATTCCAAACATATTCATAATATTAAGAGATTTTCTGCACGTGCTTGAGATTGTTTGTATTTTCCAATACTAAAATATACTTATTACATTGTTTTCATTTTAGTACGTGTATGCAGATCAGGCGCAGGCTGATATCTTAGATATTTTTGGCACGTTTAAAGATTTACGACCAGATTTAGACACCTATGGTAAGACATTAATGCTGATATAATAAGATAAAACTATAATTAGATATGATGTAATCATAGATGTGGGTTAGCACTCTTAAAAATACCAAAGTTAGTAAAAGAAACATTATTTTATATAAATGCTTATGGCCATCAACTTTTTCCAGAATTTTTTAATATGTATATTCATAGTTTTACTAACTACGAGACCACATCGCACAAAATATAACTGGATATTATTATTATTATTATTTTATTTTTATTTTATTATTATTATTATTTACATTATACGTGCTTTTTGTCATTGGGGAAAGCAAAAATTCTTTTTTTTTGGGGGGGGGGGGGGATTTGGTACAAAGCAATAATTCCTTCACAAATAATTCTGTTTTTGGTTCCAACCTTCTCTAAATTCTCCTTTTTTGCAACAAAATGCAATTTACAATGGTGAACATTTAGACAAAATGACGATGTTATAATGTTATTTAATCACGATGGACCTGTAACGTAGGTTAGTATTAATTATGATGTAACTTTTTGTTGTTAATATCTTTTACACACTTATAACATTTCTAAACCTGTTCAATAACAAGTATATCCTTAAAATACCACATTTTTATGAACCTCATTTATGAAAAACCAAAAATAATATTGTATTACTGAAATTAAAAACAATCCAGAAAATCCGTTATCATAATGAACTTAAAATAGCTTAGCCTATTCAAAGGAAATCAAAATTAAAAGTACGAGATTAAATTAGCAAAATATCAAATTGATTTTATTATCTGATGTTAAACATCCTAGTATTCAAGAAAAAATTACGTGGCGAAAATTGAATGAATGACATTGATTTGGATAATATGTTCCCAAATGATAATAATTATTAATACGTCTGTAGTATATTTATAGTATGGTCGGGCACTTTACATAGCCATCACACACACACACACACACACACACACACACATATATATATATATATATATAGAGAGAGAGAGAGAGAGAGAGAGAGAGAGAGAGAGAGAGAGAGAGAGACCATTTTAAGATTTGTGACAAAACATGATTTTGTAATTATGGTCCTTTAGATCCAACAGTTTCATGAAAAATGTCAAAAGAATGCATCATTTACATTCATTTTGGTGTATCATTTATTTATTTTCATTTTAGTGTTCAACGACGGAAGTCGAATGGAGTTGCTGAAAATGGATGGGACAATTCCTGTGAACTACAAAGGTGAGATATCCTGCTTTTTAAAACTGATACAAGCAACATCAGCCTATCGTCAGAATTTCTATATTTTCCAAATAAAAGTTTTACAATTATTCATATAATTCCCTTAGGTAAAAACACTAACATTGAAAAGAAAGAAAAAGTCAATGTTTCAACTTTGTGAAATTTGCCTGTGATAAGAGTTACTTCCCTTGTAACACGTTAACCTAGCTGGCTATTAGTTTTGTATTTTATGTTTTTATCTTTTTTTAAATTTAACAGTGAAACTGTGTGACGTGGCATTACAAATATACTAGTATTTATTTCTTATACTCACCAGTCGATTGTAAAGACCAACCTTCATCTAAAAAGTTTCTACTAGAAGCGTATACACCTTTTTAAATTTATAATTTTTATTTCTCAAACTTAATTACATTGACTGGTTATGGCAAATATGAACGATGATACAACATTATAAACACGAAAAATGATCAATATGATACTACTTTACTGTGTTGTAACTTAAATTTTAAACTCCATACACGTGATTTAATACATGGATTCTGAGTAAAATCATTCCACTCCGTCTGTTTTATGCTGCATTTCTCCAACTTAGCGATTGGAAGCATATTGGTTGATATACTCATTAAGGTAAAACTGTTGTTGATCAAAACATTATTTTAAGAAAGTTCTTATTCTTATTTTAAAAATATTTAATGTGAAGTAATTTTGAATAATTTTTTAAAATGTGAATAAATAATTAATTTTAAAGTCTATTTGTTTACCGGTTGTTTTCGTTCTTTTGTGGATATGGAGCAACTGTAAATTTACGTTATGATGTTATATATGTAGGTATGTAGGCCATGTTACGTTGCTTTATTAAAATTCCATATGTTATAACCTAGCAAAAAGACGCTAAATACAATAGATTTATTTCCGGAATAGGAGAAAATCACATTTTATCTTATTTGTTGTACCGGTTTCCGGTGTTCTATGTATTTACTTTATTTTTAAGGTCTTTCCTCTTTGGTACAATAAATCGTTTTGTTGTAACTAGATGTTCCATTTTCAGACATTTTTGTTGATACAGTAGATGTATTCCAATATTATTAAAGAGATTGAAATATTGCCACTGTTTCTTAAACTTACAAGATGTAAATACAACTACAACAAATTTTCTCGATTATAATGGAATAATTAAATCAGTAAAACATATGCTGAGAAAAAAAATAATAAAGAACATTATCTATCTAAATCAGTAAATCCTTTCATTCCAAATATCTTAAAAATACTTTTCAAAAATATAAAAGGCTCAAAAGATATGTATAAAATATTGAAACAAAACCATACTTTACTGACTTCAAGACAAAAAGGGCAAAGTATTTTTGACAATTTAACGGAAAGTGATTGGAAACAAATATACAGAATCATTTACTATACGACCCCAAATGCGAAATTACAGTGGTTCCAATACAGAATCGTTCAAAATATAATTGCTACAAACTCTCTTCTGTTCAAAATAGGTATCAAAACAGATCATTTATGTAGTTTTTGTACACAAGCAAGAGAAAAAATTATTCATCTTTTTTCGGAATGTAACTAAGTACAATCATTTTTAGAAGAATTGGAAAATTGGCTCTTATCAAATAGTATTTTTTTACACATAACAAAATTAAGAATGGTTTTTGGAAATTTTAGATCTTTAATAAAGTTAAAAATCTTATCCTAATGTATATCAAATATTATATTTATAAAACTCGGTGCCTTGGTAAACATTAATCACTGGAGAATTTTAAACATATTTTAAAAAAGAAATATACAATATTGAAAAAGACATTGCAGTAGGCAAAAAATAAATTGGAAAACTTTAGAAAAGAATGGCAACAATTCCATCCTGTTATGACATAGAACTTTGTATTCATATATAAAGAACAATTTTGAAATTATATTGTAACCCCCCCTCTCTCTCTCTCTCTCTCTCTCTCTCTCTCTCTTTTTGAAAACCTATCAATATATAAACTTATTAAGTTGTATCAAGTGTATTATTGTAATAATGTTTACTGTATATATATTTATATATTGAATAGGAAATAAACAAAATAAAAAAAAGAAAAAGAAATATTACCCCTGTTTACTGGTATTTGCTGAGTAGTTAAATATTCCATCATTTTAACTCAATAGGCACTACCGGTACTTTGTGCTGTCAGAAAATACTAGTATACCATTTAGCAAAATTTTCAGCCGTTATTTTTGAAATTTATTTAAAACTAAGGTTTGTTCCCTCATGAAAAGCAACCCTTAGCTGGATTTGGATCCATATAATTTTGGAACTTTAGATTCATTTATTTTTCAACTGTTTGGCCTATGTTTTTTGTCTATCAAACTTTTCGTTCCCTATGTCACTGATGAGGAATGATTTTCCGAAATGTGCACGTATGATACATCAATATTTAACAAGTATTTGTACTATATAAATTCAGGCGTTATTGGAAAATTCTGATGTTTCGGTTACCGGAACATTTATTGTGACGGCAAGACTTTAGGTGTTCTAGAAAACAGGACCCCCCCCCCCCCCCTAAAAAGCTGTCTCGCACCAAACATTTTATACAAATATAGTTCTCTACATCATCTATATTGTTACTATTACACACAATTTTGTTATAGGTTACACTTACAATATTCCTATTTCCATATGGATTCCGGAATTGTATCCGTACGACCCGCCTATTGTGTATGTCAAACCCACCAGTACAATGCAAATACGAACAGGACGTTATGTAGATGCTAACGGGAGAATAGCCATACCATACACAAACGAATGGGAACACGTAAGTATGCTAAAACACAAAATAAGAAAGAACTGAAAAAGGCGATTGGGCACAAGTAAAACGCTAGACGTATCATTTCTTGTCGAATTCGTTCAAGTCAGTGATGCTTATAGGAAATTATACTTACCACATCTAGTCGACCTGGTTCAAGTCAGTTATGTTCAAAATTATACGTACAACATCTATTCGACTTGGTTCAAGTCAGTGATGCTAAAGGGAAGTTATATGTACAACATCTGGTCGACTTGGTCTGTAATGCTCATAGGAAATAACTGCACTTATATAAATTGCAATTCAGTAGAATGTACTGGAATGTTGAATGTTAAAAATTAAAAGTTTGAACTGAACATTAAACTTTCTAGGTAGTAAAACATTAGAACTTTATTTATTTATTTATTTATTTATTTATTATTTTGTATTTTAGCCTCAATATAATTTAGTAGACATGCTGGGTATTCTGGTAGTAATCTTTTCGGAAGATCCTCCAGTCTACACTGTATCACCAACCAGACATTATAATCCAAATGGTTGTCGAAATCCAGGTATCCGACCGAATCTCTCTCTCTCTCTCTCTCTCTCTCTCTCTCTCTCTCTCTCTCTCTCTCATTTACGAGCGAGCGCTCACAAGTGAGTTTTAAAACTCCACAGTGACTTATACATTTACAAATAATCTCTACTAAAGAAAATATGTTAATATTTTTTGTCTCCGTAAACATAGGTTCTCTAGATCATTGTTCTGGAGCAATGATTCATGAAATAATTTATCTAAATTCTTTTCCTCGTTAACTGAATTCCTTGATTATGAAATGCACAATAATTTGTTACACGAACCTGACAAAACCAAGATTGTTGTTGCCAAATGAGAGTGTATAAAAGAACGCTTTCGGGTATTTTTAGTCATGGCCATAACAAACGGAACTTTATATAAGGGGCAAATACGTCTATTCGCCGAAGGCTGATCTATTTGTACATGTATTTGAAATTTTGCAGCTGAGATCATGTAATTTGGTGCGTTTTTAACTGGAAATACGCCTCTCAACAGAGTCAAAATACCGTCTGTAAAGGCTTTTTGCAGTTTTCAAAAGAACTTTAGAATAGTTTAAACAAACTCGTGTGTTAAATTGAATTTAGGTATCTGGTCTATGCCTTTGACAATCAATATTCGGTTTAGATCACAAAAACGCTTTGATTAGACAGGCACGATCGCTTTAATTTTTTTTAATTTAAAAAAAATTATAAAATCGATTTTTTTGTTTGTAAAAGCAACTCAACAATATAAATAAAATAATCAAAAGCAGCAAGGAAATGCATGAAACAAAAAAGAAAGTTACAAGCGTAAAAAGAAAATAACAAGCACAAAAAGAAGATCAAAAGCGCAGAAAGAAAGTTATAAGCGAAAAAAAGCTCACAAACGTAAAAAGAAAGTTTTAAGCGCAAAAAAGCTCACAAACGTAAAAAGAAAGTTATAAGCGCAAAAAGACGGTTACAAGCGTAAAAAAGAAAGTAAAAAGCGCGCAAAAAGACGGATATAAGCGTCAATAAAGTTAAAAGCGCAAAAAAGATGGTCTTAAGCGTAAAAAGAAATTCATATTTAAACTTTTATATATACCTTGGATTAAATATGTATAGTGTTTGGTTCGATTTATATGTCTTATTTATAAATGCCTTCAATGCCTTTATAGAACAATTGCATCTTATGAATTCTCAGCATGCTAAGAATTTTGTTCGTAATAATTCTCAGCGTGCTAAGAATTTTGTTCGTAATAATTCTCAACATGCAAAGAATTTCGTTCGTAATAATTTGTACTTGTTTATTTAGGTATTAAAACTTGCGATCTGTGTGAGAGGGTTGGAGTAAACTGGAAATGCGTTCAATGTGATGAGCAGTATTGTGACCATTGCAAATTAGCACACGCCAAAAGTAAAGCCTCGAATGTGCACACTATTAATTCAACGCGATAAACAGAGACTGGAGGGAAAAGTTACAAAATGTATTGAAGATAAGAAGGAGAAAACAAATAAACGGTTGTTGTGTGGTTTCGTGATATGAAATGCTGTTTGACTCAGTATCGTTCATATATGCAAAAATATGAGGTCCACAAACTGTTAGACTCGCTCACAAATAAATCTGTGTTAATTTCACGTCATTTAAAGCAAAAATAAATAAATAAAACTATGCGTGTCTGTCATCATTTTCAGGACCTTTTCATTTGTTTCATTAATTTATTGTTTAAAAAAGAGTTTCGATGTAGATTGTAAAGCACTCGTCTACGTGAAAATGACCGCATGTACATTGCATATGTATTCTGTGATTTTTATTTATCGTATGTACTCCATCTGCTTATAACTAAACAAAAGCGTTTGTTACTCCGTGTATAATTTATGTCTGTGTCATTTCATCAATAATCGTATTGAAAATAATCTTTTATTTGTATTTTATAACATTTTATAATAAATACAGTCCCTTAGCGTTTTATTTGCAGTTTTATTTTTACGTATCTTTTTTCAAAATGTATATTTTAGATATAGTTTAAAATAGATTTCATATTGTTATTATATGTCCTAAACCACTAGCAACAGATTAAAAAGATAAACAAGTATCAACCAGCAAAAACCGTACATAACTCCCCTTAACTCTTCTATGAACATGCAACATGAACCTAAAAGTCAAAATATAGAATCATTTAAAGACTAGTTGTTTCATGAAGTTTGACTAATTTGAAACCCCGTCTTTTTTCGCAGGGAAGGGGTCTCAAACTTTCTACTCTATCTCTGAGTCATAAACTATCAAATTTTGTCTTCTTTTAAAGCTGCATTAAGTTTATCAATTTTCTGATTTTTTTTTTTTTTTTTTTGATTTTCTAAAAATATATTTTTTTTAAAAATAGATATCTTCTTACCACGATCCGTGACATTCATTTTCTAAAATTCCATTTCTTTAAGCTGTAAATAAACGGAATCCTCTGACCGGTTTGTCAGTGTTTTACGATGGTAATTAGGAGCTTGGAGCATGCGTACGGATGTACGGAAAACCCTTGAACCGAAAGTGAAACACGACAGATGGCATTAATTGTCCTTCATTAATATCAATATGTATTTGAAATGGTGTCCTGTATCCCTTACTAAGTCACAAATGACAAATTCAACGAAGTTCTGTGTTTAATTTATCGTATTTCACCGTTTTGAAAGTTGTGTTTAAATGACCCGGGTTTTGATGACGTAACCATGTTCTAAATTAGATCCCAAATGCAGCATCACGCTGGGTAAATACTGTTATTTCTGTATTTATTCGAGCTTTTATTGTTAAACCAAATGTAACATTGCTCATTAGGAACATCATTAATTAGATTAGCACCGTTTTAATTTTTTCTTTGGAAAACTTAATGCAGCTTTAAAAATTAAAAGTGAAAAGTACGTGTAATCAGCATTATTTATTTGATAAAATGCGATACTCGAAAAAACTATTTTTGAAACGAAATAGAATAATGCATTTAGAAAAAAATTCCCGCGAGGCGGATTTGAACCACCGACCTAAGGATTACTAGTTGCGATTAACCACTACAGTCCTCCGCTCTACCAACTGAGCTATCACGGGATATAGTTTTAAAAGGTTAAAATCTAGGATTTTCTGTCGAGTTTGACACTTAACTTTGTTTTACAATAAAACTTAATAATTAGTCTTTGAATATTTCATAAATATGAATTTGAAACAAATTTCTGTTTTCAAAATACAAATGTATTAAAACGTCAGTCGGTGCAAGCAAGAAGTACGTTGTATGTTTAACAATTCAAAGACAGTATAAGTTATAAAATTATTTAAAAACGTAAACATTTGCTGAAGGCGTTGTTCTTTTAAGTCATACAGAAAAAAACCTGAGAAAATTACGTAATTTTTCACAACTGTGTATATAATAATAAATTTTCCTTAAGTTACAATATATGTTAAATTAGATAATTAAGAAAAGATACAACATTATGTCCTTCTCCTAACATCTATATGATTAGATAAAAGTAAAAGTCAAAATATAAACATTAATATGCAGGTTTGGAAGTGAAACTTTCTTGAGTCGAAAGTCAACGTTCTTCTTAATATGTTATATAGATTACAAATTACTCCACAAGAAAATAACCATAATAATAGTACCTTTATAGTGACAATACAAAGGGGATCCAATGACTAACCCATTTTCAAAATAAAAAACAAAAAAATAAATAAATAATAATAATTCTTGCAAATCTATTTAACACCTTCAGTTTCTGTTTCATGGTTTGATATATAAATAAAATATATAACTAAAATTAATATATATGTGGTTAACTTTTTTCAACTGAGGTAATTATCAAACGTATTTGAACCTACTCAAGTTTGAGAGAGAGAAATATGTAATTAACAGCATCAAACTGGCAACTTTCGTACCGTAATGAACTATGAGCCAAACAAACATTTATTGATCAAACTGCAATGTTTAATTACAAAGTGAAAAAATTCGGATGTGCCTATAATTGAAAATAGTCAATAATCATGTACGGGTCTAATTAAACAAAAAGAAAAGAAGGTAATAGATTAATGTATACTAAAATTTGAAAAAAATTCCCGCGAGGCGGATTTGAACCACCGACCTAAGGATTACTAGTTACGGTTAACCACTACAGTCCTCCGCTCTACCAACTGAGCTATCACGGGATACAAGTTGAAAAGGTTAAAATCGAGGATTTTCTGTCGATTTTAACATTTAAGTAAGTTTTCGAAAAATTCATAAATATGTATTGAAAACAATTTTCTATGTTCAACTAAAATATATTAAATCGCCACTCGGTGCAAGAAAGGAGTAATTAGCTGTATGAAGACACTATACAGTATAAATTTTTTAAAACGTAAATATTGCCTGGAGGCGTTTTACTTAAGTTTGATCACATATTTATTCAGAGAAACCCTTAGCAAATCACGTAATTTTTCAGAGCTATATATAAAATAATCTATTTTCCTTAAGTAACAATATCTTGACCATCTTCTAACTTCTATATAATCAGACAAAAGCAAATTTCAAAATATCAACACTGACAACGACAGATTTGGAACTGGAATTTCGGGTTTGATATGAATAAAATATAAAACTAAAATGAATATACTTGTAGTTAACTTTTTTTCACAAATTAGGACGTCATCAAACGCATTTGAAACTACTGTAGAGAAAAAAATATGTCGTAAACAGCATCAAACTCGCAACTTTCGTGCCCGTAATGAACTATGGGCAAAAAACATTTATTTATCTTACGGCATTGTTTATTTACAAAGTAAAAAAACCCGGATGTGCCAATTTATCGTGCGCGACCTATGATTGAGTCAATAATCGTGGAGGTCGAATTAAACAAAAACAATTGATACGAAAAGAAGGTAATAGATTAAATTTAAGAAAAAAATCCCGCGAGGCGGATTTGAACCACCGACCTAAGGATTACTAGTTACGATTAACCACTACAGTCCTCCGCTCTACCAACTGAGCTATCACGGGATACAAGTTCAAAAGGTTAAAATCGAGGATTTTCTGTCGATTTTGATATTTAACTTTGTTTTACAATATAACTTAATAATCAGTTTTCGAAAGTTTCATAAATATGAAATGGAAACAATTTTCTATGTTCAAAATACTTAGCATATTGTAATTCTATGCAAGCAAGACGTATATTCAACAGTTCGCAGACACTATCAGTTATAAAATTGTTTAAAACGTAAACATTGCCCGGAGGCGTTGATTACACAATTATTCAGAAACAAACCGAGAGAATTACGTAAAGTTTCAGAATTAAATATAAAATACTAGTATTCTATTTTTCGTAGGTTGCAATATCACGGCCTTATCCTACTCCCTTCTATATGATTAGACAACATGTCTCAGTAGATTTTTTTTCCACCGATAACCTTCCATTTACAAGCGATGCTTTTAAGCAATCGGTAATCTAATTAACCTCCGGGAAATAAATTTATTCAATAATCATATGATACAGTAGCTAGTACATTTTATTTTTGTCAAACTACTGGTTCTTATCAGTTAAGCTTAGGGTTAAATTATTGTTCCAAATCCAGTGTTGTATCTTTTACAATTTCCAATTAGCTGCAACAATGCTGACGCGGCTTTAAACAAGTCTTCACGCATGCTGCTTTTTTGTGCATCAGGATAACAAGACTAAGGAACTGTGGTGTACAGACTGAGTGAGCCAGCACCTGGACAAAAAGTCGCCAAGAATGCGCTAGTACAAAGCTGACCATACTGCATATGCGCGTATCTCACGCACATACAATTAGTTCTAGATTAATAAACTTTTTCAACGCAATGTTTATAAGCGTCCAACCAATCAAATACTTTTGAAAAAAAAATTCACAACAAAAAGTTGTATCGCATCATCCTTAAATTACGCAACAACACAGTGTATGCAGAATATCAAAAACAAATTCACTGCGTGTCATTGGAGTCCGTCACCAACTCAGATCCGTGATTTGAACGTAGATAAAAACACACATGCGTATGTATCCACTCGGCTTTTTTAAAAATAGATTTGGCGTCAAATTATCACACTGTGAGTTAATCTTCGAAAAATTTGCTACTCTTTCCTTATTGGGACAAATTTTAGGACTAAAAATCAGTTATCAGTTGCTTTGAGAGATGAAAATTAATGAAATTTGGACGTAAAAAAAGTTACACATTTTCAGATATAATTTTTAAAATTTAAAAAATGGTTTCAAATTGTCTGTTCTGTATACATAGTGAAAAAAAGAGTAAATACAATGCTATATGATCGGCAAGATTTATCACTTGGTGGCGTGGTTATACATCCCGTCAGTTCGGCACCGCACAAAAGACAACACATATTTTTTGGTTTACAATTGATGTAAATACTTAATCATGTTATTATTTGATAAAATGACTTCAGCCTCCAGTTTGAGTTGTAAAATAGTCAGTACGAGTTATGAGGTCCGATTGCCGTTCTGCCAGTTTGCTTGCCAAAGGTTAGTTATTTTTCTCCGGGTACTACGGTTTCTTTCACCATTCCAGAAATAGCCGCCTCGATAAACATTTGGATGTTAAAAACCATAACTCCACTAAATGTTCGCTTCAGAACAGGGGTTGAAAAAAATACAAACTTACATGAATGACATACATTTATTAAAATAATTGGTCTGTCTGTATAGTTATGATCATCCTTTGTAGCGGAAAAATCACCCTGTCAAAAGAAATCTATAGGGGGTGTAATCGGGTCTTGTGTGCATATATTGTTGCGACCAAAGCATTCAGGCCTCAGCTTCACAATAATTTCTTAACTATAGTTAAGATTTTTTTCTCGACTTAAAATTAGTCAATTTTGACATTCTTTTCAGGAAATATAGATATACATTTTTGACAAAACGTAATATAAATGTCATAAGCTTGAAGTAATCTTAAAATTGGCAGCTTAAATTCTTGAATATTATAAAAAACAATTATGTTATTAAGATTTGCCTAAAATTTGCATAATTTAAGTTAAAAGAAAATCTTAGTTAAGGAACGATTGTCTTAAAACTGAATCAGGTCTCTCAATAGCTTTGATCTCGAATTTCTGAAAACATTTTTTAAAAAATCTCTAAAAAAATATAATCAACAAATTCTGAAATTCAAGTTCATACCATTCACATCAAACGTATTGGTAATATTCTGGGATATGTATCGTGTATGATATAAATAACTATATTCAGAAAAAAAACATATAAATAAAACAAAAGGATTAATTTTCTTCATTACCAAAGTTCATGCTATATACATGTATTTGAAAAATATACAGAAAATCAAAAATTCTTTTTATCATTCTCAAAGTCCTGTTTAATCTGAGCAAGTAAATCTGGTTTTGAGAACACATCTAGGGCCGTACAAGCCATTATCTTTCCCTGTTTAAGTGTATATGGTTGTGCTTTAACATCACCTAGAAATAGACAAAGTAAATAAGAATCAGTTTAAAGTACATAAATAAATAAATAAACAATTTAAATAGTTTATTCGTCAGTACTTAAATACAGCTTAAGGAAACATTTTATAAATTTCCATCTCAAAACAAGGAGACATCAGTGAATTTCTAATACACCTCCAGAAATCCAAATAAAAAGGTCGGTTTATGGATACCGTGTAATGACGTCACATCCGGAGTACCCGGCCTTACTTCCTTGATGGACGTAAACGCTTGTAACTGAATAAGCCAGTTTTCAACGTTTTTACTTTTTTTTGGATTGTGATTTGGACATGGACTGTTTTATTTTATCCAAATGACCATTCAGATTTTTTCTCTAATTAACCATGCTTAACTATTATCATTTGAAGCCAAGTGTCAATGACATAAAATTACATGCCAATTTGGTGTCCAAAGTTCAAGGTTTCACAAATAAACTACTAATAGTCCTAAAGATGTTATGTTTAAAACATTCAAGATCTAGCTGTTGTACCAAAGTCATATATATTTCTACACAATTAATAGGACCCACTTTATAGTTTCTAATTTTGGAATCCCACATTCCTGTTTGTAAAAATAAATAATAACTAGCTAGACAGAACACTTCCGGAGCACCCGGTCTCACTTCCTAGATGGGCGTTAACGCGTGTAACTGAATTAGCCAGTTTTCAAGTTTTTACTTCGTTTTTGGGGGATTGTATGTTTACATGTTTTTGCTATTTTTAGTAAGGGCAGCCATCTTGGATTTCAGACAGACATGTCAGATAAAATTTTCAATCTATACCACCAAAGACCTTCCACACTCAATTTCCTTTGAAATGGACACGTACTTTCAAAGAAAAAGATTTTCAAAGATTTAGGCTAAAAATAGACCTTATTTACATATTATGTTATTACTGCGCAAACAAAAAATTGTACAGAAAAACCCGTTACATATATTTTATCCCCCGACATTTATTTTCTATGTTTCAAATTTCAACAAAATCAGTACATAAATAAACCTGTAATGGCCATTTATAGGTTTTTGCTATTTATAGTAACGCCAGCCATCTTGGAATTAGGACGGACATGTCGGATACAATTTTTGGTCTATAATAACTAAGGACCTTCCATACTAAATTTCATTTGAATTTGCCAATTAGTTTCAGAGGAGAAGATTAAAGTTTATCGTCGCACGCACGCATGCATAACGATACTACATATAAATTCTTGTTAGATATAATAAAATTAAATCAATAACTAACCCTAAAAATTTGTGCCTTCACCTAGATACGATTGTTACCATTATTTTCAGTCATAACATCAAATTTAACCGTGAGACTAGTTTCGGTGAAAAAGTTCGGGTGATTAAAATTGCGAGATGTAAACCAGTTCATAAAGATAGATAAAACTTGAATTGTTCTTTTTCCCGACTGTGCGCTGGATGACCAGAAAACCCTACGAGCCCATCGACATGTGCACCAAAGAGCAGGGACGTGGATCTGGAGTATATCTACTTTAGTGTAGGTTAACATGTAAACACTATATTTCTTCTTATCACGCATTTTAAGTTTTGATTTTGCCTTTTATGATATTGTGCCCATTTGACATATATTCTCTTCTATTGTAATGTGTAATGTGTATTTTTGTATGGATTCATGTTTTTAAATGTCATCTGTAAATGTGATTTCTGATAATATGGCTTTTTGTTTGTGAATATTGAGATCAAATTGTTCTGACCAACGTTTTGTGAACTAGAACGTGTGAGTGTTTATATAATCCAAAAACTGAATTTGTAATGTCATCTATCTTTTTTTTGTTATCTAATTATCCAATCAAAAATTACCTGAAGCAGTTGTAAAGTCCCGTGTGTGGTTCACAGCAGACGTTCCTATGTAGAAGAATGGATGAATACTCGGTACCACATGGGACACGTTACCCATATCGGTTGATCCCATTGGTTTATCTACGGACCCAGAGTCTGCAAAATCAAGCCCCAACAGTGCGGCGTTTTTGACGAATGTTTCCTCAAGTGTCTTGTTGCTAACCACATTTAAGTAAGGCCTCTCAGAGAACGTGTACTCAAGCTGCATAAATACAACGTAAAATACAATTAAACGGGTCACACCATTAATAATGATAGCTAAAAATACATTTCACAACAAAAAAAAAAAATTAAAAAAATAAAATAAAATAAATAAATAAAATTTCAAAAAAGTAAATAAATAGATAAATAATACTGAGACCAATAATAAACAAACCCTGTCAAGGCGAAAATTGATAAAATGACACAGCATCCAAGTACTTTTGAAATATAATTTTTAAACAGAAAAAAGAAAAAAGTTTTGAACAATTAACATATTTTTACAAATTTTAAGACCAATTGTAAAGATTTTAACAAAGTTGGTCTCATCACGATTTATATGTCGAATTTAATTAATAAACAATTTAAGATACTGTAATCGTTTTAAAAGAATGTAATAGTAAATGTACCTTACAACCAGTGCCGGTTGCGGCACTTTCAAAACAACCAATTATTTTTTCTTTTAAAACCTCCAATTCTGACTTTGTAGGTGCCCGGATGTAAAATTCTAATTCAGCATACTCTGGTATAATGTTTGGTTTTGCTCCTCCATTTGTAATAATTCCTGTAGGGGAAATTACATAAGATCTGCTTAACAAATAATAAATTCTACTCTGTATCACACAAGACTAGGAGTGTATTAACTGAACTATAGAAATATACATCCCTAAAAAAATTGTACTTGATTGACAATAGCTGAAATACCAAGCACTTGAAAGCAAAAAAGTTTCAAGTATAAAAAAACATTTATTTGAAATCTACCAGTTATAATTTCCTGACTTTTTGTGGGTAAAATTGTGGCAAGATAATATGTCTATTTTACTGGTAATTGTGATTGTAGAAATATTGCCAAGCCCCTAATCATGTTTTTTTTCACACCTAAAATATTTAAAAAAAAAATCTGACCATGAACTCTCCATGTTGGTTTCATCTGCTGTCTCATACACGATACAGTTTGGTAACAAAGCACAGCAGCGTCAAGGGCGTTAACTCCTTGCCATGGAAACGCAGCGGCATGAACAGCATGTCCATGGTATTTGACTGTGACCCTGTTCGAAATAAATATTTATAAAGAAATTATTTTTAAAAATTCCAAACATTACAGCATTTTTTCTTCCTTTTTTTATTTTTTTTATTTTTTTATTTTTATTTATTTTTTTTTTTTTTTGTAAAAATAAGAAGTTTATGTTATTATTAATACAAATTATAACTTCAAAAGTTAAAAACAAAGCATGAAAATGACCAAATAGTCATGTATTCTGTTGACTTTACACAAAGTATCATAAGTTCCTTCTTTCATTACAAAAACGAGAACACATTTGCAGTCAAAATAATAAAAAATTTAATTTAAATTTGACAGTAAGAATCCGCTAGGCGTTGAACCCGCGATTATGTACCGACACAATACATTGAACTTCAATGAATTTCAACAATTATTCTAGCGGACTTAAAGTAAAAATAAGCTTTGAACAATAGTAAACAAATACTGAGATATACAATATTTCGTGAAAATGTAAGATTGCCAAGAACTAAACAGTTAACAATACAATACAAAAATCTCACAAAACAATTGTTTTTATTGGCATTAAAGTGCGTATTACACTAGTCAGTACATTTTACGAAATATCACTTAACTTTTCTAGCCACACAAAATAAGCAGAATGTTAATTTTGCAAAATGCTAAATGTCATCGTATGTACCATGTACATAAACTTGATATAAAGAATTATCAAGGTTTTGATTTGGAAATGAACAATTTAGTATATTTTTACATATTAAATCTAGGAAAAATGTACTAGAGGTTTGCAGTTAAAGCAACAGTTGGATTTTTTTTTGCAACATCTAACATGCATTTTTTTATTAAAGCAAATTAAAAAAAAAACATGCAAAGCAACGGTTACGATGGGTGAAACGTATATACTGGTTGCGTTCCAGGCATTTTTATGAAGATGTTGGTATACGGGACTTTAAACTATTAAATTTACCATGACCAATTACTTTTAATATAAGATGATTTTTTTACCTTTAAAAATTGAAATAAAATAGTTCCTGAACAACAGTTAAAGAGATCAGAACTAAACTTGTTTTATCCCCGGTATGATTGAGATAACCATCTTTTCGGGTACCATAAAATGATATTCATTAATGAACATGCGAAGAAATTAGATCACACCTAGCCAAATAAGATAATCAGAATAGAATTTAAGGCAAACATCTTAGAAATTGCACGTATTATACACATTTTGAAACTCTACTTTTATCATATATGTTATGGCACATAACAGTTGTATGATAAACTACACTGCATGGTGGAGCTCACCCCCGTACGATGAACTACCGGGTGGACGGAACTCACCTCACCTCTGTATGATAACCTACAGGTGTGGCAGAGCTAATATCCGTGTAATAAACTGACAGGCGTGATAGAGCTAATCCCCTTATGATAACCTATAGGTATAGCAGAGTTCATCTCTGTATGATAACCTATAGGTATGGCAGAGCTCACGTCCGTATGAAAACCTACAGGTTTAGCAGAGCTCACGTCCGTATGATAATCTACAGGTGTGGCAGATCTCACCTCCGTACGATAAACTACCGGTCGGGCTGAACTCACCTCCATATGAAAAACAAGCAGAGCAGTGGTACTAAACTGGTGAAAAATAATTAAGCCAACCAAACAGAAAACTAAGCATGTACAATTGTACCAACAATTACCAGTCTAAACACAATGCTTTACTTCTCCTTAAATTAAGTGGTCTAGGATGGACCATCATAGAAACGTCAAAATCTTCAAAAGCACCAGCATTCAAAAGGTCTATCTTACCGCCATCATTTTCTTCATTTGGAGTTCCCAAAACCGTAACCTGTTATTAAAAGTGGTTTGTAAACCATATTTTCGAGAACACTTTTTTTCTTGCAAAATTTGCAATGTACTCAGAAATCGCCAAAACAAAGTGCACGAAAACCTATCAGAATCAATGAAAATAAATTCTACGTAACATAGTTTTGTAACACCGATTAAAGGACGTAAAACTTATGTCTTAATAGAAATATTTACAGAAAAAGAAGTGATATGTAGATATGTGTGATATTTTTCCAATTTCATTTACCAAACCCGCATATAAATTGTATCCCATATAAGAAAGCAATATTTATATATTATATTTATATTAAAACCTTATAAAGAAATAGTCACTGAAATTTGTTCGAAGGCGATGTTGCCAGTGTGTCGATCATGGTTAAGTAAAAGATGAGGCACAAACGGGAATATGATTTATGGACAATAGTGTTGCTACAGCTAGGGATGTAATTTCTAATTAGGTTGAATCATGCAAATATCGGATGATTTATGTGTTAAAATGTATGTCATGGTAAATTAGAGAATTTACAGCGGTAGGGTAGTGTTTTCTGGTTGACTATAAATTTCATTCATGATTTCCTGACTCTTTTCCGGATATTACAGGTTCTCAGTCAAATGAACAATAAAATGCGTCACCCAATAAACGCTAGGGTTGTGTTTATAATATCCCTCCGCGCAGGGTGTACCATCATAGAAATATCTGGATCGCTAAAAGCGTTTTCATTTATCAGCACCACTTTTCCACCTCCACCTTCCTCTGCAGGTGTTCCAACAATAGATACCTAGATCAATGTAAGTGACTTATTACGGTCGAACCTGTCTTTAATAACATTTGTTACATATTATGTCACCTGTATACAAAGAATAGGCACCCGGTTTTTAAAGACTTGATCACCTATTAATAAAGTCTCGGTCACCTGTATATAAAGTCTGTCATCTGTAGATAGACTAGATCACCTGTAAATAAAAGCTAACGTATCTGTATATATAAAGCTTATGTCACCTGTATATAAAGCTTATGTCACCTGTATATAAAGCTTATGTCACATGTATACAAAGATTAGGTCACATGTATACAAAGATTATGTCACCTGTATATAAAGCTTACAAAGATTAGGTCACCTGTATATAAAGCTTATGTCTCATGTATACAAAGATTAGGTCACCTGTATATAAAGCTTATGTCACATGTATACAAAGATTACGTCACCTGTATATAAAGCTTATGTCACATGTATATAAAGATTAGGTCACCTGTATATAAAGAATGAAATACCGTCATCTTTCTATAGAAATAAAGTAATCTGTATCAAAATACAACCTTTTAGTGACCTTTAAATACACATATACAGGTTTGGTTTTTTATGTTTTACTAGTTACTGTTTGTGGAAAACACAAAAGGTGGATTATATTTTTAATATAATGTGGTCTTTGCTTGTACTACTGTTTGAAGGTAAATGATGGAAAAAATTATTTCTCAAATAATTTTTCGAAAGGATTGTTAAAACATGGAATTTCAGTAGACTAATATGCCCAATCTAGGGCATCAAACACAGTTCTGTATTTCAGGCAGAGCTCACCCCAATATGATAAACTACAGGTGTGGCAAAACTCAAACTACAGGCCTTACAGAGCTCACCCCCATATGATAAACTACAGGCGTGACAGAGCTCACCCCAATATGATAAACTACAGGTGCAGCAGAACTCACCCAAAAATGATAAACTACAGGTGCGGCAGAACTCACACAAATATGAAAAACTACATGCAGGTGTGGCAGAACTAAAACTACAGGCCTGGCAGAGCTCACCCCCAAATGATAAACTACAGGTGTGGCAGAACTCACCCAAGTATGAAAAACTACAGGTGTGGCAGAGCTCACCCCAATATGATAAACTACAGGTGTGGCAGAACTCAAACTACAGACCTGGCAGAGATCCTCCCCAAATGACAAACTACAGGTCTGGCAGAACTCACTTCCGTATGAAAAACTACAGGTGTCGCAGAGCTCACCCCCATATGAAAAACTACAGGCGTGGCAGAGCTCACCCCCATATGATAAACTACAGGTATGGCAGAGCTCACCCCCATATGATAAACTACAGGTGCGGCAGAACTCACCCAAGTATGAAGAACTACAGGCGTGGCAGAGCTCACCCCATATGACAAACTACAGGTGCGGCAGAACTCATCCCCATATGACAAACTACAGGCGTGGCAGAGCTCACCCCCATATGATAAACTACAGATATTGCAGAGCTCACCCCTATATGATAAACTACAGGTGCGGCAGAACTCACCCAAGTATGAAAAACTACAGGCGTGGCAGAGCTCACCGCCATATGATAAACTACAGGTGCGGCAGAACTCAACCAAGTATGAAAAACTACAGGTGTGGCAGAGCTCACTCCCATATGATAAACTACAGGCGTGGCAGAGCTCACCCCCATATGATAAACTACAGATATTGCAGAGCTCACCCCTATATGATAAACTACAGGTGCGCAGAACTCACCCAAGTATGAAAAACTACAGGCGTGGCAGAGCTCACCCCAATATGATAAACTACAGGTGCGGCAGAACTCACCCAAATATGAAAAACTACAGGTGTGGCAGAGCTCACTCCCATATGATAAACTACAGATATTGCAGAGCTCACCCCTATATGATAAACTACAGGTGCGGCAGAACTCACCCAAGTATGAAAAACTACAGGCGTGGCAGAGCTCACCGCCATATGATAAACTACAGGTGCGGCAGAACTCACCCAAGTATGAAAAACTACAGGTGTGGCAGAGCTCACTCCCATATGATAAACTACAGGCGTGGCAGAGCTCACCCCCATATGATAAACTACAGATATTGCAGAGCTTACCCCTATATGATAAACTACAGGTGCGCAGAACTCACCCAAGTATGAAAAACTACAGGCGTGGCAGAGCTCACCCCAATATGATAAACTACAGGTGCGGCAGAACTCACCCAAGTATGAAAAACTACAGGTGTGGCAGAGCTCACTCCCATATGATAAACTACAGGTGTGGCAGAACTCAAACTACAGGCCTGGCAGAGATCACCCCCATATGACAAACTACAGGTCTGGCAGAACTCACTACCGTTTGAAAAACTACAGGTGTGGCAGAGCTCATCCCCATATGATAAACTACAGGCGTGGCAGAGCTCACCCCCATATGATAAACTACAGGCGTGGCAGAGCTCACCCCATATGTTAAACTACAGGTCTGGCAGAACTCACTTCTGTATGAAAAACTACAGGTGTGGCAGAGCTCACCCCAATATGATAAACTACAGGCGTGGCAGAGCTCACCCCCATACGATAAACTACAGGCGTGGCAGAGCTCACCCCTATATGTTAAACTACAGATATGGCAGAGCTCACCCCAATATGATAAACTACAGGTGCGGCAGAACTCACCAAAAAATGATAAACTACAGGTGTGGAAGAGCTCACTCCCATATGATAAACTACAGGCGTGGCAGAGCTCACCCCCATATGATAAACTACAGATATTGCAGAGCTCACCCCTATATGATAAACTACAGGTGCGCAGAACTCACCCAAGTATGAAAAACTACAGGCGTGGCAGAGCTCACCCCAATATGATAAACTACAGGTGCGGCAGAACTCACCCAAGTATGAAAAACTACAGGTGTGGCAGAGCTCACTCCCATATGATAAACTACAGGTGTGGCAGAACTCAAACTACAGGCCTGGCAGAGATCACCCCCATATGACAAACTACAGGTCTGGCAGAACTCACTTCCGTTTGAAAAACTACAGGTGTGGCAGAGCTCATCCCCATATGATAAACTACAGGCGTGGCAGAGCTCACCCCCATATGATAAACTACAGGCGTGGCAGAGCTCACCCCATATGTTAAACTACAGGTCTGGCAGAACTCACTTCTGTATGAAAAACTACAGGTGTGGCAGAGATCACCCCAATATGATAAACTACAGGCGTGGCAGAGCTCACCCCCATACGATAAACTACAGGCGTGGCAGAGCTCACCCCTATATGTTAAACTACAGATATGGCAGAGCTCACCCCAATATGATAAACTACAGGTGCGGCAGAACTCACCCAAGTATGAAAAACTACAGGCGTGGCAGAGCTCACCGCCATATGATAAACTACAGGTGCGGCAGAACTCACCCAAGTATGAAAAACTACAGGTGTGGCAGAGCTCACTACCATATGATAAACTACAGGCGTGGCAGAGCTCACCCCCATATGATAAACTACAGATATTGCAGAGCTCACCGCCATATGATAAACTACAGGTGCGGCAGAACTCACCCAAGTATTAAAAACTACAGGTGTGGCAGAGCTCACTCCCATATGATAAACTACAGGCGTGGCAGAGCTCACCCCCATATGATAAACTACAGATATTGCAGAGTTCACTCCCATATGATAAACTACAGGTACGGCAGAGCTCACCCCCATATGCTAAACTACAGGCGTGGCAGAGCTCAACCCCATATGATTAACTACAGGTATGGCAGAGCTCACCCCATATGATAAACTAAAAGATATGGCAGGGCTCACCCCCATATGATAAACTACAGGCGTGGCAGAGCTCACCCCCACATGAAAAACTACAGGTGTGGCAGAGCTCACCCCCATATGATAAACTACAGGTGTTGCAGAACTCAAACTACAGGTCTGGCAGAGCTCACTTCCGTTTGAAAAACTACAGGCGTGGCAGAGCTCACCCCCATATGATAAGCTTCAGGTGCGACAAAACTAAACTCCATATGATAAACTACAGGCGTAGCAGAGCTCACCCAATATGATAAACTACAGGTGTGGCAGAACTCAACTCCGTATAAAAAATTTAAAGCGTGGCAGAGCTTACCCCCATATGATAAACTTCAGGTCTGGCAGAACTCATCTCCATACGAAAAACTAGCAAAGCAGTGCTAAAGCCGGTAAAAAAAAATAAGCCAACCAAACAGAAAACTAAGCATGTACAATTGTACCAACAATTACCCGTCTAGACACAATGCTTCACTTCTCCTTAAATTAAGTGGTCTAGGATGGACCATCATAGAAACGTCAAAATCTTCGAAAGCACCAGCATTCAAAAGGTCTATCTTACCGCCATAATTTTCTTCATTTGGAGTTCCCAAAACCGTAACCTGTTATTAAAAAAGGTTTGTTAACCATATTTTCAAGAACGCTTTATGTTTGCAATTTTCACCACGTTCTTATAAATCGCCAAAATAAAGTGTGTGAAAATTAAATATCTTTGTATCACCGATTTCAAAACTTGGAACAAATATGTCCTAAATTAAATATTTACAGAAAAGGAAGTGATAGGTAGATTAATATGGTATTTTTTCCATTCCATTTAGCAAACCCGCATATCAATTGTATCCCTTTGACAAAGCAACATTTATTTATAAAAACTCTGTAAGGAAATATTTATTAAAAATTACGTTTGCCGCCCGCGATGCCGATGTTGTTTATGGCACCTTGGTTATGTACAAGATTAGACAGAAACGGAAAATGATTTATGGACAGTAGTTTTGCTAGAGTAAGGTGTAATTTCCAATTAGGTTAAAACTAATTTCGGGTAATTTATGTGTTAAAATGGCTTATGTCACCTGTATATTAAGCTTATGTCAGACTAGATCGCCTGTATATAAAGCTTCTGTCACCTGTATATAACGCTTATGTCAGATTAGGTCGCCTGTATATAAAACTTATGTCACCTGTATATAAAGATAAGGCTATTTATTTGTAAAAACTAGGTCATCTGTTAAAGCTGCATTAAGTTTTCCTAAGAAAAATTTCAAAACGGTGCTGATCTAATTAATGATGTTCCTAATGAACAATTTTACATTTGGTTCAACAATAAAAGCTCGAATAAATCATAAATTTCTAGTAGAAATCACAATAATTTCCCAGCGAGATGTAGCCTGTCGGATCTAATTTCAGAACATGGTTACGTCATAAAAAACCGGGTCATTTAAACACAACCTACAAAACGGTGAAATACGGTAAATTAAACACAGAATTCTATTTAATTTGTCATTTAATACCTTGTAAGGGATACGTAACACAATTGCGAATACATTTGGATATTAATGACGGACAAATAATACAATTTGTCAGGTTCCACTTTCGATTCATTAGAAAACCCGTGCATCCTTGCGCAAGCTCCAAGCAAATAATAATCATCGTTAAACATTGACCAACCAGTTAAGGATTCCGTTTATTTACAGCTAATTGGAATGAAATTTTTGAAATGATTCTCATGGATCGTGATTAGAAGTTATCTATTTTTAAAATATATTTTTTAGAAAAAACAAAAAAATTCAGAAAATTATATAAAGGATAAATCTCCTGTTAATAAAGCTCAGGTCACCTGTAAGTAAAACCTAGATCATCCATTAATAGCGAATAGGTCATCTGCATATAAAGTATGAGACTGTCATCTCTACTGAAGGTATTTGTCATTTCTTTATAAAAATAAAGTACATGTAATATCTTTCAAATTACAACCTTTTAGTGGCCTTTTAAAGCTGCATTAAGTTTACCAATTTTCTGAATTTTTTTTTATTTTCTTAAAATATATTTTTTTAAAAGTAGATATCTTCTAACCACGATCCGTGACATTCATTTTCTAAAATTCCATTTCTTTTAGCTGTAAATAAACGGAATCCTCTGACCGGTTTGTCAGTGTTCTACGATGTTAATTATGAGCTTGGAGCATGCGCATGGATGTACGGAAAAGCCTAGAATCGAAAGTGAAACATGACAGATTGCATTAATTGTCCTTCATTAATATCCAGATGTATTTGAAATGGTGTTATTTATCCCTTACTAAGTCACAAATGACAAATTCAACGAAGTTCTGTGTTTAATTTATCGTATTTCAACATTTTGAAAGTTGTGTTTAAATGACCCGGGTTTTGATGACGTAACCATGTTCTAATATTAGATCCCAAATACTGCATCTCGCTGGGTAAATACTGTAATTTCTGTATTTATTCGAGCTTTTATCGTTGAACCAAATGTAACATTGTTCATTAGGAACATCATTTATTAGATTAGCACCGTAATAATTTTTTCTTTGGAAAACTTAATGCAGCTTTAATGCACGTGTACAGGTTTTGTTGTTTTACTGGGTACTGTTTATGGAAAACACAATAGGTGGATTGTATTTTTTAAAATTCCTTTTAAGTTTCAGATAAAGGTGCTATTGCCTTTGCTTGTACAATTGTTTAAAGGTAATTATAGTAAAAATCGTTCTGAAATCAAAATACTTTTCGAATGGGTTACTAAAACATGGAACTTCAGTAGGCCAGCATGCACTATATAAGACCTCAAACACCGTACCTATATTTCATACTGTCGAGCAAAATGATGATTTTTTTCGCTCCGAGTAAATATATTATTCAAGGGACACGATGATCTGGATAATATAGGACAAAAAACTGAACGCATTCAGAGGAATTCAATAGAGACCTGTTGACAGCTAGAATCACTTTTCTTGGTTGATTCTCTGCTTCCGGATGCGTCATTAGGGAAACATCGATACCAGAAAAAGCTCCAGCATTTAACAAAATGACTTTTCCACCACCGCCTTCTTCTGCTGGGGTACCAAATATTGATAGCTACGGCCCAACTAAAAAATCGACAACTTATCCTCAATAATTTCGCTTAATATTATTATAGTGTTGTACAAGATCAAGAATGCAAATAAATTTGTTGTTGATTTGCGCATTCAAAGAGATACCATAATAAAAGTTGAATTAACGGTATTTAATGATAATATATGATGAGGTAAAAAAAAATAGAAAATGTCAGTCGGTATTCCGGGTGATTTAAAAAGCTTTAATTAGTGTCAAAGATTGATTTATCCTGCAGCAAATGCAAATATGTCCTGTCATTCTTTTTTCTAACCAACACATTTCAATATTTGATCGGCACATGCCCTCCAAAAACACACCGACACAGTAAATAGTCAGAAAGTAGCGAGAATACGGTGTCTGAAACATAAAATGATGACCCCCGGTGGCTCGAATGTGCGAATTAACAAGAAAACAGTAGGAAATGTAAACCCTGACAGTATACTTAAGTTTATAAGATACCAAAAATCACACTATATAAACCTAATCTTTTTTCACAATGTAGGTGGCTGGGACTATCGTTATAGTTACATACAAGGTTTATACAGGCTATATTAAAAATTGTTTGACATAAACATCTGCATAATTTTTATATTTTAATAAAAATGTACAAATCTCCTTGAAATAAACAGGCTGTAGAGTAACTAGCAGTTATCTGGACAAACCATTGAACCTCTAGAAAAACAAACTTATGAAACAGTCTAAGATCAAATCATGTTATTTTTTCTGGAAAAAAGATGTAAGAAATCTTAATGCATATAATATTTATATGTTTGATACATATACAAACATGCTGTGAAATACCGAAGATGTAGGTTAACAAGAGGCCAAAAAGGGCCTACATTGCTTAACTGGCGCACAAATTGCATCATGTTTTGTGAAAAGTGGGGACAACCAAATATTATTTAGAACAAGAGGTCTGGTGGGCTTTAATGGTCATTTGAGGACATCAGAACTGTGGTTGATGCTTATAACTGAAGCAGACATGGTCTTGAAATTAGTAATGGAGGGAAAGTAAGCAAGTATGTTGTGTATGCGAGTCAATGAATAATCACTATGACAAATATAAGAACGGTTTACACATTATTATTTATGAAATATTGTTTCATTATTATGCATTGTAGGACAAACAAAACATCTAAGCATTCTTTTTGTAACTGTAAAAATTGAATATACATTGTGTACAAGATCTTGTATTATAAACCATGTTCATATGGAATGGAAAGGTTACATGACATTGATTCAACTGTATCCTACATGGATATTCAATGGTTATATTGGATCAGTACAGTAATGAGAAGCACATAAATAAAATTGGAATCCGTAATAATAGATTGGATAAAGTAAATAGCAAAGTACATTAATTGTTAATTCTGAACAAATATTTATTACACAAATAAACAACATATCACAGCTGTCACATTTTAGAGGCATGTATAGAAAAATGCATACTTTAAATGTGGTACTTTCTGTATTTAGTGAACAGAACAGTAGATTTAAAATTTATAACTAAACTTATCAAGCCATAGCCAATGTTTCACTTCAGGGAGAACAGCAAGAATTCTACGGAATTAGATTTGCTGCTTGGTTAGCTTTTAATGGTGAAGAAAATATATTTTCAAAAAGTTCTAATTTGCTAAAGTTCCATCTTGGTCGAAGCTGTACTTCAGAATTTCAAGAAGGAACATTTTATCTTTGCAATCACAATTAAATTGCCTGATTACAATCTGTTGCGTATGAGATTTGCATAGCAGTCTTTTTACAGAAATTGGGACTTTTAACACAAAAATGTCAACAATGGCTATTTATGTGTTTTTGCAATTTATAGTAACAGTGGCCATCTTGGATGTCAGGCGGGGTCGCCTGGTAAAAACTTTAGTCTACCCCACCTTAGAATCTTCCACACCAAATACGGTTTCAGTTGGCCCAGTTGTTTCAAAGGAGAAGATTTCCAAAGAATTGATTAAATATTACACCTCATTTGCATAACTCGTAAAAATCAGGTCAACAAACAATTTCTCAGAAAAACCCGTTATATATGTTGAATGGCCCGCTATCTACTCTCTACATTTCAAATTTGAACAAAGACAGTTAAAATGATTCAACAATGGCTATTTATGTGTTTTTGACTATTTATAGTAACAGCGGTTATCTTGGATGTCAGGGGTCGCCTGGTACAGACTTCAGTCTATCCCATCTAAGGACCTTCCACACCAAATACGGTTCCAGTCGGCCTAGTGGTTTCAAAGGAGAAGATTTTCAAAGAATTAAATAAATATTACATCTCATTTGCATAATTTGTAAAAATCGGGTCAACGAAAAATTTCTCAGAAAAACCCGTTATATATGTTGAAAGCCCCGCTATCTACTCTCTACATTTCAAATTTGAACAAAAACAGTTAAGAAATGATTCAACAATGGCTATTTATTTGTTTTCGTTATTTATAGTAACAACGGCCGTCTTAGATGTCGGGCGGGGTCGCCTGGTACAAACTTTAGTCTACTCCACCTAAGGACATTTAACGCCAAATACGGTTTCAGTCGGCCCAGTGGTTTCAGAGGAGAAGATTTTCAAAAAATTGAATAAATATTATACCTCATTTGCATAATTCGTAAAAACTGGGTCAACGAAAAATTTCTCAGAAAAACCCGTTGTATATGTTGAAAATCCCGCTATCTACTCTGTACATTTCAAATTTGAACAACAACGGTTACAAAATGACCTCAACAATGGCTATTTATGTGTTTTTGCTATTTATAGTAACAACGGCCATCTTGGATGTCAGGCGGGGTCGCCTGGTACAAACTTTAGTCTTCGCTACCTAAGGACCTTCCACACCGAATTTGGTCCCAATTGGCCCAGTGGTTTCAGAGGAGAAGATTAAAGTTTACGCACGCATGCACGCACGGACGCAAGGACGCACGCAGAACCATGCCATAAGCTCAGCTGGCTATATCCAGTTGAGCTAAAAACTATTGATGAAGTTTCATTGCCCCTTCAAGCGGAGCGTATGTACTTACATACGGGCGGACAGACTAGTAACACTCCTAACTCTGAATAGTAAAGGGCAAGGGGATGAAAAATACAAAAAAGAAGTTTATTTAACATATTTAGAAGGAAAAAATACTTTCAAGAATTAACATAAACTGATGTCAAAAGTCATATCTGAAAGCATTGCAATATACCATGCAAGAAAATGTGTAGTATGCTATCTGCTGGCATATATAGCTAATATATCTAATATTATGTTAAGAATTGTAAACCTTTCACGAGCCATCATCAATTTTCTACGGTGATCACCAGCCTCTGGGTGTGTCATAAGTGAAGCATCAATACCAGAAAAAGCCCTAGCGTGTAACAATATAATCTTGCCACCTCCGCCTTCCTCTGCCGGGGTACCAAACACTGTTAGCTGTTATGACCGATAAGAAGCCAAGAAAAACAAATACATAAAACATAGCTTATGATAATATGAAGGTCCTTTCCGATTTTGTATAGAATTAAGATTTAGTATGGCATGAGCAGCATTTGTAAGACCTCTCCTCAATCAAAACATTTCAATACAATAGAAAGGTAACCGAGAATCTGACTAACGGAAAAAAGCAAGACCAATAACCTTCACGTATCCTAATCTAATGTTATAGTGTAGAAGTGTTATAGCGTAACAGGTTAAGTAAGTTCTGTCATGTGACCAGTGTCAATTCGCGATTACCAGATACAATTGGCGTGATTGAAAAATGCTTCAAATGCCGTCATAAAGCAATTTATCATTTGACGTAACTAATGGCACCGTCGAATTTCTGATGTCAAATTGCAAGGAACACTTGCATATCTGTGTACAATGTCGAATATTACTACAAGACTTTTAGACCAAAAACCTAGATAGAAAGTGTCCAATGATGTGGTTCGTGTGCTTTTCTCTGGACTTAATAAACATTTTACAATCAACTCAAAAGGTTGATTGGTTTGATTTAATGGGGTTTTACGTCCCTGTCAAGAATATTTCACTTACTATTATATCGAGACGTCACCAGCTTTAGGTAAAGTGACAGAAGTTTTAACCTCTGCAGTGCGCTGAGGGCATTGTGCGGGGAGGATTCTTTAACGTGCCACACCTGCCGTGACACGGGGCATTGGTTTTAAGGTCTTATCCGAAGGACTACGTGACTTTCATTTCTAGATGCCGAGTGTTTTTCGAGAGAACAGTCACTACTAATTTTCAAGTCTTGCCAGACCCGGCCGGGATTCGAACTCACCACCTCCTACATACGACAACTCAAAAGGCATTACAGTATTGATGTGTTGTGAGATACATAAGTTTTCATTACAAGGGTTGTATTGTTTGCTACACTGTGTCATTCATATTGAAAATACAGAATTACCCGAAAGAGTATTACATTGTCACTGTAGGCCAAATAAGTTTTATTTTACTATTATAAGGATTATATATATATATATATATATATATATATATATATATATATATATATATATATATATATATATATATATATATATATAGATAGATAGATAGATAGATAGATAGATAGATAGATAGATAGGTCTATGAATCATACATCGGAGGAAAGTAAAATCAGGTAACAAATTACACTGACTTTGTAATAATTAATGTTACAAATGCAACAACATGACAAGGTTTTGTGGTCAGAATTGATTTGATCAAGACAGAACCGTATATACGTGATATTGAATTAGATCCATGGTATATATTATTCTTATTATTCTTACAAGAACCAAAAATTGAAGTTTTCTAGCCCGAGAACTACCAAACCATACCTGGATTTATATCACATGCACTTAGAAAAGCCGGAAAAACAAGTACAAAAGTTAGCTGGTAGACAAAAGTTGCTTAAGAGTACAAAAGCGTGACTACAATATTTCTGTTACTATGGCAACTACAGTACTTAAGCCTTACATGTCGATAGCTGAGAGTATGATAGCAGTTGTGCCGCCCATGGGAGCTGGATGGACCATTATTGAAACATCAACATCATCGAACGCCGATTTTTTTATCATCATAACTTTACCACCGCCTCCCTCCTCGGCTGGGGTCCCTATCACTGAGACCTAAAGCAAGTGAAATGTTATCTAATAATTAATATGACATCTAAGCAAGTTATTAAGTCTGTCTATCCGAAAACTATACCTATAACCACATCAATCTATTCTGGCCAGCTATCTGACCAGAAAAGTGACCAATATAGACACGTGACAACTTAAACGGGTAAGACTGTATACGGAAACTAAATAAGACTGTATACGGCAACTAAATAATGCAGGGTCCCTGTTAATGATATCTACATCAACAAAAAATCAACAACTATTCAACTGGGTCCAGTTGTCAAAATCTACCTTTTTGTTTGTACAGAAAACACGAATAAAGTTTTACCAAAATGATAAAAACACAATTTAAACATGTACAAAGCCATTAGCATAAAGTTTACAAATGGTTGAACATTGGTGATCGTGAGCTTTTGGGGTTCTGCAAAATGAAAAGACTGATACTTGCAAAAGTACTTATATCAGTATATCACCACATGAACTCTCTGGAAGCCAACTCCATACATTTCCCATTATTTAGATATGACAAACCTTTTATGACCATTTAAGAAACTTATGTTCAATAGCACAAAAGCATCTATCAACTAGAATTGTCCGTTTTGGGACAGAACAATGATGCCGCCAATGTTTCACCAATCTAATGATTGCACTCAATAATTGATACCTATCTATGGGTTCTTTAGCTTACTTAAACGTGGAGACATTCAATAACCGGCACCAACTATCGGTTTTTAAACTTACTTTAACATGGAGACACTCAACAATCGACACCTATCCATCTGTTCTTAAGCTTACTTAAACATGGAGACATTCAATAACCGGCACCAACTATCGGTTCTTAAGCTTACTTGAACATGGAGACGCTCAACAATCGTCACCTATCTATCGGATCTTAAACTTAAACATGAAGACGCTCAACAATCGTCACCTATCTATCGGATCTTAAACTTACTTAAACATGGAGACGCTCAACAACCGTCACCTATATCTATTGGTTCTTAAGCTTACTTAAACATGGAGACACTCACAATCGTCACCTATCTATCGGATCTTAAACCTTAACCTGAACGCTCAACATCGTCACTCTCTATCGGATCTTAACTTACTTAAACATGGAGACGCTCAACAACCGTCACCTATATCTATTGGTTCTTAAGCTTACTTAAACATGGAGGACACTCAACAATCGTCACCTATCTATCGGTTCTTAGGCTTAAACATGGAGACGCTCAACAATCGTCACCTATCTATCGGTTCTTAAGCTTACTTGAACATGGAGACACTTAACAATCGTCACCTTTTTATCGGTTCTTAGGCTTACTTAAACATGGAGACACTCAACAATCTACCGGTTCTTAAGCTTACTTAAACATGGAGACGCTCAACCGTCGACTGTCCATCGGTTGTTAAGGTAACCAAGACATGGAGACACTCAACAATTGAGATCTATCTATCGCTCTTAGACATGGGAACACTTAGCGATCGTTATGCGTCTTTTGGATCTCAAGCTGACCTGGACATGGGGACACTTGGCAACTGTTACGCGTCAGCCGTCTCTGGCACTAACTAAGAGATGGAAACACTCAGCAATTATCACGTCTGTCGGCTCTCGGGCTAACTTAGACATAAAGACAACCCGGAAGCAATTGTCACACGCTTGGCAGCTCGCAAGCTTACTTAGACATAACGACAATCAGCAGTTGTCTTACGCCAACATACTCAGACATAAAGACAGTCAACAACAGTATAAGAATAAAACTAAGTACTATATAAGGCAGTTTGTACACGATGTATTCATTATAGTTTACCTTGCCTAATGGTTTACCGGCAGCTTCGAATGCCGCTTTGATTCCAATGCCTGCAGCTACACCAGCCTCAGCTATCAAGTTATGGCCACAGGCGTGTCCAATCTCCGGTAGAGCATCATACTCACATAAAACTGACACATGTGGACCGCTCTCAGTACTTCCATAAACAGCTCTGAAAGCCGTATCAATTTTGTACTTCCTCTCGACGTTAAACCCTTGATTTTCAAGGAAATCGGTTAACACTTTGTGTGCATGGTGTTCTTCGTAATTTAGTTCTGGGTTGTTCCAGATATCCTGGCTTATTTGATGTAAACCTTCGCTGACATTATCAATCGCCTCACAAGCAGCAGATTTCAACTTGTCCATTTCATCGACGTGTCTCTATGTAGGACGGTCGCTTGATAAACCCTGTATATGTAAACAGTGTATCAGTGTAATTGCTAACTGGTACATGTATATTTATAGACTACTTTCGTAAATTATTAGGCATAAACAGGGATCCGATGTGTGCACTGTTAAAATGTGGGTATTAAAGATAAAGTCGAGTAAGAAATTTCTCAGAGATATAAGCCGATCGTGGTTGCATAGGTTGACAAAGTAAAAATGGAAAAATAATATACAAAATCTAGCGAGGCGCCGCCCGAAAGTTTGTTTGGCGCGGGTTTGAATCACCGAACTACGGATTACTAGATCGAGACTTACTGTATATGTGCACAGTCCTCCACTCTACCAACTCGGAACTTTCACGGAATACCTCTTTAGATCAAATCAGTCGGCTTTATTAAATGCCAAGTTGGAACATCTACAGATTTCAAAATGCCAATTGTTTTTCTACGTGTTATTTTTTAGCCTTAAAACGTGAGGCCATAATAATGCAAATAAATGTCAAGAAAGGCGGTGAGAAAGGAAGACTTACCAAGACTTATGAGGTTTATCCAAAAAGAGAGGTTTTCAAGTTTGCTGGGGCATGATGGGGCATTTGTGACCCGACAGTTAGAAACTGGTTTTGCATCTTTTTGCTTCATAGTGTTGAAAGGATATAAAAAAAATGGAAGAATCTATGTTTAAAAACAATAATTTTAATGGTGTATAGACTAATATGAGATTTATGGAGGTATATTTCATGTCTGAACTTTTGGCCTTAACATTAACCGGGATAGTTCAGTAGCTAGTGAACTGACATAGCCTAAGCACGGAAAACTGGCCATGCATCTTGTTGGCTCTGGATGTTGATTATTTTAAAAATAATTGAAGAAGTGTACCATACTTACTCTTAAATTAAATTAAATTAAAATTAACACCAGAATCACAAAAAAATGGTGATAACGATTATGTTTTAGAATAAAAGATTAAACTCGCGCACTTAGAACTCGCGTCGAGTACCGCGAGATATCACGAGACTTATCATAGATAATCATGGCGGTCGACTGACAGTACAAAACAGGATGTCTTCGTCTCCAAGAGAAGATTTTAATCCTCTCTCGGAAGATTTGTAAGTTTTAAAAGTCATTGCATTGTAAATAGATATCGGGGAATCGAATGCACTGAAAACAAAATTGCAGTTGTGCTTCAATTTTACAGATGCACTGCATTTGGATCGTTAACGAATAATAATAGTCCCCTTGCTGCAACAGTGCAAGTAAACAATGAGGGTTGTGTTGGTCACGTTGCGGCACTTGGAATTCCATGCACGCTTAGAACGTTGCATAATAAGCATGCGCAACATGCATTTTGTTTAGTTGATCGTTCGAGTTCCAACTTGATTTGAGACTAGTATTTTAGCAAATAACCTTTTTTTTAAAAAAATTATTTAAATAAAAATAATTTGTCAAATTGTCTGCTTTGGATTCACGAGTAAATTTGCAAAAAAGTGATTATTTTATAATTGTTGTCTGTCATTAGACTGCTTTATCCAGAGTAGTGTTAGTGCCAGGGTAACAATATAAATTTCAATCTGCAGCCAAATTTGAATTGCCAGTTGGGATTATTTCAAGGTGTTATAATTAAGTATTAGAAGACAGACAAATTAAATGTAATAAACAAGATTCAATAAACACATATTTGCTATCATCAGTCAGTGGTTTTGTTTGCCTAAAATTGCTACAGAATAAAGGTAGTTTCCCCTTGAGAAATTAGACTAAAATTTCCCAATTTGACAACTAAAATTCCCCAAAAGGCAAAAGTGACACACAATCAAATAGTTTAAGTTAAATCCAGTTGTCCAAAACTGTTCTGACAGACAAAAAATGTTAGATATTGTCACAATATAAGCTCTTTGCAATGAATTTCAAAATTCTGAGCATAATATGTGACATAAAAAGGGTCCAAATTTTCCCAATCTGAAAGGTAGAAGGTAGTTTTTAAAAACCATAGCAAAATCACTGTCAGTGATTGAAACCAGATTTGTATCAACATATCACATCAGACTCGGCAATTAGAGCAAAGACTAACAGGTTTCATTTGTTTTTAGTTCTGCTCATTTCTGACTTAGTTAGACCCGAAAATGAGAATAGGTATTTTAATGTCCTTTCATCCAGCCAATAAGTCTCTCTCTTCATTTTGTAATTAATCTGTCTGGAAAAATGAATGATATTGACTGACTGGGAAATGAATTGTCGAAAGCTCAGTGACCAATTCATTATTTACATTTAAAACATTGAGATTATTAACATTGAACTAGCAGAAAATGTGTACAAATGATGTTTATCGTTAAAGTGTTTCCAAAGATTACAATGAAAATATTATTACTTTGACATGTTTATAGTGTAAATGTATTTGACCTGTAGGACAGTAATTTGTTGGCACTTAACTTTGGAGACCATCTTTGGAAGGCATAAAGCAAAATAAATGACCAAGACCTTGTGAGCCAAAAAAAATAAAAAATAAATAAATAAAAATTCTGAATGTACCACCAAATATTGATTTGTTTTAACTGCAATTTAAATTTGATTTAGATACAAATACAAGAAATTTGAAGAAAGTGGATAAGTTTTTAAAAAAAAAATGGCATGTAATGGTTGATTATAATCAAGATGAGAAGGTAAAAGTTGGGACAAATTAGTTAAAAAAAACTAAACAGGTAAACAGGCAAATATGGTTGTTTAAAAATATAGGGAGAATAGATAAAACATCAGTTGTGACTAGCAGTAATTAGTTTATGTACAATTTGACAAGATATCTTTGATAACATAAGGTAAACTGCTAATTATAGTCATCAAATAAGCTAATCAGCTTTCTTTTTCTTGTGAAATCATTGTAAAGAAAGATATATCAAATAGCAAAAATTCTGAAGGACAGAATAATAGTTGAAATGTTTTCATTCTATTTAAATAGATTTATATGAACATATACTGAAGTATATATCAACAACTCTTCTTTTTTTTCTAAAATAACACTTTATATGTTTTCAGAGAAGCTGCCTACCAATGTGGACTTAGTCACCGTCATCATCAAGAAGGAGATGCAGATTGTAGTGATGATAATGAAGAATATGACAGCTCACAATACAACTCCATTGATACTGAACAAGAGCAGTTCTTTAATCCGAGTGAAGGATTATACAGCATTACTCCACCAAATTCTCGTCGGATGAAACGTGAAAAAAGTAAACAACACACCAGAGTTCAACGAACATCATCATATAGAGAATATTTAGACACTAAACGGAAAAACAAGCCACTGGATGGAAAAATGAACATAATAAAAGAACGTTATATGGATGATCCCATGTTTTGTAAATTAAGTGGTGTTGATTCAGATGATAATTTAGAGAGAGACTTTCTTCAGGACGGCAAAGACAAAACAAGAAGAAATAGTAGAGAGTCCAAGAAAAAGACAATGACAACATCACGAGCACATGAACGATTAACTAAAAGACAGTCAGGTGACTTAACTATATTAGATACAAATACTGCAGATGTTCCAATGCCGATAACCCCTGTAAAAGTGGATACTTCAGGGCGTTTCAGTACCTTTAATTTTAAGCCATCCCCATTAACAGCTAGCATGAATAGTGCTGGTTTAAATGCAAGTTGGAGTGGTAGATTTGATGCACGACGTGCATCAGTTTTAGCTGTTGAATGTCCAAAAGATAGAATTGAGTTTTACAGGATATTCTCAGCTTTAATTATAATGGGATCACAGAAAAAAGACAAAGAAATAAAAGGAAAAGAAAAGTTTATGAATTCTTATAGGAGACAATTAAGCTCTGAACAAGAGATATGGAAAGAAAAATATCATGAATTTTTGTGGTTTGAACTTCAGATGCACAGAAATGGAAAAATGACTGCCCAAGAACAGGATCTAATGTTTCAAAATGAACGACAAAAAATTCCGCAAGTTTTAGAAGAAATTATGTCATTTAATTTTATAGGTTTAGATAGATTAGAATCAAATGATAGTCACATTAGTTGTAGTAGTCCAGAGGATGGACCTCTAAATCTTAGATTAACTAGTGAAAGTGATAGTATTCTCTCACATGATGTGACAGCTTCGTTTTATGCAACTACACTGACACAGGAAACACTAGACCATCAAGGTCAAGCGTTACTACGTGTTCAGGAATTGTTAGTTAAGTTAGACGAATGTGAGGAGTTATTTCCTCATTCCAAAGCATTTGGGAAAGAATATGCTCAGTATTCAAGTCATGAATTTGTTCAACGTGTGAAATCATTATATTTGTGGCAAAACATTACCAGAGATTTGTGTCATAAAGTTAAACTTTTAGGAAAGGTTTTGGGTGTGCAATATAACCCAAATGTAGATTGGCCAGTCATAGATATAGAAACCCCTAGAAACACAGAACCTAGATCAAACTATGCACTACATCGAGCTAGTATACCAGAAATTCAGGAACCAGATCGAGATTCTTCTGAATTTGAGGAGGATGAAGAGGAAGAGGATGATGTTGGGAAGGACGCAGAAGATAATGTTAAGGGAAATAATCCAGATATATCAAATGGACAGCTAACCCCTGAACTTCATCAGAAAAGAGTTAAATTTAGTGTAGATAGTCCTAGTGAGAGATCTTCCCGGGACACAAGTCCAGAAACAATAGCAGATCCCGTAAAGACATCAACTCCCAACAAATTACATTATGTTTCTTCTTCAGCTACCACATTATCTAGAGCTTCTAGTGAAGCTAGCTTAGATGGCATGTCAAAAACCTCAATGTACAGAAAGTATGTAGATAAAACATTAAAAAGAATGGGCATGAATAAAATGCTTGTTCGCTTTAGAGAAATATTAGATAGAACATTACAAAGAGCTAGAGAAGCTCTTGAAAGACCAAAAAATCTCTCTTGTGCAGATCTTCATAATAAGGTAAGTGACATTCAGTATTTTTATTTTATTACAAACCAAATTTGTTGATCCAAAGGTGATAGAGGTTTTTGTCAATATTTGTTATACTTATGTATATCTATGCAGTTTCCATATTAATTTTCATGTACATGTATATACATAATTAAGCAGTAAACCAGTGTAATACATGTAGTTGTTTCAGACCAACTTCATTTGTGTATGTAATTGACTTAAAAGATTATTAAATCTCTTCTCTCTCTCTCTCTCTCTCTCTCTCTCTCTCTCTCTCTCTCTCTCTCTCTCTCTCTTGGATAAAAAACTTATATATGTACAAACTTGAAACCAAGTATATTGGCCTTTAATAATTGATTTAGTCACAATGAATTAAATAATATCCCTTGTACATTTTAAAAACCTTTATTTATCTAGTCACCAACTGAAGATAAAGCACAGCTAGCATCTTCACCAGGACTTGATTTATTACCACCGGAATTAGCACATGCCTCATCGTTTCATCGCAGTACCAGTCTCACTGATCATGGAGCTTGGAGTAACCAGTTCATTGAGATGGGTCTACCTTCATTCCGACCAAGCTATTTATTTTTATTAAGAGTCTTTCTAGATGTGATTCATGAAGCCCTTAGACTTAGACTTGAGCAGCGACCAATAGGGGATCCTTCATTCTTAAGTATACGACCAGTAAGTAAACTTATCTTAGACTTGTACAACAAACAATAAGATGTTTCATTTTGTAGTAAATGGGTACAACCAGTTTATTAAAGTTTTTTATTTATATAATAACTTCATACCACATTTCCCTGTGTATTTGTTAGTTTTTGTGTTCAGAGAGCCTTATTAGGTCAGGTTATAGACCACTATGTCTTGCAGCCAATGTTTGATTCCCACTTTGAAAAGTTTTTACTGTGGTTTTCCCTTGGTACTTCTGTTTTCTTCCACTATTCAAATACTTATTGCCTTAATATGAGTGAAATGGTCTTCACTGGCCTATAAAACACTATTTACTCAAAAATAAAAATACTTGTATAGATGATTTGTTTATACTGTCGGCTCATTTGTTTTTACATGTACATGAAAAATTTATTACTTGAATGTATTATACATATCTGTTAGGGCTGTCACGGTTATGAAATTTTGAAACTGGTTAACCAAATGTATTAACCGAACCGTTACCGTTTACCCGACTGCAGATTCCGTGCAAAGGCAAAATGCAAACGTCGGGTTTTGTAATTATCCATTACCTTCCTGTAAGTATTTGCGCATGCTTGCCAGAAATACTACTTCCTGTTTATACCGTAATAATTAGAAAAAATTGATCATTCAGAAAACTGATCTGCAAAATGTGGTAAATAGGTCAGTTTACTTTATTATTCAAGGAAATAAACATGTAACAGAGAAAAAAAGTGTAGATATCAGCGGTTTCAATAGAAGCCGACAGCCAACAAAACCCGTCGGCTATTCTGACGAAATACGGCAAACATTGTCAGCTACTTTTATTTGTGAAAATGTCAAAAAAAGAGATTTTTCGTTGTTTCATTTAGAGTTTCTCTCTCAATGAACACACTCGATCTGTCGGTTTTTTTTTTTTCTTTTGCCTTCCCGCTCGATGTTTATTGAGGATTTTAAGATCATTATATCGACAGTTGTTTTGTTTTTCACCTGATCTATGTCACTTGGACACTCATATGCTTCTATTTGATACAATTGCTTTGAAGCGTTTCTAAGAGTCAGATGTTAAAAAGCGTACCATACTTACGTGACCACGTTGCGTTTTAATATAAATATTTATTTTAAAAAATAAAGAGGTAATCGAGAGTCTGGGCCTCCGGAAGAATCAATATTAAGGTTTTTTAAAAAACAGAAGACAAGGGAAGGTATGAGCATTAATTTTAAAGACGGATTAACTTAATTTCAAACCTGAAAATGACACGATAACGTAGCGTATCATATTAAAATCATACCTAAAAAAACAACCAATTCTTTACCAAAATAATTTTATTTTGTTTGGTTTTGTAAATAAAATATATTATGCTACTTTGGTTTTTCTTTGTTTTATTTATTATTATTTATTTAGTTTTAGTTTTATTTTGGAAACAGATGGATACAAAGAGTTGGAATCAGGTTCTATGGAAGAATGGACAGATTTAGACACTTCTTATTTTACTAAGTTTTTAATTAATTAATTTTTTTTCTGTCTTTTTGAGGATCTAGTTTTTATTAAATTAGTTTTATCTAATTTTTATTTTTCATTTTATTTTATTTATTTATACTTAACCAGATGATGCTTTAATAAATATTTTTGGTAAGTTTATTATCATTTAAATGTTTGCCAAATAAAAAAAAATAATAAAAAGTGAAGTTTTATTGTTTAAAATTATCTTTATTAAAAGGATATATATTCTTTGAAATATTTTAAAAATTAGCTGGCAGTAATTGTTTTTTTTTTTTTTTTTTTTGTGATTGAATTGCCTTTCAGATGCAATACTTCTGTCTGAATCTGATCCATCTGTAGGTGGTACCTCCTCAACAGATAAAAGTTGTACTACTGGCACAGAACCTGATTCCAGCTGTATTCATGAGAACCAAACTGTTCAGTCTTCCTTAGAATCTGAGAACAACAACAGCAAAAGTTCTACACCAGAGTGTTCTTTTACAACAGAACAATTTAATGAACTTTTACATGATGTCTTTTCAAATGATTTTATTGTACATTCACATAATTGCACAAATGGTTGTAAACTATCTGAAAATGAAGAATCATGTTTAAAACTTCTCAAGAAAAATTTCAAAATATATACTCCTTATTTTAAAAGACTTGCCTGTGGATCTTGAGAATGCAAACTCCAACTGACTGGTTGCTTTTGAGACTCATAAATAATCCTGTTGCTTTCAGAGACAAGTCTGAGCTTTTAAAACTGGCAAAAGTGGCAGCACTTGTCCCAGTTTCAAATGCTTGGCCAGAAAGAGGTGCTAGTGCTTTCAAAGTTATCAAGACAAGACTTAGAAGCTCACTTAAAAATGACATGCTGGGGTCATTGATGCATATAGCCATTAATGGACCAGAGGTTTCAAAATCAAAAGAGCTCATTAATAGAGCTGTAAAAATATGGAATGAAAGTAAAAACAGAAGAAAGAGGGAGGATTATTCTTTGGGATCAGAGAGTCAGTCTGTAGTCTCTGCATCAACAACCACTACTCAGTATGTTGATGCAGAGATTCAGACTCAATCATCTGAAGTTCATGAAGCTACAAAAAAATTGGATATAAGTGATGATGAGGATAGTGCATTTGAAGAAGATGATTATTTTGAATTTTAAAATTTAGGTTTAACAGACTTTTGTTTCAAAATACTTTACTCATCTCAGTTTTGTCAAAATCAAGTTTAATTTGCTTTGTAATAAAATTTAAAAGCTGATAACTGAATTAGAAAAAAAAAAACTACTTGGATTTGAACATAACTGACAGATTTCACAAATAAAAAGGTTTTCATAAAAAGCTATGGTATTCTGTTTTCTGTAAACATTTATCTTTCAGGAATTATTTCAGATGACAAAACTTACAAGAAGCTCACAGTAATATCTAATGCTAACTTATTAGATAATGCTCTGTAGTTTCTGGAATTGCAACTTCTATGTATATGTTTGTCATAATGCTACTGATGAGGACTTGATTCCATATTTTTATATGTGACTAGTTCATTTATAGAATATTAAATGCTAGTAATTTTATAACAAACAAAAAGTTTTAAGTATATCAAGTAAACTATATTTTCTGTCCAAAATGCTGGAAAATGCACCATTTTTAATCTAAGATTTTTAAAAATTTCCGGGGGAGGCCCCCCGTACGTTCCCCCTCCACACCTCCCCCTCACGAGGACACTATGTGCCTTGTGCTTCGCACTCTGCGTGAAGATTAAAAAAGTTGGTGCTGTCTACTTCTCCATTCTTGTCTTCTACTTTCAATTACACTGAAAAAGCCCTGGATATACAAAGAGTACATGTGTGTATTAAGCAGGGCTCAGGAAAACTTTGACTGGGTGTCAGACATTTTTTCAAAGCAACCGTATCATCGATGCTGTGTAAAGCAAAAAAAAAAAAAAAAAAAAAAAAAAAAAAAAAAAAAAAAAAAAAAAAAACGTACCACCGATGTTGTTATTGACGCTGTTTTTTTTAAAAAAGATTTTAATTTAAAATATCAAATAGATTTTAAAAAGGATTTAACTACTACCGGTACATAGAGGTTATTTAGGTACATGTGGTCAGGCTCATGTGTCCGTCTAGTGTCGATTTTTGTACTGTCAGCATTGACGACACAAGGTTTGATGGCCATCTTTGTTTATTGACAACCATGCATTTTCGTTTTTCCGAAGTTACACAGACTTTACTAAACCTCATTTTGAGACCTCTTTGATTGTATTTAGACTTTTTAAAATTATTTCAAGCGATGTGATTACTTAATAAACAATTAATGAGGGTTCGGACAATGAAACAAAAGGAATGGATTGAGACCATTGGATTCTAACTGATTAATAAACAAAAGCCTAATTAATATATCTGTAGTATTTTTTGAAAATGGTCGACAGGTGATAGCAAACAATACTCGAGTAAAATAATGACAAACATATTTATTTATATGTCCGATTAACTGAATTCTATTATTAACTAAAAATGGCCGACAAGTGATTTTTTACATCGGACAAAAATATTTTTTGTCGGACATGTCCGGCAAATATGACCGTTTCCAGACCCCTGGTATTAAGATATATGCATGCGGTTATCAGTTACTATATTTCATAACTGGTTTTGCCCTGTAACCTAACCATGATCGGTTATCCGGTTACCCGTGACAGCCCTAATATCTGTATTATTTACACTGTGTTGAAATTAAAAATGTTTTTGCAGCCCATTCTATATTCCTGATTGTCCTCCTTACAGTATCTACCTAAATATGCATTCATTTGAATGGTTTGTTAATTTTATCAGCTTATGGTATTTTTACATGTATTTTACAGTTATTACGTGAATGTAAGGATGTTTTACGAGGATCTGTGATAGTTAAACAGTATTATCAACACATGGTGGCTGCTGTAGTAGCTGATGATGAAATGGATCAATATGATGAGAAATTTGCTAATGTTTTAGAACAGTTTGACAATGACATGAGAGAAATGTTAGAGGTATTGTATATTTATAATTTATAATTTATACATTGTAGATAGAAAAATAATGGTAGTTATGCTATGCTATGTTATTTATTCCTGGTCTGTTTTGAACTTAAAGAGGCTGATAGGTTTTACTGTTCATAAAAAAATTGAGAAGTTTATAATAGTCTCCAGCAATGATTCACTTTGAATTTAAAAAACTAGAGTTACTTTGTTTTAGTAATTGGTATTTTTAAAATCTTTAAAATCGAGTTATTGGTAACAGAATTTGTTTGCTTGATAGAAAAATTTGCATCATGTATTATCTTGGTTAGAAATTAGGGCTAACCTGGAAGCTTTGGACTTGTAATTTTACCTAAGTTGAACCTGTTTTATTCCTTAAGTTTTTCAGTAATTTCTTTTAATAAAAACAACTATGAAAACTTTGAGATCTTAGCTGGTTAGAATTTCAGACAACAAAGTGCACCATAAAAATTTGCTCTTCACAGGGTTCACAAAATTAATTTTTCACTACAATTATAGTGTCCTTTGCTTTTTTTCAGATATATTTTACATACTTACAAAACTGGTTATTGATGCTTCAGAATCTACCAGAAGCATCAAGAAGTTTGAAAAATGTTTTAGAGATGGAATGGGATTTTACCAAGCAGATATGCCCCCATGTTACTGGTGGTGAAGCTGAAGCTGGAAAAAGATTCAGGTACATTGTTAACAACAAATCTGAAAGATAAGGAGGGGCCTTAATGGTTGAGATGTCTCTTAAAGATGACTGATGGAAAAACACTTCTTAGGTTCCAGTCCATTTTAAAGAAAGTCATTTTGTTAGCTTACTTAGCAAAAGTCAGGTTTTTCTGGGTACTCAGATTTGTCCCCTTTTCCCAGAACTGACTGTCTAAATATAATTAAAATGATTTGGGTTTGAACATTAAACCATTTCAATCCACTATTGAAACAACTTATAAGCTTTAATTATCAAACTTTAAAAGTTTCACAGAAAGGTGGTAATTAAAAGAGGAAAAAGGGATTTTTGAAAATTATAGATTGTTTGTCAAGGTAGAAGGGAGTGTTTGTTTGCAGGAATATCTCTTGCCTTCTTCATAACTGAACTTTAGATAGTGAGAGATGCTGTAGTACTTAAAACCACTCAGCCACCAAGGTCCCTAGAACCACCAGAAAGGCACATTTCAATTTCAAAGTTCATTAGTATCCAGAAAATATATAATTCTATTTTACTTATTTAAAGGTAGCTTTAACGCATTGTCTTGTCAATCAGTCTGTACATGTATTTATACAATATACTAGTATTTGCATGTTTATATTTCTTCAGTACTTTAGGCAAGCAGTCTGTTAAATTCTATAGCTGATTTCTTGGAATCTGGGATAGATGATTTTACTACAACTCTTTATGACTGGACAATGAGAGAAGAGGAAGATGAGACAGAGGAAAATGGAGAGGAAGAAGAGGTTGAAGATGAAGAAGAAGAGGAAGAAAATGAAGAAGAACTTGAAGACAGAAAATGGATACAAGAAATTAGGTAATATAAAGAACAGCAGAACTATAATTACTCATACATTGTTTTATAAAATGTTGTTGAAATATAAAGTTGTCAAAACTTATACTTTCTTATATAGTTACAAGTAATAAATAGCAGTACTTTACTATAGCCAGCAAGAGACCATAAAGCCTTCTATTAAAACATAAACGATTACATTTTCAATAATATTCTGATAGAAAATGATTTCATATGAGCTACATGTACATGTACTGGTCTTGGTCTATATGTTTTTAATCACAAGACTTGGAATATGAATATACCTATACATGAAATATTACTCTCTGGTAGTTGTAGTGACTGAAATTACATAAGTTACAGGTATTAAAAACTAATGTCTTTATTCATTAAAAGATCGAAACAAAATTTGAATAATTACAGAAATTTAAATATTGCTATTGAACTGATTAGAAATGAATTGTATAAATATTATGTTGTAGCTGGTAGTTAAGCAAAAAGTTGTAGCTTAGAAAAATACAAAACCAGATAAATTAAACACTCAGCACAATAAAAATAATTGAACAAAAATTACAGCTAAAAATATTACTTTACAATAGTCAGAGACATCAAGATCATATCACAATGACAATAAACCACAACAATAAAATAAATGTTTAGTTAAAAAAGTACCTTCAATAGCCAAACACGAATCTGATTTAATTTGTGGCTAATTAGAGTAGAAAACTTGTAGTTTTACTGCTTAGATATGTTCACACTCTGATGGTACACTCCACTACCTATATCATCCAGTTAACAAAATAGTTACAGCAAGGGAAATACTGTAAACCGCTTTATATTAGCGCATATAAATTTTAGCGATTTCAAAATGCCAGTTGTATTAGCGCAGTTTTATTTTAGCGCTAGTGATTAGGACCCCAAAATTTACACCTGTACCCGACTGTATAATCATCTTAATTAGGTTTACTGTATTTATAGATACTATGAATACTTTTTGATAAACTTGCATAATCACCTGTGAACAAGTAATGAGTAGTAATAATTAAATAAATGTAAGCCATACATTTATTCTTAGTCATTCTGTACATGGATACATATTTATAAAAATGTTGCCGTTTGTCCAGAGAAAAACCTAAGAGTCCCCGTTGTTTACAAGTCCAAAACGCCGATTTTTTTTTTATTTTGTGGATTTTAGTGCTTTTTTAAACTGTTTTTTGGAATTACATGTACTAATTTTCAGGATTTATCGTGATTTAATTCAGATTTTATTCCATTTTAATTTTGTGTGCGTGCTCATATCGTTCGATCAGCTGAACAGAAATGAACTTTTTGGACTGATTGATAAAAATTATTCTTGAATTTTATGCATGTGTAAGTCGATATAACTTCTCATTGATTAAATGTTTAAAAATCAAATTTTTTTCTTTTATTATTAATATAATTATATGACGGGTATAATATTCAACAATTATAGCAGTGAAACATCATCAAAGACGACGGTTAGTATTTGCCCGTTAAGTTTTGTAAAATTTTAGCGACAGTTTTATTTTAGCGGTTGAATTCTTCCGCCAATTGCGCTAAAATAAAACTGCCGCTATCATGGTTTACAGTAATTATGAAGAATTAAGCAGTGTTATCTAGCAATTATTTCCTTTTCGTTTTTATTCTTGTAAACATATTTGTTGATGTTGTTTTTGTTATTTGTTTTAGACATTCCTTTCAACAGACATCGAGGAACTGCAAGAAACTATTTAATGAGGCTAGAGAAAGAGCTACAAAGGCTCTCGGATTTGCTAAGACTTTACGTAAGGTAGTGAAACAAAATGTATACAATGTCTTCTATATTTATTGTTTAAGAAATTGTAAAATTTTCTTATGTTTGTCAAGGCATTGGAATAGAAAAATAATCTTATTCATTTGTGTATACATGTACATATATACATGTTTAAGTTTGTTGGTAGACTCTTTTCTTAAAGTTACAAAAAAACCATTACCTCACTTATTATGACTTACATGTATATTATAACTTTTCTGGGGAAAATTGCAATTAACAGGGTATTTCTTGGAAGACTGGTGAATTACATTACATTCTGAAATAAGGGGTATATATATGTGAGTGCAACAAGGTACATACATGTATTTGTTATGACCAGTAAAGTAAGGACTCTGTGACACACATTCTTGGTCGATGTTAAAAATTTATAATTATTTAATCATTTTAGGATCTTGAAATCGCTGCTGACTTCAATATAGCTGTTACAACATCTGAATTGTTTAAAAAACTAGAAGATGCTGGTCATGTCATGGTAAGATGAATTAAATACTGTAAAAATCACTTAACTGTTTAATAAAATATAATACAGATATATCCAGAATAATTAAATTAGGGATTTGTTGTAGTAAATTATCATATATTAGTAGTAGCCAAAGCGATCAAAAACACAATACATGCACAAAAACTGAATGAAATATATCAGATTTTTTCGTTTGTGTAATCATTACTATGGATCACAAGCTTTATGCATTATGTCGTAAAATTAATCAATGTTCAGCTTGTCTGTATAAAGTTAATTGGTTGATTGATTAGCATGTTGTTTTATGCTGAATCAGCAATTTTTCATTTGTTTACTTGAGAGTTCAGTAGGGTGTCATACAACTGTCCTGATCATTAGAATTCAGTATTTACTGTTTTCTGATAGATTTGATATTGTTTACTACCATTAAGTTATTTCATGAACATTGTTTACTTTTCAATTATTTTTTCATTCAGTTTACATTTATCTTCGTTGTTCAAAAGAACATTCTATTATTGTCAAAATTAAATCAATTTGCAAAGAATTTTTTATGTTTACACTTTTAATTGATTGTACTTTGAGGTAATTGCTCTCTTAAATTCAGGCTACCTTATGTTCATTCTTTAATGTACATTTAGGTAATTGCTCCCTTAAATCCAGGCTACCTCATGTTCATTCCTAAGAGGATTATGAGACAGCGCCAGTTGATTTTACAACTTCTTAATGTCACATGTGGTCGGGAAGATCTGACCATATCTCAGGAAATGGGTCAGAAAGAAGAAGGATATTTGCTAATGGTGAAGTGTGAAGCTGGTCAAGATCATATACCAGCATGTCCAGATTGGAATGGGGAGGATGTCAGAGTTGAACCTACTGCTGAAACTGCAATTGCTTTGTCCCATATTGAGGTATGACCAAGACTGATTTTTCATCCCCATCCATCATCACTTCATGAATCATGCATTCATTTTTATTATTACCCATATACAGTATAACCTGTAATAGGGTCCACCTCTATATAACGTCCACCTGTCTATAGCGTCCAGTCTAAAGTATCCCCAATTGATTTTACTATATAAAGACCCCCTGTATAGCGTCCACCTGTCCAATGCGTTTAGCGTCCACCTATTTCGGTCCTGATCGGCATTGAATTTGTGTATAACGTCCACTTTTCGGCTGATCATGGGGCATAACTTGTATTTTTCAACACAACCAGAAGTGTTGGTGTCAGAGATTTCCTTCTTTCAAGTTTAATTTCAAAGCGAATTAATGTGTTTGACATGCCGACATTATGTTTATTATCCCCAAGTTGGTTTCAGGAAGAGCGTGGATCGATTAATTACAATGGATATTATGACTCCTGGATATGTTTATAAAGATGGATGACCAGAACCGCCGATGTTTTGTTAACAGTTAAACGGCATGGTCCTGATTTACTCAGCCTGGACATGTCAAGGTGTCAACTGATTATCCTTTGTGATATATTAACAGGGTAACAATCATTTACATCATTAGCCAATTAATAGAGTAATACTGTAATAGCGAGAACCACATATTTTGAGAATTTTTAAATTGTCGAATCTCCGTCCAGCTCGGAAAGCTTTAACATTAGAGCAACGTGTAGAAGTAATCAGGAAGATACGACAATTAAAATTTTTAAAGCATATACATTTTAAAAAAGTGGTGAGGTGTGATAAACATCGAATTAAATTTCTGTCAACTTTTAATACAATTTAGTGGTAATAAAATTTATTAAATTTATATAATATTTTTGTTTTTTTTAAACGGAGTGATTATTCACACGTACGGTAGAATAACGCATGTTGTTGGCTGGCATTATTTACATGTACGCATGCGCAGTACAATAACTTATATTAGCCGTATACGGACAAGGTGTATGTTTAATGAAGTATATCGGACCTATGGTCCAATGATTTAATACGATACGATGAGTAATATAAGAATACATGAAATAAATTATCAAACTAATAAAACCATTTAAGATAAAATTATTATTAAATAAAAAGTTTGATAACGACAATATGTATAGAATTAAAAAATTATTATTTATAATAATAAAATAATCATGTATAATAAAAAAAAGATAATAAAAAAATCATGTATAATAATTATATAATTATGTCTAATATACTAAGATCAAATAATTATTAAATAAAAAGTTATTATTAAATAAAAAGTTTGATAACAACAATATGTATAGAATTTAAAAATTATTATGTATAATAATAAAATAATCATGTATAATAAAAAAAAAATCATGTATAAGAATAAAATAATCATGAATGATAATAAAATAATTATGTGTAATATACTAGGTAAGATAAAAAATATATCATTAAAATATAATAAAAACAAATAAATTGATTATTAAATGTGAAAAATTTGATAACGACAATACTAATTATATTAAAAATGTTATATATAGAATTAAAAAAAATAATTGAAATACACTAGTTAAAATTAGAAATAAATAATTACAAATTATTAATTAAGAAAAATAATTTATTATTAAGTAAAATTAAAATTTAAAGACATAATCAAATCAAGACGTGTGTACAGATAAAAAATTAAGTTATTAATTTATGAATAGTGTTCATGAATCGTATTCAACTAGTTAACGCAATTGTTCACTTTGATTATTATTGTGATAAGGACGTGATCACAGGAGTCCGCTAATGAAATAATGTAATTAACGCCTTGAACACAGGATGCTGACTGATTAATTGAGCGTTCGTGTCAACGTAATTAATTACCTTTGAACATGAAAATGAACACAAAAATGAAATTGACGCAGAATGCTAACAGACGAGGTTTTGACGGCGACACAATCTCTGCTAAAATCTCAATTCAAAATACAGGGTTTAAAGACAACTTTGCATTCGCAAAATATAAACTTATTCACACCCGTTTCTGGTCCTATGGTTCAAATTTTATTTGAAGGTCCCAATAGTTTAGGACATTGGATTGTAGTTTCAACGATCGATTGTGAAGACGGACATATAAATCTATATGACAGTCTCAACAAACCAGCTTCTAATGAAACGATAAAACAAATCTGTGCAATTTTGAAAAGTGAAAACAAACATATCGAAATAAACCATAAACTAGTACAACAACAATCTGGTAGTTTAGATTGCGGTTTATTTGCAATTGCAATCAGTCTTGTTATCTGTTTAGGAAAAGATCCAGCAACTTTCTTCTTTTATCAACAAGAAATGAGAGCACATTTGGTAAAATGCTTAGAACAATCTGAATTTACCCCATTTCCACATTTCATAAAGCCAAATAGACGTAACATAACAAAACATGGTCGGCAAAAGATAGAAATATATTGCCGTTGCAGGAATATGTATGACCAGAAAACTGACGAGATGGTTGAATGTACTAATTGCGGTGAATGGTTCCATGTATCTTGCAGTAGACTCTGGACCAATTGGGTCTTTTGCAAAGTCTGATTCAACTTATTTTTGCAGCGATTTTTGTAATATGGAAAAACAATTGAATTAGTTATTAAAAGTACTCTGTAAATAGTAGTTAAGTGATTTTTGAAATAATTATTTCATAAATAAATTTGTGCCGGCACAATTAATTATCTGAGGTGATCAGTTGCGGCTATGTTCGTGAGATCCACATTCTATGTGTAACTTCAGATATATTAATTGACCACCATAAGTAGATCTAATTCCTTGTAAATATGTAAATAGTAGTTAAGTGATTTTTGAAATAATTATTTCATAAATAAATTTGTAAGGCCGGCACAATTAATTATCTGAGGTGATCAGTTGCGGCTTTATTCGTGAGATCCACATTCTATGTGCAACTTTAGATATATTGATTGTCCATAATTTTTTTTTTCATATATTGGTAAATAAATATATCGGTAATTATTATATAATTTATAAATATTTATATAATATTGCATATAATAACTCTTCATGGCTAAGTGTTCTCTATAATATGAAACAAGTTATTAAACGCAATATTATACAAATATTACAAAAATATTCATTAGCAATATGATAAATATTTAAATAAATGAATATATCAATAATTATTATATAATTTATATAATATTGCATATAATAACACTTCATGGCTAAGTGTTCTCTATAATAATAAGCGTATTAAATAGTCCGATATACTTTTATTGAACATACACCTTGTCTGTATACAGCTGATATAAGTTATCGTTCTGCACATGTGTACGTGTGAATAATGCCAGCCAACAACATGCGTTATTCTACCGTACGTGTGAATAATGTCGGCCTTTTTTAAATCAAATCTGTTGATTTCACTTTCTAACAAGATGTTATCTGCAACAGCTACAATGGTTAAAAAATGCTTATAAATTTCTGTTACCCCCACTTATGGTGCTAACTTTCATGTCAAGATTAATTCACTTAATATCAAGATGCAGTTTAATTAAAATGATCAAGTCACTTATTAAATCCCAAAATCACTGTAAATTGAAATAAATTATTAAACTTTTCTTACAAGTTTTATTTGCTTAAGTTAATAAGTTAATTTAAGTAATATCTTATGTAGAGTGATTGTGAAATATTCTGTTTTAAAGTCCTTTGTCAAGCACTGGTATCGCAAATTTCCTTTGCGTCATTTGTGACCCTGTATATAAAGTCCACCTGTCTATTAAGGACACTTTTGCCCAATCCCTTGGGTGTCCTTTATACACAGGTTATACTGTATATTGTTCAGACAACAAGCTTATTGTACCTCTACAAAATTCGGGAAATCGGAGACTGACAAAGGTATATATACATCTTTACATCACCCATTTGTTTTAATTCTGAAATACCCCCTGTAACTTGATGCTATTCTGATGGAATTTCATGAATTGATGATAACCATCTTCATCATCAAATGGAATGTCTTTTCTTTGAAAAATTTAAATCAAGAATGAGAAGTTTGTTTGGATTTAGAGATTACATTGGTATTAATCCCTTTATTAGGCTTTAAGAGGGGTTGAGTTTCTCATTAAAGACACTGAAGGAAAATAAAAAAAGGGTACTGTTTAAGAAAATCATGGATATAGTCTAATCAGTCATTATTATTTATAGAAGGCAAGAAACAATATTAGAGACAATATTCAAATCTTGTTTTTATTTTAGCACTAAGAAATTTCTGTTTTATGCTCAGCACATGAAACATTATTGTAATAAGAAGTATGATTAGATATATATTCTGACAAGAGAGTGTGGCAGAACCTTCCAGATACCTAAAGTCAGTAATACTTTTTAATAAGTATTAATGTTAATGAGTATAGGGTGGTACCAACTAGGTTGGTCCACTTAATACAAAATATGGGGCAGACGTATGCTTTGTCCTGCAAACTTTAGCCTGACCGGTTTCGGATTTTGTTAATCCTTCATCAGAGGCAATGATGTGTAGTATTTGTGTTCAGTTTATATACTATCAGTTTCACCGGATCTGTATCCAGTAGGTACTGATTGGTTAATTGGTGTTTTGCCGGATCATTATCCGCCCTGTTGCTGGATCTGTATCCAGCCGGCGATAATTTGTTTTGCCAGATCTATATCCGTTGTGTTGGCAGATCTATGTCCGGCGTCCTGTTTCTCGGATCTATAACCATTATTTTGCCGGATTTGTATCCGTTTTGTTGCCATATCTCTATTTGGTATCTGCTGGATGTGTTTTCGGCATCATACTAAATGTAATTGTATCTTTCGGGTGCATATCAGGTTGCTATCAGGCGTTTTCCCGTTCTTCCTGGTGTTATTGGACAGTGTTAACATTAGTTATTTTAATGTTTACCACTTGTTGGAAATATAACAGATGATGTGATGTATTTGTTAGGATTTTATGAAAGAGAATTTTAACAATAAAATTAGTTTGATTGTTATTTTTCTTTTTCTTCTCTTTTCAACTACGGGACAGCCTTTGTCCTCCGTGCTTTGTCTAATTCTTGATGACACATCTTGTTGTTAATAAAACTTTATCTGTGTCTTCCTTACCCTGCTTTTGATTTGGTGGTGGGGTGTGTGCTAACCAGCTAAAGTGTCATATGTGTACAGCTGGTAGACCATCATTTTCATTTGTGATGATACCTGTTTTCATTTTTGATGATACCCATTTCCAGGGTGTCAAGGAAGTCATCTACATATTGGTCTTCAAGGGATCTTTATAGGTTGCTGATGATTTCCTTGTGTTTTAGACTTACGTCATTAATGTCATTAATGTTAATGAATATGAATTCAGACAATTTATGCATTTATGATCATGTTTCATATGAAACCCATATTGTGTATTGCATGGCATTTTCCCTATTACAAAAATTTTAGAAAGATTTTTTAGTACTAGTCAGTTTGTTTATAACTGGTTTTTGGTTATCATACAGTATATGCATATAATCATCTTCAAAAGGTAGTAATAAATACAAGTATCAGAAATTTTTTATAATGGAATGTGGAAACTTTATACAAATACATGTATGTTTTGATTTACAGGTTGAGGGGTTACTTTTGGTTGTAATACATTCCTCACAGTTAATGCAACAAAGAAAAGAGTTTGAGGAAAAGATGGGTAAAACTGTAGAATTAGTAAACGAGCAAACCTCATGTCATCAGGCCATAGCAGAAGCTTTAGTTGAACTTAAGGTATTTGATGTAAAAAGTTACTTTCAGTAAATAATTATGTAAAAAAAAGAAAAAAATGAAAAAAAAAACTTTCATTACCAAAGAATATTTTTGTTCTTCAGAAAAATGTTGCCAATGTTGGGATTACACATGTTGAGAAATTTAATAACCTGAAGTTTCTTAAATTATGCATGTGATGTAATATGTCCTGAAGGACATCAACTCCAATGTAAAATTTACCATAATTAACATGTAAGATAAGAAAAAATGAGAAATAGAGAAATCCAATGGTAATTGAGAACACACTCTGTAATTTTCATTTTTAATCAAACTTGAGAAAGTAAACAAAACCAAATTTTATCCCAATCCATTAATTTTTTTTTAAAAAAATTCCCAAAATATGCTATTATAACACTTGCTATGGAATGAACCTATGTGTATCATGGTAGATTTCATAGTGGCCAACTAGATGAACTCCTCCAATCACACCAGAGATAGTAAGCTATTTTTCAGTGTTTTGTTATTTTTTATATCCCAGGCCTCTGCATTAGAATTACAAGAAAGAGTTGTTACAGCAATAAAACAAGTGGATGAGAAATTAAACTTTGACGACATCACTAAATTGGAAGATATTGAAAGGAATCATTTACTAACCTTATATAGAGAAACAATGTTGAAAGGTTATAATTTTGGATTTGAGGTACTGAATATGGATTTTTTTAAGTGTCTTCCATTATACTTTTTTATCCACATAGATGAAGCATATAAATGTCTTCATTAAATTTATCAAGAGGTTTATTTCTGGTGTTATATCAGTTCTATATAATAATGTAATTCTGACTGTCAGAAGCAAGATATTGAATTTCATGATTTGCTAGTTGACAATGCTGGTGAATTTAATATAGATAACAGCAAGAAATGCTAGATGTTTTGATAATGGGCATGCATGTCAGCGAAGGAGTAGTTTTTTTTTCTTGGTTATTTCACACAAATAAAACGACCAAGAACAAGTAATTAAAGAGGCTGAAAACTAATATATTTTTTTTTCTTATTTTTTAATTTACATTTTATATTGATAAATAATTGCACTGCACATTTACATTTGCATTTCTTAAAATTTTGATCAGTAATCAGGAGATTAAATTAATAGTTTTTTTTTTTTTCAACAATTTTTTTTTCATCAAAGATAACTTGATATTAAATTTTTTTTCAGTATTTAAGAGAAGTAACAAGACTTGTTTCTGGAGAGCCAAGGGCAAAACTTAGTAGAAGACTTGTGTTATTTGCCAAAGATTGGATAAGATTTGTGTCAGAAAAATTTGAAAGAGGCAGAGGGATGAGACCTAAGTAATTATTATCTAATGTTTGTTTCATGAAATAACTTATCAAATATTTCTATGTCTGAATGTCTGTCCCTTTGTCTTCTGATCTTTGTTTGGGGTATATCAATATTATAGTTAATTTTTTGGCGAAATATCAGATATGATTTTCCTAATCAAAATAATCTTGTTTAAGGCAGTAGGTTTATTGTTTTAACACTTTGAAATAATGATAAATATTCTTTGCAATTTCATTTTTGTTTTAATTAGCTGAAGAGCACCCAACAGCTCAAGAAGCTTTGGTACAATTAAAAATTTATTAATTACCAATCAAGACTCAGTGCAAAGTTTTAGTCAATACCTTTTCTGTATGTTATTGAAATAAAAGAGTGACATGTAAAAATACTTAGGGCTGTTCCATTCCGAGGAAGGCACTTTTGATTTTGGGTAACCACCCATAGAAGAGATTTACAAATTCTTATGACCACCTATGTATGCAATTTTCTGCAATTTACAGCACCCCATAGAATTAATTTATTTTTTTTAATCACAAGATTTTATTTATCCAAAAACTCTTACATCCTCATATGGCATAAATGGATATATTAACTTGAAACTTCGCTGCCGACATACGCCATCTTTATGCAAGTTCCTCGGATGTTTTCTTTCGCTACAGCTTAATATCCGAATGTTATTGCACAAAATACCATTAGTCATTATCGGTGTCAGTCACGAATGCAGAACAAAACTGGAAACAATGGCAGCTACTCGTACTTTCGATTATCGGGTCTATTCGTCCTAAAATATACTTTGCCCCTGTTCACGTTTCATCCTGGATTCATTCCCCCTACTTTAATATGGTTTTATTCCATTAACAATAAGTTGATTATTTTCAAGACATATCTAATTTTAAAATGCAGAGATGACTTCAAAATATTATCTTTTACAATCAGTTATTTTCTGATGCAAAATCTCTTGGGGTGAATGGACCTTAGGACGAACGGATCTAGGCTGAACATACTCGGGGCCGGCGAAAGTGTATCCAGGGCAATTGACACGGATTTTGTCCATTCAGAAATGACTGTTTTACTATGATATGGAACACTAAAAAATACCAAAATTTTAACGATAAAAACTACCGGCGAACCCTTAGACTTATATTTAACGTTTTTGGAGAGATTTTGTTAGACCAACCACCCATAGATGTGTTTTATGTCCAACACAACATACGATAGATTTGTTTTTCCATTCTGACCAGCCTGGCATATATTTTTATTAAATTGCCGTCCTGGGTGCCTTATATGTTTTAATGGAACAGCCCTTACTGTATAAAAAGTACTTGTCAGTTTTTTATCATTTTCTTTTACATGTACATTTATGTTGTTTATCCATCATTTAACCTATTATCATAAATGTATTTAAAATACATGTACCAAAATTTTTGTCCGAGTTAAATTTTATTGAGTAAAATTTGTATTTCTTGGCATACATCTATTATTTACTTCATGTGCAAAAAATAAATAAAATTATTAATGAAATAAAACAACAACAAAATAATATCAAAGTTTAATATCCTCTGAATTTTTGCTTTTCATAACTTGTAACAGTTATTGACAAGATGAATTGTTTATTTTTCAGGTGGGCAAATCAAGGTTTTGAGTTCTTAATTGTTGCTTGTGAACCTAAGGTTCTTGCTTGTTTATCAGAAGAAGAGTTCCAGGTAAGTAATAACATATTATTATACAAATGTTGTTAAGTTTTATTTTGCAAAGGTTCATGTAAGTAATTCAATACTAGAGCATTTTGTGACTGAAGTTGCAGCAGTAAAAAAAGATAGATATCACGCAAGTAATTTCTCTTTTTGAATTATTTTTGTTTTGTTGCATTGGATAAGAGAGCAGCTTTGCTATTTGAATTTTTTGTTTGATCATGGTAGCATTTAGAATTTATAGAATTGATCATGTTGTTTTCTATATCATGCATGATTGAATACATGAACAGAATGTCTTTTATTGATCATGTAGTAATGAATTTTATTCTTTATTCTTTAAGGAAATGAAGCACAAGATAAATGAATGTATAAGTCATGTTATAGGTACAGCAGAAAGACCAACTCCTGTTAGTCCTACCCATGGTAAGATTTATATAACATCAATAAATTAATCCTGTTTAATATCACATTTTGTGTGATTAGTTGATTTAACTGCACAGGTTTGATTCCTATAATAACTTTTATGACATTTATCTGATATACTGGGAGTTAATTAAATAAATGCCAATAAGGGATAGGCATTATCAAACATTTTGCTTCACAATACAGTCAAACTTCGATTATTCGAAGTTTAAGGGTCCTCATTTTAGGTTTGAATAATCGGGGGGGGGGGGGGGTGGGGGGGTGGGGTGGGGGGGGGGTTCGAATAATCGAATAAGTTAATTTGAAACTTCAAACCTCAATCCACCGTACGTTATCTTAAGATACAACGGTATTCTATTGCACATTGAAAGTGTTTTATCGTTGTCGGTCTATAATGAATAATATCATGACCTATCATGATTAATTGAATAAAAACAGAAATATTGATTTTATTTCTATAAAAATAAAAAATTAATACCATCTGGTACAAAATCAAACACGCGTGGTAATACATACGACACAGTAAGAACAGCCATCCAGAGAAAGTACACCTTTTTTATGCACGCAATACACGTTTTTATGATTTTACAGAATTTTAAACGAAACGGAACAGGTTTATAAAATTTCTAGAATAAGTGTAACCTAAATATGTGAGTAAGGCGGAAAACTGTCTCTGTCAACTTTATTACAAAATAATGATTTTCTTTTAATTCCCCAACTAGGCTATATAAAATATCAAATTAATATTCAGATGCCGTTTTTTTTTTTTTTTTTTTTTTTAATTTATGATGGTAACCGTGGTCAACAGAATTGTTTTTATCGTTTACTTGAGTATCGCTACACAAGTGCAGCTCATTTTCTATTACCTGGGATTATAATTACTGTTTGATTGAATAATTACGATTAATTTTTGCGACTGATGATCAACATGGCTTACAATGGACAATACATGGCGTACTCATGTCTACAAAATGACCATAAGTTAAGCTTGGGTAACATAAACGGGTAAAGGTGAAACCATACTCGTTTGTATTAAATTGTACAGGTGAGAGTTGTTTCGTTTTAGAAATGAATAAAAATGTCAACTTAAAATTTTTGGGGGTATATTTCTACTGAAAAGTCTAACTTAGGACTCGAATTAGGTTCGAATAATCGCGGGTATTCGAATTACGAAGTTCGAATAAGCGAAGTTTTTTAATAAGAAGTTATAGTGCAGGGCGGTCGGGACCTACGGAGAACTTCGAATAACCTAAGGTATTCGAATAATAGAAGTTCGAATAACCGAAGTTTGACTGTATATTGTGATACACAGATACTGTATTGCAATACATATCATAGTTTATTATTTACAATTAGAAGAAGATAAATCCTTTAGGCTATATATTTAATATATTAGATTTTACTTGAATCCAGTCATATTTATAAGGTGTGTTGGAACTCCAAGGACTTAAACTTTTCAATATAGCTCATGTATTTGTTAAATTAAATAAACAAGAGTTTGGCCACGTAAAAGATACTTGAATATGGTGTAGTTTCTTATTTGATTTTTTCATTTCTAATTGAAAAATTTACATGACATTGTGTATCATTTATAATTTAGACAACAAATATGAAGTTAATAACACAATTTGTATGTATGTAATAAAAGATAGATTACTTTAATTTGAATATATACATGTGTACATTTACCTCTATTACCATTTCTAATTTGTCATATCACGATACTATACCATACATGTATATATTATGAAAATATACTGCCATATACAATATGTATTGTTATCATAGAAAAACATAGAAAAAATACTATCATTACTTGATCTTGTAAACCCATATTGAGATAAACATGTACATGTACATTTTATACTGATAATGACAGTTGTTTAGAAATTGACAATTCACTATTTATAACATTATTTATGATGCCATTTATCTCATCCATGATGCATATTCATCTTTTGATCTTAAACCCGAAATTATATATTTAATTCTGTTTTAGGAGGTTTAATGTCAAGGTCGTCCAGTTGTAGTTCAGATGGCAGACAACCAAGTTATCTCAGATTTCCTTCATGGCCAGCAGAACAGGGAAAAATATCACGTTCCATGTCAAATAGATCTGTTCATAGTGAGCCACCTTTAACCCCTCAGACATCAGGAGTGACAGAGTCAAGTAAGTTGAATTTATGTGTAATATAAAATCGGCTGCTGTTGTTGGCTTCATCAGATGTGTGAAGTGTCACTGAATGTCTCCTGTCTGCTAATCACGAGAAACATTGGTGTCATTTTGTATTGGGGTATCTTTTTTGCACACTGTTTATTACCTTGGAAATAGGTAACGTTTCCTTGAAATGGATACTTTCCAGCTATATTTTAATGTAAATTATATACATTTGTAAATGTTATACATGTTGCTTGCACTCAAATATGTGCATTACAACAACAAAAAGTTTTGCAGATGAAGTGACCCTGTAACAAATGACACCAAATGTTCTTCATTAGATGTACATACACTGTTGCAGAATTATCACTACAATATTGATCTTGTTTCTGCTAGCTATTGTACACATTTAGAGTGGTCACAACACTTTATGATTGAACAACACTTAATGATTAACTCTTTTTATCTCTGCTAGCTGCTAATCTTTACAATCACAATAATGTAGTTTCTCAAAGTGTGTAGCTGTGACATTAGCATTTACACATATTTTAAATGCAGATATTTGTAAAGTCTAGTTTTAGCTCACCTGTAAGAAGTATAGAAAATTAGTTTTATTTAAATTTTTTATAACATTTATTTTTGGATAAGTACAGTTGAGCTAGTCTTTTCTTCTGACAACTCTTATTAATACTTGTTTCTGCCACAATAAATTTTCCACTGCAAGATGATCACAAAACATTTTAAGATTCTTGTTATACTGAGTAATTATTATTTATATAAACTATTCTTGAATTGTCGAGCCTGGCATCACCATAAGGCGAGACTTATGTGTTGCTTTTCCGGTGTTGGCGGCGGCATGTCAAAATGTGAAAGTTTATGTTATAGTAATGTATTTTCTACTTGATCAAAAACTAACCAGACGAGACATTTAAATCTGTGGAATTCTTGTTTTACTTAATCTGCATTATCTCTACTTGTGTATATTCTCCTTCTTTAAATTCATAATAAACATGGTAGATTTGAAAACAATTACACATAATTCACAAGCTTATTAATGAATTCATGTACCTTAAACTTTTATTAAAAGAGAATTTATTAAAAGAAAATTTAAAAATAACAAAATTTTATTAATTTATTAAATTAATCATGTTTAAAGTTGTAATATTTAGGGTTGCTATAAAACAAGTAAAAAAATGTAATATAATAAAAATTATATTGCAATCCATGTTGTGAAAATATGTTAGTATTGACAGGTTGAAAAATTTTCATTTGAACCCAACCCCCAGGAACATAGCAAATATCAGTCAGAGATATTGAAAAGAAATAAAATTATGGTATTTATTTTGGTCAAAGGAAATTTTCTACAGAATTACGTAAAACATAATTTTTTCTCTCTTCAATGAAAATTAGTTAAAGAATTGTATTGCAATTCTGGTTGAAATACAATTGGGGTTATGACCTTTGATGTGGACATCTGCCATTGTCTCAACACAGTTGGTACAAGTTTGCAGCTATTAGACCAAAGATCTATTATTCATTCAGCTACACATCTGCATCTTAATCAGTCATTACCGGTATTTTATAATACAAGTGGAATGTTTAAAAAATTCAGTTATAATTACCCGGTACTGTTATATCAATTTTAACATTGAAATGTAATATTTATTATTAACTATGTTACTATGACTAAACTATTAATGCTTAATATTTTAAATTATATTTTTCTTTGACAACTGTCACAAATTGGATGCTGAATCAGACTATCAATCAACTTTAGACTCCAGAATCAATTTCACCAGAAGAAAGTGTTTCCAAGAGTTAAAATAAACATTGGTATAAAATATTCATTAAAAGAAAAAAAATATAAATTTAAGAAATGACTTTCATTGAATTTTGGCATGCACCTCACTGAATTTGGTATGAATCACACTAACTTGCATTACCTTTTAATTGCCATGAGCAGAATGTCATATCTCAATTGATAACAGTGATATAGTAAAAAAAAAAAAAGAAAAAAAAAAAGTGTAAATAAAATAGATATTTTTGGTGTGAGATAAAATAAATATTTATATCTTTTTGGTGTCAGAAAATATGTGAGAAAAAAATAAAAAATTAACATCTCTTGTAAGAAAAAATAAATATTTACATCTATTTAGTGTGAAAAAAAGAAATATTTACATCTTTTTGGTTTGAAAGACAGAAATATTTACATCTCTTTAGTGTAAGAAAAAATAAATATATAAATCTCTTTGATGTCAGAGAAAATGGATATTTATATCCCTCTGTAGTGTAAGAAAAAATAAATATATAAATCTTTTTGTTGTGAAAAATATTACATCTCTGGTTTGTAAAAAAAAAAAAATATTTACATTTTTTAAGTGTGAGAAATAAATAAAGTGAAAAAAAAAATACATCTCTTGTGCAGAAGTACATTTGTTTGTATTGTGCAGGACAACATGACTTTGACAGCCAATTCTTTCATGCAAAAATAGTAGAAAAAGTCTAAGCAATCAAAATGAATAAAAACAAGACTAGAATTATAATTAAATTAAAGCTGAAAATTGTATTTTTTTCAACACAAAACAGATTACATATCTGTATAAATTTATATGTTCACAAAGGAAATACAGAAATAAATGTGTGTCAAGCGTGAGAAAATTTATTAAGTCCTGATAGTTAATTTTTAGGTCTTGGCATTTTGACTCAGTTTAATCTTTAGTTCTCAAATTTGACTCACCATAAATGTCACATATTCAAGTGATAATATAAATTTAATTTTGCGATGTCATATGATAAAATGTTTGGTGTGATAAATGTGTAAATCTGTGATTCTTTAAGTCTGTAAATATGTGGCATGAGCTCCAGCTTTAGAGTGATCTTTGGTGACTATTGTTTTAGTTTTTTGGTTGAAAGATGAGACAGACTAAATCTGCAAGAAGGACAGACTAAAGCTGCAGGCAAGCAGTTTCTGTTTCTGTTTCTCAAAGGTTCATGTTAGTTAATAAAATAGATTTAATACATTTAGTACATCACATGATAAAATGTAATATACATGTGTATTAAATGTGTATCTGCTTAAACCCTATTTTGTAAAGTTATTCCTTTACAATAAGTGTATTGACAACAGTATACTCTTGTTTTTCTAAACATGTCCTATACTTTATGAGGTTCACTCTGCTCTCATGCATCTGAAGAAACTAATTATTCCCTTGTCATATCTAAATCCATCAGATGTTGCCCCTTATAGTCTGGATTTGGTGGTTTGTGCCAAGGACAATCCAGTCAAGTTTGTTAATTATTAGGAGTTTATTATTTTTATGAAAGAAAGAGGGTAGAAATGTATATTAATTGTATTACTATAATTTATCATAACGTCATTTGATGTACTAAGTGCATCATTGTTTACCTTATGTACCTGGGCAACTATAGTATTATCTTGGAAGAATAACTTCAAGACATTACTGCAGTAGCATCTGTCGGGTAAACACAATTATATGTACATGTATGTATAAATATTATGAAGTGTCTAAACTTGTATATATATTATATATGCTAGTTTCTTCTTGAATGTATTAAAACCTTTCTCTGCCAGTAGTTTGTAATCTTCTTCTATGTTATTCATGTTAGATTGATGGCAGTTGTGCATCTGTATGTCTATGTATGTTATCCACAGCTAACAGTTTTGCATGGTCAATAATTTCTTATAAACAGGACCCATGGTCAAACGACATTCCATGGAAAATCCGACAGAAGTAGATCTCCATGATGGGGAGGATGGTGGTATCGTAATGGACATTCATCATCGCCGTAGAAGTAGAGGTATCGCTAACAACAACATCAATTTATTTTGGGGATTTTGGAACTAATATTACTTATTATAATTAGAACAGAGCTGTATTTAATCTTTTATATGATTTTTTTTTTCTCCTTTTTTTTTGGTAACTGAATGGCACTAACACTTTTATATGTTTTAATTTTTCTTTTTTTTTTTTTTAAGCTTTTTCTTTGTCTTTTTTGTTTATTTATTGATAGGGGCTTGTCTGCTGTTAACTTTCAATTAACCTTGTTTAAATTTTCACTAATACTTACGCAGCTATTTATGTTTCAAAACAAGCAAATATTTTACACTTTTGTATATACAGTTGAATCATGTACTTTAAATTACACTAAGAAATTAAAATTAATAGTTTGACTCATCTAAAATTTTAAAAAATGAAGCTTTGAATGATAATTAAAAGAAATATCCCCTTCTAAAATTGTATAATTTATTCATTTCAAGTCAAGGTTGTAGTTATTTGTAGGTCAAGGTAAAATAAAATGTCTTAGACTAGTTTAAGCTTTGATAAGGGTATTTAAACTTTGTCTTATTAAAAAAGTTCACTATGCCTTTTGGTGACAAATATGGTTTATACATTAAAAGAAAACCCTGATTTACGGTACCCATGCTTCAACGGTTATATTAATCCATGATTTTATATTCAGAACATTGTCATTGCTTTTTTTCATCGGTGTCCTTTGTACTGAAAATAATTTGATTATTTAAAATTAATAGATTTATCCCCCTTTCTTAAGTAAGATCATTGTCACAATATCATTTTTACCTTTGTTCAAATTTGAGAGACAACAAGTAATTTGTTTAAGGATAAAACATATCCCTTCTTGATTTTGAATAATAAAGTGAAGTAGTTGCTTTATTTATTAAATATTTTCAGTTTTAGTTGTGTTGAATGTTAAAAATTCACTAAATAACAATGCTTAATACTTTGTTACACATACATTTACTTCTTTATGCATTGTAATATTTAACATAACAGATGCTGGTTTTATAAGTTTGATTTTATACATGTATCATATGCTATATGACTAGAGCAACGTCGGGGGTTATCGACACCTTAAGACAATGTCGGCAATAATTCAGTACATAAGCGTAAACAACGGGACCCTTCTCCGTTACCGTGTAATACCCATAAGTGCCTCGGGAACCAGTCAGGAAGAAACAACAGTCACGTGACATTATGGGTGTATTTGAATTCTACTCTAGTTCGGTAGGAGTACAGTTATCGACATGTTCGGCGGTTATCGACACCCAGTTTTATTTTTAAAAAAAATAATTAAAATATAAATTGAACAAAGACAGAAAATAACATTTATAATCAAATTTCTAAATTTACGTTACATGTTAGAAAATTGAACAGTAATTTACAAAACTTTAAGTAAGGTATGATTGTCATGTACTATTAAAGACAAACTGTTGTCACTGACAGAAAGAACACACATATTTATATTTGGAAATATCGCACAATTGGATTGATATTAAATTTTCATCATTTGTGCATTTACTGTGAAACCATCTTTCACACGAATCGCACCCTACCCACAAATAATCATCTCCTTTGGTTTCGTTGGAGAAGCAGATAGCACATAGTTCTTCGTCAATAGAACCATCGCTGTCGTTTTCTTCAACAGTGTCAGAACTATCCATATATGGAATAGCAACATTTTCTTCTTCAGTATCTGAATCAGAAAATGCACTACTTTTTGTTCGTTTTTTTACTTTTTTATTTTTCATTAGTTCCTTTTCTTTATTTTTTTGCTCTTTTTCTGCTCTCCTTTTCTCTTTTTCTACTCTCTTTTTCTCTTTTTCTTCTTCTTTTTCTTTTCTTTTTTGTACTCTTTCCTCTTTTCTTTTCTGTTTCTGTACTTCTGCATCCTGTTTTTGTTTCTCTCTTTCCCTTAACATTTTTAAAGCCTCTGTTCCCGAGAGAGCTTTTGGCAATTTGTTTCGTATATTGTTGTTAATTTTCTTGCACGGTAATTCAGGAATTGTCAGTACACTTTCAAATGCTGGAGAGACATTATTGTTACTATGGCGAGAATTCTCGCTTAGAGGGACAGTATTAAAAGCATTTGTAATCGTACTAGAATGGTTATTAACAGCATGTTTATCGGACTGTATATCTGCCTCATTTGAAGTAAAATTTTCCACCGTGTTACTCTTACATGCATCAAGTTCAGTGCCATTGTCAGCATGATTATGTACTTCAGCTTGTATAGTCATGGTAACATTTGACCATGAACTTGAAACAGGTGAAGCAGTAACAGTTTCTTCGGTTTTCGTTTTACATGGTACATTTGAACCAGCTTTGATGGCCCCAATTTTGTAAGGTCAATGCCCTCTGGTGTTAAAGGATACAAACCGGATTTTTTGAAACCCTGGGTAGAATTTTCAAGAGTGGTGACCCTATCCCAAACTATTTTAAACACCTCTGGGAATGTCTTTTTTGTCAAAACTTCACCTATATGATTCATTTGCCAGTATTTCACCTCAGATATCCAGGCCGATTTCATTGGCGAAAACAGTCCAATATCACATGCTTGCAAGATATGCGTAGCATTTGGAAGTAGACAGTACAGAATGATGCCATTTTTTGAGCAAAACTCTGATGCTGCAAGAGTCATGTGGGTAGCGTGACCATCTACAAACAAAATGACTGGAAATGGTATCGATTTACTTTTCACAAAATGTAGAAAATGCTCTAAAAATGCCACAAAGAGGTCTGCATCCATCCATCCATTCTCTGTCTGGCCAAAGATTGCCTCTGTAAAAGATGACAATCCTACATCTCGCAATCTTTGACCAGGATAGACAATCAATGGAGGCAAATAATCACCCAGGGCATTAAAACAAGCCATTACAGTAATCTGTGTTTTATTATTAGTAACAACTTGATAAACATGCTTAGAACCTACACCTGCTAGTACTTTACCAGATTTAATACACAGTGGGAAACCCGACTCATCGGCATTAAATATTCGCCTAGGGTTATTAATTAACATTTTATAGTCAGGTACCTCAGAATCAAGAAATTTAAAAAGAGTGGAAAACCACATTTCTACCATATCTTTATTAATCATGGCTCTTTCGTGCCCTAAACTCTGTGGAGTGCGCATAGTTAATTCGGGATTGCGCTGTCGAAATCTTTTGTACCAGTCTTTACCAGGTAAGTTATCTCTAAATGCAGTCTTCCTACCATCTAGGTCTAGTATCTTCTTAACCTCCAGCAGCAACTCTTTTCTGGTTAATGGATAGCCAACATCTGCCATCAGTAAGATATAGTTCACAAGAGTTTTCTCTTCGGCTTCTGTAAGTGTAGGTCGTGTTCCAGGGGACACTGGCCCCTCGGGAACTCTTCCAGATAATTTGTCCAAGAGTGTGGTTCTTGGAACACCAAATATCTTAGAGGCCTGTTTTTTGGACATTTTATTTTCTCTCACGGCTTCTATTGCCAATGCCATCTGTTCCGGTGCATATTGACGTCTTTTCTTTGGCGATGATTTTCCAGGCATGACAATGTCTACAAAAAATAAAACAAATTTACATCACCTTCAGTCTTAAAAAATAAAGATATTATTGTTGTTGTTGTTGTTGTTATCGTCTCTGATGTGTGTTGAAATTAAAATCATGACATATCCTTATAGCCCGTGTGTTTGTGTATGACATAAATTGTACAATTTATTTCTTATTATTACTCCGTTTGCTTTGTTTTGTTGCTTGACATTTACGAGTTCAATAAAATTAACATATGTTAGAATATTTAACAAAATAATTACGGTCGAGACCAGTGTCGATAACTGCAGAATCAAATGCAACCGATACAGTTATCGACACACCCCCTTTAACCTTTGCAAGGTCAATCCTGCTACAAATCGTGACGTCAGTTTAGCAGACGCTTTTTTACTTGACAACATTTAAGGGGAAATGAAAACAATTTGTGCGTTTCGAATGAACTGTGACGTGATGTTTTTTGCTACCTACCTTATCAATCCAGATAACAATGGCGTCCTGTTATTTTCTGTCATGACGGTGCTGTAAACAATCGTGGATACTATCATGAAGCGGCACAAGGTGTAAAAGGTAAATGTTAGAGGGTTTCCGAAAAAGATTGCATGAGTGAAAAAAACCGAGAATGACTGAAAAGGAGCGAAAGGGGGGACAATAAAGGAGATTTAATGACAAATGTGTCGATAACTACAGGGTGACGATAATAGCCGACATTGCTCTATATCTGTTAGTTACTGATATGAGTGAATTAATCTTAAGTGAGATGTAGTAAAATGCAAATGCGTTTGACCAACCATATAATTGGTATTTATTTTGATACAATTAATATAAATCCCTTATCAGAAATTAGGATTTTTTTTCATGGTGCGGAATTGACAGATTTGTTCCAAAAATAGATTTTTTTATTAATCTGTTCAGTAATGTTTGGAACAGATATATCTACACATTACATCATTCTACAGTTAAAAATTTAAAATATTTCATACTGCTTGCAGTAAACAGGTGGTCTTTAAAATAAGATGGATGCTAATACAATTTACTAGCTAGTTACACAAATTTTTTTTTTTTAAATTTCTTTTAAGCAGGTTCGGGTGATTTTGGTCCCCTTATAAGTAACAGTAATTTGAAACCTCACGAGAGAATAGCTCTTGCCATAGAAACATTGGAGAGGGAAAGGAACAATAAACTCAGGGAACGACATGTGATTGGTCATGTGACAAGTATGAAGCTAGAACCTGATTACCATATCAATGCCCGTAAAGTAAATTTCAGATGGCAGAGAGGTACAAAAATAGGTAAGTTTTGTATAATTTATCAAGCTTAGCAGAATAGAACTGGTTGAGGTTATAGCATTGTGTATCATATGGGTAAAAGGGTAAAAGTTAACAAATTATGCCTTTGAAACAAGATAAGAAATTTTGATCAAAATTGGTGTCCTTCAAGATTATAGCTACCAGGGTTACGGCGGGGTATACACTTAAATTAAGAATTATTTCTGACCTGTTTGTTCGTTATCCTTTGATATACATTTTTATATTTGTTGTTTTAGGAGAGGGTCAGTTTGGTAAAGTTTATTCTGCTGTTAATATGGATTCTGGTGAATTGATGGCTATGAAAGAGGTAAGAAATCTCTATATCTACATGTGGAAACATATATCTACATGTGGGAACATATACATTAAACCAAAACATACAGGGTTTATCCATCAGATGATTTTCTTAAATGGATCTATAGCTAAATATGTCCAATATATTCTTACCCACTGATTACATCTAGAAGGAGTGCATGACTTAGACTTTTATTCGTTTAGATGTTGTAGAAATTTAACAGTTTTTGAAGAGAAAACTGATTATGCTGGAATAAATAATGTATTTTTGATATTTGATGTCTGCAATATATTCATTAGAAAATTCTACCAGTTATTTTTGTTTCACAATTGTTTCTAATTAAATATTTTCTGAACTTAACATCTTAATTGCATGTACATGTATCTCTAAATTGGTATACTTCAGTTTTCAATATATAAAAATACTTGTTTAATTTGTCACAACCTGGTCAACATATGAAACCCCTTGATATTAGGGAAAAGATATTTTTTTTTTGAACAGCTTTTTCTTTAAAACCTTTCCGGTATAAACTTAATTAATTCTACATTATATATACATATTTTGCTCTGTTCATTCCTAACATACATGTAAGATTTCATTTTGTTGATTATCTATATAAAAATAATGATATTGATGTCTAATTTCATTTTTCAGATGAAATTTCAAGCTAATGATCACCAAGCACTGAAAGAGATAGCTGATGAAATTATATTGTTTGAGGGTATACAACATGAAAATCTAGTCAAATATCACGGAGTAGAGATTCATAAGGTAAGTCTTTACTCATTTTAAAATGCATTCATACTCATTTGGCCTGTACAAAGTACAGAGTGCCTGCAGTCTAAGCATCATCAGTAATTGTGTCAGTAGTGAAAGTCATCTTGGATATAATCATGCTAAAGTTTTGATTAATGGTATTTGAAGGGTTTTTTTTTCATTCAGTATTCAGAGAACTATCAGTGCTTTAGCTGAATTTAAAAAATGTAAGCTCTGTATGTAGAATTATTTATTGTGTGCTGGTAAAACTATTTTGGTTTAATAAGAAATCATATACAACATGTACATGTACTAGTGGTTCCTGGTATCTTGTACATTGAGTCACTTTAATCCACAAAACCAGTATTATCACAAATTTGAATACTTCAAGGCTTTAAGTTTTTAATGGTCTTTACAAACCAGTTCATGAGCTCAAAAGCAATTTATTTTAATTCCACTGATCTTAGACTGGTAACTTGTTGTCTGGTCTACTTGTCTGGAAATGAAATCTGGAGACCCAGAACAAGCAAATCTTTTCATCTACTCGGATCTGTGTCAGAAAACTGAGTGAGCACCACTTTCTCTGATCTTACATCGGTCCAATGAACAATTGTTAAACTAGTAGCAGTTTAGGAGCGCATGCATTCACGGACCAGTGAAATTATCTGACCCTGCTGGTGTGACATATACATGTATATAAATACGGGGAAACTTCATTACATGTATTCGGAAATGTCCTGATTTCAATTTTGACTTTTCAGAGGTGATAAAATTATCAAAAGGAATACATTACATCTCATGATATTTTTTAGGATGAAATGCTTGTTTTCATGGAATATTGTGATAGAGGAACATTAGAGGAAGCTGCCAAAATGGGCTTGCCAGAACCTATGATACGCATGTACACAAAAGAAATCCTTATTGCTGTCAATTTTCTACATGACAATAATATTGTACACAGAGATATTAAAGGTACAGTGTTTACATATTATATTTAAAATGAGCCCATTATAAATCAAAAATTGCATAATCAGAAAAAAAGGAACAACAATTGGAAAGAATCGCCCTGTGTAAGTTTTTATCCACCAAGGAAATTCAAAGAAGTTAATTTAGTTAATTTTCAACCTGTAAATTTATGTTACGGTAATTGACTACCTTTAAATGTTACAGATACTCTAATAAGAAATATGTTACTTTGTATCTGTCAAGTGTAATCAACAATCAAAAATAATTAATGCCTAATCAGGGTGATCTTTATCTATATACCTCTATTACAGTCCACTTGTCCTCATTTTAAAAAATTTTAACTTTTGTGGAAATCACATTAGTGTTGTTCCATTTCTGTAGTGTTTAACTCAAGTCACATTGTTTTACATTTTTATTTCTCATAAGGCGCCTTTCATGCATGTTTGCTCAAATTATTTTAACGTAATAAACATATAATTATTTTAAATGTATGTAATCCTAAAATCTTGTCATTCTTGGTTTTATCAGAAATGTTCATCTAGGTTTTATCTCTGGTTATTTTTTTGTATTTTTATAAAAGTTTTGATTATTTTTGCCTCATTTAATAAATATAGTTAATTTGAATTTGTTTTTTAAGGTGCTAATATATTTCTAACATCAAGTGGTTGTTTAAAGTTGGGAGACTTTGGATGCTCTGCGAAGTTGAAAAGTCATACAACAATGCCAGGAGAATTTAATAACCTAGTCGGTACAACAGGTAAGTTTGCAATCATTTACTATTGCCATTTTTCCACTCAGTTTTACTTTTCTTAAGTTAAAAACATTTGCTGTACAGTACATCTCAAGTCATGTCTTTACTTTTAGTTACAGCTTAACCTTTTCTTAAGTTAAAAACATTTGCAGTGCAGTACATCTCAAGTCATGACTTTACTTTTAGTTACAGCTTGTCCCAAATCAGCATAAATAATAAGCCATTGAAACAACTAACTAAATGACATCAGTGGAGTATTCATAATATCGATAGTGCTAAAGTGATTGTTTGCATTTACAAACCAATATTTCATTAATCTCTATTAATCTCAACAAATTCTCATAGAGCAAATTTATTTCAAGTACAATGCATATAATTGCTTTTAAGTCTGTTATTAATATAATATTTTCAGCCTATATGGCTCCTGAAGTGATCACAAAGAATGACCAAGAAGGACATGGCAGAGCTGCGGATATATGGAGCTTAGGTTGTGTTGTGGTGGAAATGGGCTCAGGCAAGGTAAAATTCAGTTTGTCTTATCTCACTCTGCAAAAAAAAAAAAAAAAAAAACAAAAACAAAAAACAAAACAAAACAAAACAAAGCAAACATTTTCTGTTGACATTTTGTAAACCTGAACCCCTAGTAAACTGAAAACCTTTCTAAACTGGAATTTTAACTGGTCCACAAGGGTTAATACACTTAATGATTTTACTTAACAATAACACATATTTTAGTTTTAGTAAACATTTTTACATTATAAAAGCATATTGTGCTGTGATTTTTTTGTTATGTATAGAATCCATTCAGTGTTAATCAACATATGCATAATTTCTTTCAGAGGCCATGGTTTGAATTTGAAAACAATTACCAAATAATGTTTCGTGTTGGAATGGGAGGTACACCAACAATTCCAGATAATCTAAGTGCTGAGGGTAAAGATTTTATAAGCCACTGCTTCAAACATGACCCAAGTACCAGAAAGACAGCCAGTGAACTTCTGGACCATTCCTTTGTAAAGGTAAAGTATACATGGTATCACACACACACACACACACACACACACACACACACACACACACACAGTAATCTTTATAAAGTTGCTCATTTTCATCTGTTTTATGTATAGATTGAAATTGTTATTTTATTTACAGGTTCAAATAGAAGATCAGGAAGGATAATCTGTTACAAAAGAGTAAATCAAGAAGTGAAAACTAATCCCTGATAGCATTGAATCAGGAAGCTAGGAAAAGTAATGGCAAAGCATTACAGAGAAAGATGTCAAAGTCAATGTAATCCTGTTACAACTCTCCAAAGTTTGTGAAAAATAATTTTTTAACCTGCTGGTTTTTGTTCAGTTTCTTTGAAGGATAATGGTCCAAATTTAAAGTCCTCTGGTTTATATGACCAGGTAATCAACATTATTTTTTGAAATTGGTAATGTGCATAATTTTTTTTTTTTACAAAATTACTGAATCAATGGAAGAAAAACCATGGTCTATGGCTTTGACAAATTGGAATATTTGAACCTTGGCTCTTCTCTGATAGACATATTGCTCACAACTGTTATTATGTTTTTTTATAACTTATTGCATTGTTAAAAGTCATTATATTTATATTCTATAATTAAAAATATTTTTCCAACATCATCATTATATAAATCATATCTATGTATAAGAGTCATTGGAACAGTCATGGTGATTCAAGCTTCGTTATAATTAACTTACATACAAAGCTCAAACAAGATCAAATTTTAAAAATTATATCAAAGCACAAAATTGACTATTCAGATGGTTTCATCCTTTTTTTTTAAATGAATACATGTAATTTTACTTTATTCAGATATGGTTCATTGTACATGTATATACATGTACATTATACTTTAAAACTTGATAAACAAAATGATGCTACAAGTGTCATCTGTTGTTATTGTGCTTAAACAAAATAGTGTAAATACAATTGGTATTTAAAATTCATCCTTAAAAAATTAATAGAACACTAATGATGGAATGAAATTGTTAAAAAAAATACATGTCTGTTTTTTGCCAAAATTTGAATATTTAAATTGTTTGCCTTTGTTATTAACGAGAGAAAATTTAATACTTTACAATAATATGTGATTTGGTTACTGTTGTGTTTAACTATCGGATATTGAGCTTGAGCAAATTCATCCAAGGTTATTGTATTCTCTGATTTTAAACAAATCCAGGAATTTGATCTATTATTATTACTATTTTGTTTTATTGTATTTATCATGTATAGAAAGAACGATCTCAAGATCTTAAATTTTTGTCCCAAGTCTCCAGGAATTTTAAAAGACTACAACATCTTGTAATTTAGAAAACTACATGTATTTTAGAATTTTATTTTATTCCCCTGATTTCCTGAAAAATAGAAAGGTTAATGAGAGGATCTCTGAGTTCTATAGTTTTATCAAATTGTTTTTAAAAATGATCTCACAATGTTTAAATTTTCTGTCCATTTTCATGAAATCCAAGATATCTGAGAAATAATGATATTTTGATAAATTTTAAAATTTAATTTACCTTGGGGTCATTGAACTCAAGAAATCAAGGTATCAAAATTGTCCTTTGGTACAGCCATAACCAAAAGAATAAACATTAAAAGATGCTTGTACGACCCAATTACCCTGTTGATAACATAAAATAATAATGCAGTAATTGAATTCTGTGTTACCATGATAATGTTTAAAATAAGATCCAATAATGATCTTAATTGAAATTGAAGTTTGTTACTGTGGTTACAGTTTGTAATTGCTTAGTATGGTGATTTTTATTGATATTGAACTCTGTTACCATGGTTACAATTTTAATGAGTTGAATATAATAATGTTTTATTATTAAGTCTGAAGACTTGATCATTCTGTGATAAAGATATTGTGATAATAGAATAAATCAGTGCTTTAACTATGAATAATTGCATGATGGTGATTGTTAGCTACCTTTAAGTCATACTGCTTTTAAATGAGAATGTTATTCGGATAACTGAAAATCGGACTATGACACATGACTATACTTCAGGCACTTGTTACTGTGAACAAGATTTTGACTATAATACTAAAACAACTTTTCCTATTACATGTAGACTTTTCTTATCTCACTTATCAAAGGTCAAGGTCAGAGATATAAAATTGGATATTGTAGGTTTTCTGCTTTACAGTGCCTTTTTGATTAAATGTTTGCTGCAAAGAGAAACAATTATTTTATATTGTGGCATTCAAAATTTACAACCTCAAATGAACCTGCTGCTCCATTTGTCACAAACTGTTACAGTTTATGATCTTATACATGCTGGTATATGTAATTGAATAAATATAACATCTCTTCACATTTATTTTTGTTGATTTTCATGTTATAAAAATTAAGTTACATTAGACATGCAATCATAAATATATGTATAATAAATTTATATTGGTAATTGAACAAGATGACATTTCTGGTGTTTTGTTCGAAAATGTTCAGAAATTTGTTAGTCAGCTAAATTTTGTGGTATGCAGATAAATTTATCCCACATTGGAAATGTCAAGAGATTCTTCAGTCTTGCTTGATTTTTAAGTTATCCAAAATAAGAATATCAAACTTCTAAAAAGTCTGGAGATTCATCAGTGTTAGTTAAGTTTTAAGGTACATGTATGTTTATTTGCGGTCACTTACTTAGTTTTTGGACATTTGTAGAAACCATAACAGAGGCAGTATCTAACAATGGTGTATGTGTGTGATGAAATCACTTCAAGTAACTTCTTCATAATTGAATGAATGTGTTCTGAATGTGTATTATATATTATTATACATGTACACACATATATTAATGTTGATATGATTCAAGGCACATAACAAGTTTTAAGTTTGACTTTTTAACAGTAACAAACATGTTAAAATATAAAAGTAGGTATTTTGTTTATCTCTGATGAATTTGTTATGGTATTATTTATCATAAATGGAACGGAATTTTGCATCCTTATTTATTTTCAGTGTGCCAGATTGATGTATTACTTCTTGAGTCTATAGAGCAGTTTAAAACATTATGATTAGGCATGTAGATTAGGTTGTGTATTTCTTGTTTTAATTAAATTGATTAGGCTGCTTCTGTTAACTTTCATATAATTTCTCTACCTCCATAAACCCCCATTTTGCTAACCTGTGCAAATTGTGATCATTGCAAGAGGATCAGCATTGAAGTAGAGTGTTTAAATTTTTGTGTAATATTTTTATGGATGTACATTGAGCTACCTGTGTTGTTCTGGTAACATTTTCTATAGGCTAATATCTTACTGTATTACAGTAAAAATCTTTTTCAATGTGAACATTCATTTTTGTCTCACTGAAGAAAAAAGGCAGTAAAAATTTTTATGACATTTTTTATTGCAAGTACATGTATAATATATTATTTTATCTAATCCAATCTCAAAAAGTAACAGTACTTTTGTATGTACATGTATCACTTTGACATTATAAGAAAATTGGTATCTATTACATTTTTTGAAGCTTTAAAAAAAATTTTTTTCCCTTGTCAAAAAAAAAAAAAAAAAAAAAAAAAAAAAACCACAAACAGATGGCATGTAAATGGGGAAAAAATTCTAGCCTATTAATGAGGATAATGTCTAATAGATGTTGTGTTCTTAATTTTTTCTACCAATGTGTAAGTCATATAATTATAATTATAGTTATCGCTCTGGAAATGTGTGGATTTTTGTTAAGACTGTAATCTGTAGAATATAAGGTTGTGGGTTTGAGCCCCAGCCAGGCTGCATGTTTTTTCATTGACCACCATTGCTTTTATCTACACATCTTTATATGAATGTATATCGGCAGATATTGTAGGGATTAACTGTGATAGGCTGGTTTAAGTTGTGGTGTTCTATTCTTGGTCACTTCATGTTAAGTATATGAGTGTACAACTTTGGGACTAATTGTATAAAGTACTACAACTTTGGGACTAATTGTATAAAGTACTGTAGTTCTCTATAATCAACCATTAGTTTTATGCTTTGCTTGTCATCAAAACATATAAATAAAATTTGATTTTAGGCTTTTTAAGTTTTGTTTTACTACTATTAAATCATTACGTCTAAGGGAGACAATTCACTTGTTCTGCTGACCTCTAGTTTTATATTCTGAATTTACATCCAAACTTTTGTACAGTTTTTAAAGTTTCAGTATTTTGATACTGCTAAAATTTTATTAAACAATTTTAATAAAATGTTTAATTAATGAATTTCAATTTTCAATGATTTTAAATTTTTACCAATAATCAATATAAAGACTTTTTTGTAAGAATATTTTTATTAACTGCTTCGAAATAGCTTTGTATGATTTTATGGGGAAAAAAATACTTCTGTAATTAAATTTATATATTGCAAAGCAAAAATGGGTCAATAATCAGATTCATCAGGGATTTAGTGAGCCAGAAAAATATTTATTAACTTGTAAGAAAATAATTAAAATGTATAATTTTAGATATTTCTTAATTGTAATAAAGTTTGTTGCTGATTTTAAAAGGGTATTTTGTATGTGTCTCATACATGTATGTTTTTGTATCTGTGCAATAAATCAATCATAATTTTATGTAAATGCTATTTTCAAGTCCAACTATTTATTGTGTTACAGTGGAACTTAGGAAAACTGAACCCTATTTAAACCAAAACCTTTATCATTCAGTCATGTCATTTGTATTGTTTAATTAAATTGTGTAAACAGAGAAAACCTGTAAATCCAAACAAAAAACTCCAATTTATGGCAGGCGTTCAGTTTAAACAAGTTCCACTCTAGGTGTACATTAAATAGGGATTAACCTGTGTATTGCCTTAGTGTTTTTGCTGAACTATTATTTATACAGTTTAAAATGTTGCTTTCCAGGAAAAATGATGAAAATGTTGTTTGTAAGCAGTGAAAACAATAATATGTCTGCACAATCAATGATCATAAGCACATGGTACACCAGCATTTTTAAGAGAAATACTAATTGATTTAAAAATCTAGGATTTAAAATCACTCTAATCTAATTAGATTATTTAATGGCAGGGAAACAAAAATTAAAAATTAATGAAAATAATAAAAGAGAAATTTTAGATAAAAAAGGTAGTAAGTAACATCACATGATAATGTTTCCATTGTCAATTAAAGATAATTTGTAAACCTCAAAAGTGAAGATAATACTACTACTACTACTACATATATATATAAATATATATATATATATATTTATATTATCATGTAATACTGTCAATATTTTCGTACTACAGCCAGTAAATATAGCAACTTATCTTTTATAGATTTGAGATATTCAAATTACTTTTATTTTTAGCATTTTGTTCCTCTAACAAAGATTAAATGTGTTAGGAAAATGTCATTGCATTTAAACATATGTTCTAATAAATGTCTGCTGTTTAGTGTAGGCTCTAATAAATGCCACTGCTGTTTAGCAGATACTTTCATAAATGCCATTGCTATTTAAATATGCCCTAATAAGTACCCCTGCTATCTTGCTTATGCTGTAATTAATATCATTGCTGTTAAGCATACACTCTTGGAAAATGCTTTGCTTTTAACTATATACTCATAAATTTTATTGTTGTTAAGTTTTTACTTTCTGAATGCCATTGCTTTTAAGTGTATGATTTTATAAATGCCATTTCTGTTTAGCATATGATCTTATGGATGCCATTACTATTTAGCATATGATCTAATAGATGCTATTATTTTATATTATTGGCATTATTGAGTAGTACATGCTGACATTTCTATTGCTGTTTTATATTGACCTATCATAATGATTGTTCTGCACTTAAAGTTCCTGTTATAGTGTAGTTTTATACTCATTTGTAGTAAAAAGTACCTGCATTTATTATCAGATCATATGTTGTTAATTTTATAAGTTCTATACCTTGTTATGTATTTATATTGAGTTGTAAACTGTAGAAAGGTCTTATTTTGATATGAACGGTGTTGTATACTTGTATGACACTTCAGGGTTGTTAAGTTTGTCTATGATGATCCATTTTGTGTTTATATGGCATTGTGTATGTGTGTGTGTGTTTAATATAAGATAGAATGGATGGATGACTGAATGTGTTTGTACATGTAAATATGACATTAACACATGAAATAATTTATTGCCACATAAAATGGGTACAAACCACAAAACAAAATAAATAAATCAGAAAAGAAAACAGTTTTATGTTTATTTTGTAGTGTCAGAACCATTTATATTAAAACTTCAATTAAAATCTTGTGAAATCAATCACATGGCATTAAAAAGATACTTGAAGAGGATAGCTTTAATACTTGTTCATATAATAAACAGGCAAAATTGATTGCAATAATGTGTACTGGTAATTTGAGAGTCCCTGTCAATCAGTTCTAGTTACCAGAAATACTCTGTAATGTAGACAAGAGTCACAGAAACTCCGTGAAAACCAGGTTTTCGTATTTCGGAGAAGGGGGTTTCAGAAAGAAATGGTACCTACTTAACATAATTTTGGGTGATCATGTGACTCGCAGGGACCTGGTTGATAGTAAAGGGATACCCATAATGGGTAAGATTTAATATATCATATATATATATAGAAATCTGAATGTTGTGTTTTCATTATAATATACATGTAATTTCATTTAAGAAAAGATCCATAGTGGCATCTGCACCTAAATATATTCGGAAATATCCAATTAAATGCAAAAATAGTCAACATCAAAATATTTTGCCACCATAATCATTTACAAAACTAAAATTCTAAATATCATCAAAAATAGCCAATTTCATGCCAAAAATTGTAAATGTCATGCAACAATAGCCATTTTAGTGCAGAAAACACAAAGGTCAAAATGTAGGTCATGACCTTGATCCTTTGATTTTGGCTTTATTTTCATAAATGGTGAATTCTACGTCTAAATATCATGAAAAATAGCCAATTTCATGCCAAAAATTGTAAATTTCATGCAACAATAGCCATTTTAGTCAATTAATTCATTTATTTATTTTTTTCATTTTAGCCACAAAGGTCAAAATGTAGGTCATTACCTTGACCTTTGATTTTCGCTTTGATTCATCAGCATTGCTAGAAAATATGAAAACTAAAAACCCCATGTCATTATCTTTACATATGGCCAAGATATAGCTAGAGGTTGCTTATTTTGTGAAATGACCAAGCAACTGTGACCTTGACCTTTGATGTATTTATCCCAAAAGCAATCCCAACCAAGATCTTGTCACAATACATGTATGTGCCAAGTTTCTTTCAAAAATGTCATTTACTTTTCAAGTTATCATCCGGAAACCATTTTTTGACGCCCGCCCACCCGGTCGGTAATCTAAGAACCAGGTTTCTATGAAAACCTGGTTAAAAATGAAAAAGAGAATGCCACCTAAGGTCACAAGTGCAGATGCATACATAATAAACAATTAAAAGACATAGAACCTCAGTCCAAAACAAGGCACATGGGCCTTAATGCTCGCCTGAGATATGTCTTCAATCTAATGCAATTAATCTTAAGTACAATAATCAATTACACTATTTACAGAATTTTATTTTCCGTTCAATATTTCTAACATGGGAAGGATCAGATCCTACTGTGACAGAGTTTGTCAGTTTGCTTGTTAAAGGTTGGTGATTTTCTCTGGGGCACTATGGTATCATCCATCATCTCCAAACTGACTACCTCAATATAACTGAAAGAATTTTGACTGAATTGTGAAACACTACTAAACCAATCAAATCATCCAAAACTAAAATACCTTTTTAAGGCCATAACTTATGACCTATGTAGTTTAAGTCCTTTAAGCCATAACCTTATGATCCTATGTAGTTGTTATTTTAGCCATAACTTATGACCTATTTAGTTCAAGTTCTTCAAGCCATAACTTATGACCTATTTAGATTAAGTCCTTCAAGCCATAACTCATGACCTATTTAGATTAAGTCCTTTAAGCCATACCTCATGGCCTGTGTAGTTCAAGTTCTTCAAGCCATCTCTCATGACCTATGTAGTTCAAGTCCTTTAAGCCATACTCATGACCTATATAGTTCAAGTTATCAAAGTTTTACTGTATCTGTGCCAATTTGTCAGATGTTATCTGATACCAACATGAACACTGTAAATCTCTCTAAACTAGACCTCTATGGTCATGTTATCATCAAGTGATGAGTTATGAAACACAATGAATATCACCATAGTTTTAATTTCCACTCTGTACAGATCCTTGAAGAAGAACGTTTGTCAGTTTACTTGTCAAAGTTTGTGTTTCGTAACACATGAATTACAAAATGTCACTTTCCAAAACTAGCCACCTGAATATGACTAAATAATTTGATGGGGACAAACACCATTCCATTTGCCCACACATAAAGAATTGGGAAGCTGAACTGACTCAATTTATTAAGGTTATTTGAATATTGTTTTAATCAGCACATGATCTTTTTTTTTAATTAATCTCTAAGATTAATCTTATGTGGTGCATGAGTATGCAATTGTATCTGGCCAGAGTTTCACAATCATTCACTCAAATGAGTGCACACTCAACTCCAATATTGCCATTTTTTACTAGACAATGTTTTGTTTGACAAACCTACATTAAACAATTTAAATACATGTATAACATTAGATATTAAATTTCCTGTGTAATGTCTTGAAACTCGACAATGAAATATTCCCTAATTTGATTTGAGTGTACACTCAATTGAGTGAATGAATGTGAAACGGGGGCTGGATCTGCATTTAACTAGTGCGCACTTGGTGGCAACCTTTTAGAGGGATAGTTCACTTACCCACAATGTCAAAAATAAACATAACAGGCCAATTTTTTCATTATACATGTACTAAGCCAGCCAAATCCTTTTTCACTTGAAGAGACAAATGTTAAACCCACAGTGATGAGACAACTTCAGTTTAAAGGCTAAAGCCTAAACCAATAGACAATATGCCCCCCTTGAGATTTTATTATGGCTGTATTATTGTTTTGATTTAGACCTCAGCTGAGTGGCTAGTGAAAAGGCTTTTCTTGGTTAAGTGCATTTAAGCTGTTTGTGCAACACCAGTATTATGAATTGAGTGGGTGCGACACTCAACTGCAGACCATTACTGTTGTATTCTCAAAGGTATACATATAAGTACTAGGCAGATCAGCCCAAAGTTTCATAATTACTTCTTAACTGGAAAGATTTTTTTAAAACTAAAAATCTGTCAAATTTAAACTCTAAACAACTCTGTAAAATTTTTACATCAATATTCTTATTTTGCTCAAAACTTTTATCTGTAATTTAAAGATTGCCACAAAATATACCAGATTTAAGTTAAAAACTTAGTTAAGGAATGATTGTGAAAATGGGGCCAGAAACATTCACTAAAACACATGAACTTGTGAATAGATTAACCCTTTAGATACCAGGTAATAATGATCATAATGTAACTAATAACTTACTGAAATACCACACAATCTGGCCAAAAGTGCATACAGATATTTATATGGAAAAAACATTTGCAATATAAGAAGGAAATGAAAAATGAAAATCAGAGACAAAAAAGAACCTTCTACTTATTTTTATTCCCTCATACATAAAAGTATTTTGAATATTCAAAAATTTAGACTACTTCATATTGAAAAAAATTTAAACACCAATAACTGAAAGTTTTTGCTAATTAACACATCACTGATGAAACTGTCAGGTCTACTCCATACAAACAATACTTTAATACTGGCTTAACGAGGTCAATCATATCTAGTAAAATGTTATCTGCCTACAGTAAGTTGAATAAACCAAATACCTGTTTAAAAAATCTCTTCTTTGTTATTTATTAATGTGATATTGTACATTAAATTTTGTATAATATTTTTGATAATAAACCCATATCCGTTATTTGAAAAAATTATTAACTTAATATATGTATATGCATTACACCAGTGACATTAAAATGTTTAAACAGTTTTAAATGTAGCTGATTACTAATTTTTTTATTCAAACCTCAAAAAGTTTAAATGCCAATTACAAAATTTTAAATATTAAAAATTGTATAAATAATCTTATACAACATATAAAAAAAGTTGTATGAATAAGAAAACTTACTGATAATATGCATGGCTATCATAAACCTTTTCTTATGAATGACCATAATGTATCTGTATATAATAACATACCATATGCATAAATGCTAGTGTTTTTAACAGTTATTTGTGGTATTTACTTTTATACAGTTTAGGCCAACAGCACTGTTAACCTAACTGCTGACATCATTCACAGCTACTGTATTCTGATTGTGTCAAATTAACTTTATTAACAAAGGTAAAATTTCTTCTTATTTACTGTTATATCAGCATTTATTACTAGTATATTCCAACATTTAATTTGAAAATAACAGCACTGCTACATAAAACCAAAGAAAGATTGCAACACTACAATCAAATGTCAAAGAAATCTGTTCTTGCATGGATTTGAATCATATATTTAATCAGTTTAAATATATAAAAAAATTATATTGTTAATACGTGTAGTAAAAAATAAAAAAGAGCATTTCCCATTATAGCTTCTTCCAAATAAAACATGTGCATTATATATAATTTTACACATATGTAAAACACACATGAATTCTCTCTCTCTCTCTCTCTCTCTCTCTCTCTCTCTCTCTCTCTCTCTCTCTCTCATATTAAACAACTCTCTATCCCTTAACTTATCAATATAAATAAAACAAATAATAAATAACAAGTTTTGTATCTAAAACAATATTTCAGACTTAATTTTTTTGCGATATCTGTAATGTAATACTGTATAATACATTAACTGACACTACATAGTACATTGTACTCCAAACAATCACTTTCAGCACTTATTTGGGAGATTTTTGTGATTCATACACACATCAAATCTACATGTATAGTACCAGTAATAAAAACAATAAGAAGAATCAAGTGCTATTAAATAAGACATTTTACATAGTTTACAATATATTATATATTATAATACATGTATGTCTTATTACAACTTAAATCATAAGACTTTCACCCTAAATTCAACATTAATAGCAATTTTGGATTTAATGTACTGGCATCAGGCACATTATAACTTATATATAACAATATAACTATCAGTATGTTATAACCTTGTGAAATAAGTGGCATGGTTAAAAAAGATACTTGGAGAATAGTTCTGATGATAGCTAGTACATGTAATAAACAGGTAGAGGATGATTTGTGATAATGTGTAGTGGAAATTTGAGTGTCCATGTCAATCAGTTCTAGCTTGAAAAAAGAAAATGCCAACTATGGTCACAATTACAGATGCATAATAAGCATATTTAAGACATAGGGCCTCAGTCCAAAAAAATCCTCAATCTCTAAAAAGGTTTTATTTTTCATTCTAATACATGTATTACTGACAATAAAAAAAATTAAAGTGTTGAGGGTATTTAAACACCCCCCCATCCCAAACCCCACCCCATCAATATTTATATAATAGCACTGTTTCTTCAATTTTATAAGCCATCTAACCTTCAAAATATTCTGCCATATAATGTTATAGTGTGATTATATTATATATTTGAATGTATTAGCTTCAATAACTTTCATTCTATAAATTGTTAAGATTCGTTTTGATTTTTGGTTATGAATACCAACATTTTCAAATCAAGACATTTTCTGGTATTTCTGTTTATCTTCAATGTTATTTACATGCATTTCTTAAACATTTAAATGTAGTTACAGGCAAGAGCAACAAAGATCATGAATAAAACAAACAGTAAATCTATAGTCATGACTCCACCCATAGTTTATCACATGACAGTATGAAACTCTGCCTTGTTATTTAAGTGCCATGTTATATGTCATAGTAATCAACATGCTCCCATTGATTTCAATGCAGTAAAAATGCAAAAAAATATCAATAAGAATATTATTAGAAAAATGTACATGAACAGTAATAATTGCCTTTGAAAGTCTTAAAAAGGATCACAATATCAAAGCCTAAAATAAATCTATTAAAGAATGATTGTCAACAAGAATCACCATATCAACCTTAGAGTGTATAAAATAAATCTAAAACTAAGTGTTATAGATATTAACCAATTTTGTAATTATACAGCCCCTACAAAACAGGACAATTTCCACATGGTAAAGCAACCAGATTGCTATTGTTAAGCTATTATTAATAAATGTTGTTAACTTTTTTACAAAAAAAAATTGAACATACTAAAATGATTACGATGATCAGTTCCAGAACCAAAATGTCATAAGTTATTTAAACTTGTCAAACAAATACTTGTACCTGAACCAAATTACTAAAATAAATTTTAACCTTAATCTTTTAATCTTTATAACCCGCAAATTTTTTTTAAAATTATATAAGTTAAAAAATACAATGATATCACCAGATAACAGTCTGTTAAAGCTTTTCATCTAGTTAATATGATGCAGTACACCATTTTACACAGATAATATTGTTTTTTTTCAAAAACTGATATACCTCCAATACCTGGACAGGTAAAATCTTCTTATCAACAAAGCAAGAATTGCAAGTCCTAAAACTGCAATAATGATTAGAGAAACTGATCCACCTGATTGACGTTCCTGTGGTAATTCTGCATTCTGTCCCACATGACCAGGTGCAAACACTCGCCTGGTTGGTTCAACCAATCTTTGACGAACATTACTACCAGTACTCGACTCATTTTGTGAAACAGTTCTTGTGTCACTATTGTTTTGTGAAGCACTTCTTGCATCACTGCTATTTTGTGGATCAGTTCTTGTGTCACTGATAGTTTGTGGAACACTTCTTGGGTCACTGCCATTCTCTGGATCAGTTTTTGTTTCACTGTCTTTCTTTGATGAATTTCCATCTGAAACTGTACTTGTATTGTTTGTTGTTTGAGAAACATTTCCAGAATTTAAATTTTGTGAATCTGACACACTTGTTGACACTTCAGAAGTTTGAGTTCTTACTTCTGGAGTCGAGTTAGCATTAGAAGCACCAATAGTTTCAGGAACAGTTGTTGTTCTAGAAGCACTGTTTGGAGGAATAGTTGTTTGACTTTCTTGACCTCCTGTTGCATTATGTTGTGTTCCACTATTCAAATTTTGATTTGTAAATGGCTGTCCTTGCCAAGAGGGCATGGATGGCATATTTCCATGAACAGACATTCCCTGCATAAATCCAGGGGGAAACATAGCGGGTATAAATGGAGGAGGAGGAGGAAACCTGGGGGGTAAATTTGAAGATTGATGTTGTGTCATATTTGGCATTGACATAAATGGTGGAGGGAAGCAGAAATTTGCTTGTCCTGTAAGAAATGGGTTTTGTCCAGCTTGGAATGGAAATTGTGATTGGTTGGCATGAGATGTCACTGTAGGAGATGGTACTTCTGTGGTAGCTGAAGTTGCTGTAGTTTCTGTGGATGATTTTGTAGTTGTTGTTTCCTTATTATTTCCACCTGCTTGCTTTTCAGCCTAAAATAAAAAATTAAAAGACCTTGATTTTGAACACAATCTATAAACATGTATTTACAAATAATGAATCAGACACTTGATACCCATGACTGAAATGAAATAAATCTGAGTCTGAAAGTAAGGCGCATTGGTTAATTTAGTACATTTATCAAACATCAATGTGCACTATATGTTACACGATTTATTAGCAACTAGTAAGGAATGAAACAGGGTCAGTCGAAAACATAGCAGGTGAGGCGTTAGTTTGGCAATATTTTAATTTGTTTTGAATCACTTTATTCCAAAAGACGTTCTGCAAAGAAAAAAGTTTAGGTATGTTCACCATTTTTGTTGTTTTCCTTAGAGACAGGAAGATGCAACTCTAATGCACCAGTTATCAGTCCCATGACCCAACTATTTTTGCTTATGCGACTATGTACAGATTGAAATTGAGTTAATCACATGATTCATTTTAGCCAATTACTTTCAGAGAATCCAGTTGGAGGTAGGGTAAATATATATACTGTAGTAGTATGAACTATATAACCAATCTCTTCCTCTCTTTTCCAACTTCAATGGCATTCATGAAAAGTTGTTATATCTCTCACTTGTGTGTGTGTGTGTGTGTGTGTGTGTGTGTGTCTGTGTTTGTGTGTGTGTGAGTGTGTGCACATGCACAGGTACAAGTTTACCTGAAAGTTTATCTGTGAGGCCAATTCTTTGGCTTCCTTTGCTGTTTCTTTAGAAGCTGCAGTTACTGGTTTTAATATATTGTGTACATTTCCACATGTGGAACACTTCCATTCCAAAGACCTTTAAATAAAAGTTTTATTATGATTTTATTTTTAAAAAAAAACAGCTTAGACCCTGTCTTTGTCTCTGTTTTAGAATACTTGTTAACACATTTTCCAAACCTGCCAAATCCTGATCTCATGAAATAAACAAGATAGTCAGAATAGTTAAAATGCAATGAACAGCTTTCTGTATATATATATATATATATATATATATATATATATATATATATATATATATGTGTGTGTGTGTGTGTGTGTGTGTGTGTGTGTGTACATGTATGTATGTATGTATGTATGTATGTATGTATGTATGTACATGTACATGTATTATCAAAAAATAAACATAGGTACATACATTGTACTGATAACAGTACCCATAGCTATCCACAAAAGGTCTTCTGTAATTCATTTGGATAAGTTTAAAAAAAATTACCTCTTAGCAAGTCTTTTTCGTTCATCAGAAGGATAGTCGAGTGAACCAATAGCACCCCCTCCATGTGATGGCATAAAGCCAATAATAGCTAACAAAGCTGTTCTAACTACAGATAGAAAAGTTCACAAATCACTACAATGTCACAACAATATTGTACCAAACCTACATGTATTCTGTTAATACTTGTTTTGCAAAATCAGTATATAATATTGGAACCTATCATTTTAACAATTAATTAACATTTATTTCTAAGTAAAATATAAGTAATGAATTAACCAACTCAATATATGTTTCAATTAATAAACACTGTTCCTTATTTTCCAATTTATCAGTAAAGATCTAGATGTTTGTGTATATAAGTATGTAGAATTATCATGGGCTGTCATGTAAACAGCCTTATGAGTTTAGTCTAAAAGAAAAAAACAGATGCTGAAATAAAGCTAACCCTCTTCCCACATATATAAAACTTGCTTATATGACAAGTAAGTTTTACATACTGGTACATACATATGCATTATTCATTTTATATAGAGAGCACCTATTTATAACAATATTTTACTTACTTGACCAAGATGGCTGCCATGATTCTGGATGATGACCAGATATACTCAGACAAATCTTCTTAAATACTTCAAATCTTCCATTTGGCTAGAAATAAAAGGATATTAATATTCTTAAAATGCACAAAAAAATGATTTTCAAAAGTAGAGAATCTGTCTCAACCAACCACTTTAACTCTAAAGATTCTGATCAGATTTGACATAGTTTTTGGAATACAGCGATAAATTTATTTATGGATAACAACTGCAAATCCTTATAGCAGTTTACTTTGATTATTATCATCAATTTCAGATTATTCATGGTTTGCACATAAATCATAAATTCAGACAGGTTGTAATCTATAATTAGAAAGATAAAGTTTGTTATTTATGCTTATAAAGTTAAAAAAAACCCACAAATACAAATACATGTAAAGTAATTAATTATTTCTTATAAAAATTTAAAAAAAAGTAAATTTTTACCAGCAAAATAGGAATTTATACTTTTTCTAAAACATAAAATGACTTAATCTTTCAAAAGAAACATTCCAAGCATGATCACTCAATAACAATTCAGTTTTTTACCAACCTGACCACCTTAATTTATTTCACAGTATTTATTATTTATTATTCTTTAAGGGTTTTCCAAAAACTAATTAGAAAATGTGGTCAAATTTTCAAAACTGTGTAAAAGACACAAAGCAAACTAGCATCAAAAATGTTTGCCAAACACAGTAAAAACTTAAACACATCTCATCATAAAAATTATTGTCCATATTCATTAACCAATTTTGTGTCATAAATAGTGTATACAAGTGTACTCTATCATAACCATATTTTGTAAAACTGTTATTTCAACAGGGTATGGAACAGCATAAGTTGATATTTTTACAGAGATTTCACAACATGATTGTTTTCCAAAGCATTTTACAAGAGGAATATGGAATACGTATCATTAAGTTTGCAGACAAACTCATTTATAATATCTGGATATGATTCAAATATAAACATAATGCATTCATGTACTTGTAAAATATAATTTAAATGAACTCACTGTTAAAAGTATAATACTAGGAGGTTTCATTGGATATTCAGGGGGTAGAATTATTCTTCCATGATAAATCCCCTCCTCAAATTCAGTTTCACCTGGTCCTCTGATTGTGAAGTGCCATTCAAACAAATTATCCTGTCAAAACACACAAAAACATATATACATGTATTTACAATATGTATTCTCAAATCAACTACCGTATTGTTTCATTAAGAACATGTTCCGGTTTCCTCAATCATCCCAGAACTGACCACCTCAATGTAAGAGAAAGAATCTCAGGGGTGGATCCAGAATTTTATAAAAGGGGGGTTTGGGAATTTTATCATGAGATATTGCAAGCATGGAAGGCTCAAGCATGCAGTGGGAGAGGGGTCTTTGGGTTGCTAAAGGCCTGTTGGTGTCCACAGGGCTGAGCCCCTGGTAAATAATGAATTTCTAATATTGCTTAGGTTCGTCCAAAATCTTTAACATTCTGAACAATTTATTTGTTGTTTGTGGACAATAGCACTATTTCATATTGAATTTATAGTTTATCCTACCAGGGTATATAGCGTTCACTGCATCCATGACAAGCAATTTAAAAAGTTTTCACTGGAACAGTCCATGTCTTTAAATAATTATTTACTTAAAACTTTTTTAAAGTGAAGCAAATATATCTCTCTCCATGCAAACAACAACAGACTAAATGACCTTTCACATATTCTGATAGATCTATAGATAAAAAAGAGCTATCAGTTCACAAAGTTTACTTATGTTAAAATGTGTTTAAGCAAAGGTGATTATCATTAACTTTTACTGTTTTATTTTCACTCATAACTTGTCACATTTTATTGTTTATCCTTAATATTGGTTATGTTGTTAAATGTGTTAGAAAAGCTTCAAAATTTCTTCAGATTGAATGAAGATATGTAAGGGCCTGATAACTTTTTCTATTGTTCGGTTTTTCATTTTGTTTATTCATGAGTTTTGCTTTAGAAAGCATTCAATCAATTAGTTAGATTGCATAATTTCTCTTCAAAAAAGGAACTTATTTACTTTAAGATCTTAAAGTACATCTTAAATTCTAAATTAAATTATAAATGAACTGAAACATTTCAAATACCTCAAGTGGCTGTGCGTGATATTGTTCTGTTGGTTCCCGAAGCTCCTGAGCCTCTTTCATCAACCTCTTCACAGCTACAATAACAAATTGAAAATACCCAAAAAAAATTATGTCAACAAACTGCATAAAAGGAAGATAAATATTTAATGAAGTGTGTTTTTGCTGAATATTTTACTATTTAAAATCATACTTGTACAACTGTATATGAATATCTGGTTATGATGTCAAACACCAATGTCTGAACTGAAAACAAAAGTTTGGTAATGTAACAAATGTTTTTTCTCAATTGCATTATAATTTTGAATTTTATGCATAAGAAATTTTGAAAGAGCTAGTCCCTTTAGAGACAACTACCCTAGGCCTTCAATTTGGTATAGACACATGATCTCATATTTATATACATTTGCATCATATTTTAAAATTATTACATCAATTAGACATTCTGCTGTTTATAACAAGTATAAATCAGTAACTGTTCCTTTGTTTTAAACAATGCCAATAAAGTTTTACTTAAATGTTTTAAAGTAATTTAAACATTGGGATACTTTATATGTATATAATAAGAAAATTAAAGTTGAAGTCTGTCTCAAGAAGTCATGCAGACTGTTTTTATTTTTTAGTTGGCCAAAGATCAGGCAAACCTAAAATATATCAACTCTTTGTATGAATCTAAAATAAATTGTCTAAAATTTTGCATATAAAAGTCAATTAAAGTGACTATAGCAGTCTGGGTAGATCAGTTGGTAGAGCACTCTTCTTTCTATAGGTCAGAGAGGTCTTGAGGTTCAAGACATAGACTATCCTTGATTTTTTATAATCCCAAGGTTGTGCCACCATTCACAAGTTTAGATGACTGTTAATTTATCATCATTATACATTGTAGTATATGGTTAAAAAAACTGATTTTGCTGTTAGTTTTTAAACAAAATTTTTATCATTTGATTATATGGCGGACAATACATATTAAATATTTAAAAACAAGTATGAAAAAGTGTTGTCACCAACTCATATATCCTCAAAATTCCTTGAATGTATTGATGATAATTTTATAATCCAGCACGTAAAACAACCTACTAGATTCAGGGAAGGAAATGAGCCATCAATCCTTGACCTTTTATTCTCCAATGAAGAACATATGATTGACTCAGTGGAACATATAGCTGGACTGGGTAAAAGCGACCATGTTTGTTTACTATGTGATTTTATATGTTTTACTCAAAACAAAACAAAAAAATATTCTAAACAAAAACTTTTTTAGAGCCAACTACAATGAGATAAGACAAGCATTATCAACAGAAAATTGGGAAGTATTGGATCACATGGACCTAGCTGAATCCTGGGACTACTTTACTGAAATTTTATCAAGACTCATAGAGAAACATTTACCAGTGAGTAAAGTAAATACCAGTAAAGCTAGAAACAGTCTGGTTCTTTGTGATGTGGCACTACAAGCCGTGAGAAACAAACGTTGTAAGTGGAAAAAGTATCAACATTGTAAAACAGAACTACACTTTGCTAAATATAAAAAAGCAAGAAATCTAGCCACACTAGACACAAAAGACTTGGCAAGCAAAATCAAAAGTGATCCAAAACTATTCTGGAAACATGTTTGTAAGAAACATAAAACTAAAGATGCTGTAGGCAACTTGGAAGACAGTCAAGGCAATCTACTTACAGAAGACATTGATATTGCAGAAGAACTGAATAGTTATTTCATGAGTGTGTTTGTTAATGAAACAGAGAGTAACATGCCACCTTTTGAACATAGAAGACCATATGAGTACTTCAGCTCAATAACTATCAATGAGGATCAAGTATTTAAAGCAATACAGAAGCTGAATCCTAGCAAGTCCCCAGGGCCTGATAATTATCACCCACGGCTAATCAAAGAAACAGCTGAATATATAAAACAACCACTGTCTATTATATTCAACAAATCACTCATGGAAGGGAAATTATCGAGCAGTTGGAATACGGCACACATAACACCAATCTTCAAGAAAAGAAGTAAAAAGAAGTGTGAGAATTACAGACCCATTAGCTTAACCTCCATCAATGGTAAAATTATGCAGCGAATCATCAGGGACAAACTAGTCAAACACATGGATAATAACAATTTTACACCTAACCACCAGTGGATTTATTTAAGGGAAATCCTGCACCACACAGCTATGAGACGTGCTAGAATATTGGACGGAAGCCCTAGATAGAGGGACACCAATAGATGTGATATATTTGGACTTCAGCAAAGCTTTTGATAAAGTACCACACAAAAGACTTATGTACAAGATCAACAAGAGGCCCAAAAGGGCCTGTGGAGCTCAACTGACAAAAATGGTTCTTGTGCCTCAATTTATATAAACTCGGTACAGGGACTTGAGCTGATGTAAAATGCTAAATATAAAAGCTCTAGGCCTTACAGTTTCAGAAAAGAATATTTTTAAATTTTACTTCCCATATAAGTATATATAGATATATGCCCCCCTGGGACGGGACCAAAATTGGCCCAGAGGCCTTTATTTGTACAAACCTGGTAAAGGGACTTGGGCTAATTGTGAAAGCTTTAAGCCTTACAGTTTCAGAAAAGAAGATTTTTAAACTTGATTTCCCATATATGCATATATATTGGCCCTTGGGGTGGGACCAAAAATGGCCCAGGGGCCACCATTTGTACAAACCTGGTAAAGGGACTTGAGCTGATATTAAATGCCAAATATAAAAGCATGATGCCTTACAGTTTCAGAGAGGAAAATTTTTAAACTTGATTTCCAATATATGCATATGCAGATATATGAACCCCTGGGGTGGGGCCAAAAATGGACAAGGGGCCACCATTTGTACAAACTTGGTAAAGGGGCTCAAGCTGATATTAACTGCCAAATATGAAAGCTTAAAGCTTCATGATTTCAGAGAAGGAGATTTTCAAAGTTGATATCTAATTTTAAGCCATATATGCATATGCAGATATATAGACCCCTGGGTTGGGGCCGAAAATAGACTGAGGGCCACCAATTGTATAAACTTTGTAAAGGGTCTCAAGATGATATTAACTGCCAAATATGAAAGCTTAAGGCTTCATGGTTTCAGAGATGAAGATTTTCAAAGTTGATTTTCCACTATAAGCCATATATGCATATGCAGATATATGGACCCCTGGGGTGGGGCCAAAAATAGACCGGGGGCCACCATTTGTACAAACTTGGAAAAGGGCCTCAAGCTGATATTAACTGCCAAATATGAAAGCTTAAGGCTTTATGGTTTCAGAGAAGAAGATTTTCAAAGTTGATATCCCATTATAAGCCATATATGCATATGCAGATATATGGACCCCTTGGGTGGGGCTGAAAATGGACCAAGGACCACCATTTGTACAAACTTGGCAAAGGGGCTCAAGCTGATATTAACTGCCAAATATGAAAGCTTAAGGCTTCATGGTTTCAGAGAAGATTTTCAAAATTGATATCTCATAATAAGCCATATATACATATGCAGATATATGGACCCCTGGGGTGGGGCCGAAAATAGACTGAGGGCCACCAATTGTACAAACTTTGTAAAGGGTCTCAAGATGATATTAACTGCCAAATATGAAAGCTTATAGCTTCATGGTTTCAGAGAAGAAGATTTTCAAAGTTGATATCTCATTAAAAGCCATATAAGCATATGCAGATATATGGACCCCTGGGGTGGGGCTAAAATTGGCCCGAGGGCCACCATTTGTACAAACTTGGTAAAGGGGCTCAAGCTGATATTAACTGCCAAATATGAAAGCTTAAAGCTTCATGGTTTCAGCGAAGAAGATTTTCAAAGTTGATATCTCATTATAAGCCATATATGCATATGCAGATATATGGACCCCTGGGCAGGGGCCGAAAATGGACCGAGGGCCACCATTTGTACAAACTTGGTAAAGGGCCTCAAGCTGATATTAACTGCCAAATATGAAAGCTTAAGGCTTTATGGTTTCAGAGAAGAAGATTTTCAAAGTTGATTTTCCATTATAAGCCATATATGCATATGCAGATATATGGACCCCTGGGGTGGGGCCAAAAATAGACCGAGGGCCACCAATTGTACAAACTTGGTTCAGGGGCTCAAGCTGATATTAACTGCCAAATATGAAAGCTTAAGGCTTCATGGTTTCAGAGGAGAAGATTTTCAAAGTTGATTTTCCATTATAAGCCATATATGCATTTGTAGATATATGGACCACTGGGGTGGGGCCAAAAATAGACCGGGGGCCACCATTTGTAAAAACTTGGTTAAGGGGCTCAAGCTGATATTAACTGCCAAATATGAAAGCTGAAGGCTTCATGGTTTCAGAGAAGATTTTCCAAGTTGATATCTCATTTTAAGCCTTTTTTTCACTTTTTACGAAGTATGACAGAAAAACGCTAAAAACGCGTAACCTAGTTTTTGACAGAATTTCACGAAATGTACAACCTATATGTTTAAGGGTGTCTAGAAGCTAAATATCCATCAGATTTTGCATACAACCTATGGTTTCAGAAAGAAGCTTATTTTAGGTTTTTTGCATTCTAGATTGCTGTGACCTACTTTTGGTTGCCATGGAAACCAATTGTACAAATTTTCATCTACTTCTTCTAGGGATCATTCCTGCAAAGTTTTGTTAAAATTGGCCCAATAGTTTCTGAGTTTTTGCTGTTAACGGACGGACGCACGCACGCACGCACGGGTGCATCATGCCATAAGCTCATCTGGCTTTAGCCAGTTGAGCTAAAAACTATGGTATAGGTAGAGATATTTACAAGTGGATCTAAGATTTTTTAACTGGGCTTAAGCAATGTGTTGCAATAAATGGAGCACAATCTACAATCTCAGAAGTCAATAGTGGAGTTCTACAGGGAAGTGTTCTTGGACCGATTTTATTTTTAATGTATGTTAATGATCTTCCCAAGGATTCGAACAGCACAATATAGTTATTTGCAGATGATACCAAAATCTACAACCCCATATCTAAAGAATCTGATGTAACATCTCTTCAGAACGATATTTTCAACGTGTGCAAATGGACAAACCTCTGGCTGATGGAACTCAATGAAAAGAAATGTCAACACCTACCTATAAGCGTGGGGAAAAAAGGATTACTCAAAATACCATATAATCAGTAAGGATGGCAATGTAGTAGAGGTGGAAAATGTCAAAAAGGAAAAGGATTTAGGAGTAACCATAGATGATAACCTAAAATTCAGCCAGCATGTACAAGAGCCTGCCAACAAAGCCAATCGAAATGTAGGAATAATCTTCAGAACTTTCACTTTTATAGACAAAGAAATGTTTACAACTCTATTCAAATCACTCGTTCGCCCATACTTAGAATATTCATCATCAGTGTGGTCACCATTCTACAACAAGAGCTCCGCATGGCAGAGCATGATACGCCCGTCAAATCTGCAAGTCATTTATGTGGATATTTTGTTTATTATGAACTATAAAGGGACTTATACAGTTCATATGAGCTGTTCATAATCAATAAGTCAATTCAATTATTCATCACAATGATACAAAATGCAGTGCACAAGTCAACAAGTACAATAAAAAACAATAGTAATTATTGAGACAATAACAATTGTTGTTTACATATTACTTATAAGCCTATGTCCACGTTGTAATCAGGACAAACATGCTAACTATATGCCTGCTAAAGGTGATATCATTATAAGCTCAGTTGTATTTCTGTTAATTACTGAAATATGCCCTGGACAAAATTATATAAGTACCAAAAATTATGATAAAAACAATTATTTTTCTTAAGAACTGCAATTCTCTACATTGAGATCAAAGAGAATAACTAAAAATTATGGAAACTGGAGTTACAGTTCTTGTGCAATGTACTTTGTATCACTGTGTTAAGAAAATTTCAAGTTTCAAATCATTCAAACCATAGGTGTTAAAGTTATGATCCGGACAAACATGCGGGTAGTATTCAAAGGGAGATAACTCAAAAGTTAAGGAAGCTTGAGTTACTGTTCTTGTGCACTGCACTTCTCATCATTGTGATAAGTAAACATACCAAGTTTCAAAACATTCCAATCATGGTGTCAAAGTAATAATGCAGACAAACACTCTGGCAGCACACAAAGGGGAATAACTCAAAAATTAAGGAAGCTAGAGTTACGGTTCCTGTGCACTGCACTTCGCATCATCCTGGAAAGTAAGCATACCAAGTTTCAAGTCATTCTGACCATAGATGTCAAAGTTATGATCCGGCCAAACATGATAACAGCATTCAAAGGGAAATAACTCAAAAATTAAGGAAGCTAGAGTTACGGTTCCTGTGCACTGCACTTCGCATTATCGTGGTATGTAAGCATACCAAGTTTCAAGTCATTCTGACCATAGATGTCAAAGTTATGATCCGGCCAAACATGATAACAGCATTCAAAGGGGAATAACTCAAAAATTAAGGAAGCTAGAGTTACGGTTCCTGTGCACTGCACTTCGCATTATCGTGGTATGTAAGCATACCAAGTTTCAAGTCATTCTGACCATAGATGTCAAAGTTATGATCCGGCCAAACATGATAACAGCATTCAAAGGGGAATAACTCAAAAATTAAGAAAGCTAGAGTTACGGTTCCTGTGCACTGCACTTCGCATTATCGTGGTATGTAAGCATACCAAGTTTCAAGTCATTCTGACCATAGATGTCAAAGTTATGGGCCGGACAAACCCGCCGCCAGTACGCCCGCCCGCCCATCCGCCCGCCCGGACGCCCGCCAAGGGTGATCCCATAATACGCCCCGTCTTTGACGGGCGTATAAAAAAGATTCAATAACAATTGAAAACGTGCAGTGTAGGGCCACAAAACTAGTCCCCTACCTAAGAAATACACCCTATTCCCAAAGGTTAAAATCCCTTGGTCTTCCAACCTTAAGAGTATAGACGACTCTGCTCAGATATGGTTGAATGCTATAAAATCTTAAATCAAACAGACCTTCCAAATAATAATCTACTTAACCTATGTGGTGCGTCAAAAACAAGGGGTAACAGTAAACAAAAGGCCCAAAAGGGCCTGTGGAGCTCAACTGACAAAAATGGTTCTTGTGCCTCAATTTATATAAACTCGGTACAGGGACTTGAGCTGATGTAAAATGCTAAATATAAAAGCTGTAGGCCTTACAGTTTCAGAAAAGAATATTATTTTAAATTTGACTTCCCATATAAGTATATATAGATATATGCGCCCCTGGGTGGGACCAAAAATGGCCAAGAGGCCTTTATTTGTACAAACTTGGTAAAGGGACTTGAGCTTATTGTGAAAGCTTTAAGCCTTACAGTTTCAAAGAAGAAGATTTTTAAATTTGATTTCCCAGATATATTGGCCCATGGGGTGGGACCAAAATTGGCCCAGGGGCCACCATTTGTACAAACCTGGTGAAAGGGATTTGAGCTGATATTAAATGCCAAATATAAAAACATTATGCCTTACAGTTTCAGAGAGAAAAATTTTTAAACTTGATTTCCAATATATGCATATGCAGATATATGCCCTGGGGTGGGGCCAAAAATGGACAAGGGGCCACCATTTGTACAAACTTGGTAAAGGGCCTCAAGCTGATATTAACTGCCAAATATGAAAGCTTAAGGCTTCATGATTTCAGAGAAAAGATTTTCAAAGTTGATATCTCATTTTAAGCCATATATGCATATGCAGATATATAGACCCCTGGGTTGGGGCCGAAAATAGACTGAGAGCCAGCATTTGTACAAACTTGGTAAAGGGTCTCAAGATGATATTAACTGCCAAATATGAAAGCTTAAGGCTTCATGGTTTCAGAGAAGAAGATTTTCAAAGTTTATTTTCCACTATAAGCCATATATGCATATGCAGATATATGGACCCCTGGGGTGGGGCCAAAAATGGATCGGGGGCAACTATTTGTACAAACTTGGAAAAGGGCCTCAAGCTGATATTAACTGCCAAATATGAAAGCTTAAGGCTTCATGGTTTCAGAAGAGAAGATTTTCAAAGTTGATATCCCATTATAAGCCATATATGCATATGCAGATATATGGACCCCTTGGGTGGGGCTGAAAATGGACCGAGGACCACCATTTGTACAAACTTTGTAAAGGGGCTCAAGCTGATATTACCTGCCAAATATGAAAGCTTAAAGCTTCATGGTTTCAGAGAAGAAGTTTTTCAAAGTTGATTTTCCATTATATGCCATATATGCAGATATATGGACCCCTGGGGTGGGGCCAAAAATGGACCGAGGGCCACCATTTGTACAAACTTGGTAAAGAGCCTCAAGCTGATATTAACTGCCAAATATGAAAGCTTAAAGCTTCATGGTTTCAGAGGAAAAGATTTTCAAAGTTGATATCTCATTATATGCCATATATGCAGATATATGGACCCCTGGGGTGGGGCCGAAAATGGACCAGAGGTCACCATTTGTACAAACTTGGTTAAGGGGCTCAAGCTGATATTAAATGCCAAATATGAAAGCTTAAAGCTTCATGGTTTCAGAGAAGAAGATTTTCAAAGTTGATATTATAAGCCATATATGCATATGCAGATATATAGACCCCTGGGGTGGGGCCAAAAATAGACAGGGGGTCACCATTTATACAAACTTGGTTAAGGGGCTCAAGCTGATATTAACTGCCAAATATGAAAGCTGAAGGCTTCATTGTTTCAGAGAAGATTTTCCAAGTTGATATCTCATTTTAAGCCTTTTTTTCACTTTTTACGAAGTATGACAGAAAAACGCTAAAAACGCGTAACCTAGTTTTTGACAGAATTTCACGAAATGTACAACCTATATGTTTAAGGGTGTCTAGAAGCTAAATATCACATCAGATTTTGCATATAACCTATGGTTTCAGAGAAGAAGCTTATTTTAGGTTTTTTGCATTCTAGGTCGCTGTGACCTACTTTTGGTTGCCATGGAAACCAATTGTACAAATTTTCATGTACTTCTTCTAGGGATCATTCCTGAAAAGTTTTGTTAAAATTGGCCCAATAGTTTCTGAGTTTTTGCTGTTAACGGACGGACGGATGCACGCACGCACGTACGCACATGCGCGCGCATCATGCCATAAGCTCATCTGGCTTTAGCCAGTTGAGCTAAAAACTGATCAAAAAAAAAAAAAAGGTTCAGAACTAGATTAAGGGGAAATAGTTTTTCAAATAGGGTGATAAATGTATGGAATAGTCCCCCTGATTCTGCAGTAGAAGCCCCTAGCCTTAATGCCTTCAAAAACAGACTAAATAAGCATTGGACTAACCACCCCCAAAAATGGTACCCAAGTTGCTATACTAACAGCGAAAGAAAAGCACAACCGGACAGACTGCAAAAAGTTAATTTGAATAATAATGATACGCCACAAGAAGTCTACTTACAATGGCATTTATGACAGTAAGACAGTAAGACAATTTTAGTTTTGAAGGCTTACTTCTTGCTTTTAATATAATATGTATACACATGTATACACTGGAACCACCTACCAGATTCAGTCGTGGATGCAAAAACTGTAGAGGGATTTAAGACCACCCTACAAGAACATTAATATTGACGCCAATAAGAACTGGTGCTCTCTCTACCGTTGTAAAAAAACTACAATTAGGTTCTACAACCATCAAAGTTGGCTAATTTCCTTTTTTGAAAGCCAAACCTAGACACAGACAGTCACAAAGTTAAGTATGGTACATGTATAACAATCTGGTAAATATTCATTTGACACCTGGGAGATTCAAGTCATGTAAAAATGTCAAATTAAATTTATTACAAAAAATTCACCCCCACAATCAATCAATCAATAAACCAATAATAAATAAATAAATAAATAATTGCAAGAGGTACAACGATGAAGAAAAAGCTATGTTTCCGGATAACTTGTGGGTAAATATGATTACTTACCAGGACTTCTGGTGCTGTACATTCCCTGCATTTTATCTCTTTAAAATTTTGAAAGGATACAGGTTTCAGCATCAATTATTTGTCATTTGGTAAGCAAAAGGACTTTTAATGGACTAACGTAAAGTAAAAGGAGACGTGTAAAAACGAACGTATAACGCCAATTTTCATTTGTTGTAATTCTGTACACGTCGATAAATCATCCAATGGGTAAAAGTGTCACATATTGTTAAGTTTCTCAATTTCTTTCGGACGTACCTAAAGTAATGAATTGGATCGTCATGAAGACATGAATTTTTATACAACTTCCTTCATTATCGCAGTCATTAAAAAGTTACGTTTTTTAACATTAAGATTGATGTAAAATAATTCATTTAAAAGTTAAATTTTGATAAAAAGTTTCATGTTAATCAAAATACAATTAATGTGATAATAAAGCAAATCATAATTTAAAAATCCATGTCTTTATGTCTTCATGTCATTTAAATTTTTGACTTTAGGCATGACCCTTTATTTCCGCTTCCGGAAATTTTCTAGTTTCGTTTTGCCATGAGGTCGATTCAGAATGTGTTGCCCAAACGTGCATTACTTGATCAGATCCTGAATATTTCTTTCATACAGTGCAGATATGCAAAGCCAAAGAATGTAAAGAGTAAAGTATGTGGTATATGCATATGCATGCATAGTCCTACTTAATATCCTAATATCGTTTCAGTTTACCCTACAGAGTACGAAGATTAAACTTACCTTATCAAAACATTTCCAGTTTTTACCCTGCAGAGTACTTTGATAATTTTGCATAGCTTCTGTTATTCTGACACTGGTTATAGCAGCATCAGTGTGAAATGAAGTCACAATTACCATGTGAATTCAAACCAATACTTCTTGATTCTGAGATCTAGACACTCTAGGCTACTCTATCAATTTACTTGTTTGCATTATTGGTGTTAAAAGATTGGATGTATGAAAATAGCCATGCAGCAATATCAAAAATTATATTTCTTGATTAAGGTATATAAAAAATCTTATTACTAAATAGTTTTTAGTACAGGAATTTACAGTATATCTTTTGGGAGCACAATAAGAAACTGAAAATACCCTGTTGGTTTAAGCCGTACTAGATTGGGGCTGTTTTGTTATTGGTTCAATAAAGACAGGTGGTCTTTATAAGTATTCATTTGAATTGTTTGGTGTATCACTGATACACAAAAGTCAAGGTAAGACACAAGAAGTAGTAACTTCCAGTGCATACATATAATGTCCATTATCTTAATGAAATTATTAGAGTATAATGTAATCAAATGGATAAAAAGTGAATATGTTCATTATCTGAAAGTATTACCGGTAGTTTTATCATTAAAATGGTATAACCTCTAATAGAACAAAAGCCATCATCTTGTCTCTTAAGATGCAACACAATGGTTTTATAGAAGAGGAGAAGTGTTTGATGATTTATTGAAATTGATTGCAAAAACATCATTAATATTAACAATTTTGTATTGTTTTATATTAAGTTTTAATTTTCTCCATACTTAAACTATAGGCGTAGAAGAATTTTCCAAATATCTATGACCCTGACATATAGGCAACCTCCCCTCAGACACAAGATGGTTTCAGAAAATCCTCAGTTTTTAATATAGAAATTGTTTTGACCCTACACACAGCTACCAGGCCCAATTAATATAGTGTTTGGGGGTCAGAAGAAATTCAGAATAGGTAGAAGAAGTGAGACATTGTCACAAGTAATTCTTGTAACAGAAATTGTCAGCTTGCTGGAGGTTGATGGTTTGCTCATTGTCTCCAACATGACATGTACTGAATACCTTGATATAAGTGAAACCAAGTGGACTGGGGAGGTCAACATCAATTTATCCATCCACCCACCACATGTAACATAAATCTACATTGTGCCTGCTTGTACCAATCATATCATACTCAAAATGTGAATATTGGTGTCAGTTATTGACATAAAATTTGTAAGCATCCATTGTTAAAAATATTTGGTTAAATTTATGATTCACTAAATCATAAATGTGAAGTTAAGCTAATCTTGTTTTTCCTTTATGTTGTTGTTGATTGAAAAACTTTATTTATATTTGTAGAAAAAGACATCAACAGATATTGCTTTGGAACACTTTGATATGTTCTACCGTCCAGTCTATGGTGATCTGTGGCCCTTGTTAAGAATATCTTTACTAAGTCCTAAAAAATATTGTGCCGTTGTAAATAATTTTGCTTCAAATGATAAAGTTGTGAAAAATTTATCAGACTTAGGTGCTTTTGATATAATTAAAAATGCATCAAAAAAATTCCAACAAAATTATGACAAAGAATTTTTATCAAAAAGTGATAACAACATTGCCATATTAGACGATGGTTTTGACAATATTGATGAAAAAAGTATCTTAAAAGAAGAAAGTCCTGAAATGTCTGATGATTATTTACCTCCAATTGAAGAAAAAAATACTGGTTTATATGACTTTGTTCCTGTGAAGAAAACTTACACAAATAAAGAAAAATTCCAGATGGAAGAAATTCAATCTAGTGTTTACAGGTCTTCCGACTTTGAAGTTCAGACAGTAAAGAGTTTAATTCATTCATGGCCTTATGATAACCTCAAAGTTTTTACTTATGATCCAGGCAATATTGAATCTTTTGCATCACCAAAGAAAGGAGAAAATGGTTTGTATGGTAAGTCAAAAATTTGGGAACATAGAAATTTAAATTTAAAATATATGGATTTTTTATATGATTTTGTTATGAAATTAATAATACAATTCAATTGGGAATGGTTTAAATAAATTCAAAATATGACTGAAAGAATATTAAAAACCATTTATTTGAAATCAAAACTATTCTTGATTAATTGTTGAATATTATTGATGTGAACTTTTTTCAATCTTTGTTTCAGAATATTACTTAATGGATGCAGCATCAATTTTGCCAGTGATTGCCCTTGACCTTGAAGTTAATGACAGAGTTCTTGACCTTTGCTCTGCTCCTGGTGGAAAGGCACTTACTATTTTTCAGACTTTGATAACAGGTTATTAGTTTTATTTACAATGTAATTTATAATTAAAAACTGATACTCAAAGAAATTTTTTGCCTTTATAAAATTTTTGCAATGTTGTTATACAATCATACCATGAATGATTGCAACTTCTATGGGAATTCAGAGTGACCTTTGAGACTATGCTTTTAACTTTTAGGATTTTATTTGGACTCCCAGTGGTTTTGTTTGCCTAAAATTACTACCAAATAAAGGTAGTTTCCCCTTTAGAAAAAAGACTAAAATTTCCCAATTTGACAACTAAAATTCCCCAAAAGGCAACAGTGACACACAATCAAATATTTTAAGTTAAATTCAGTTGTCCAAGACTGTTCTGTCAGACAAAAATGTTGGATGTTGTCACAATATAAGATCTTTGTAATGAATAACAAAATTCTGAGCATAATATGTGACATAAAAAAGGTCCAGATTTTCCCAATCTGAAAGGTAGAAGGTAGTTTTTAAAAACCATAGCAAAATCACTGACTCCATGGTTTCAGCAAGAAGCAACTGTGTTTATATGAGCTGACTCTTTGATTTTGAAGTAAGTTAATTTGACCCTTTAAAAGTTAAGACAAAGCCCTATTCTTCACACATGATTATCCTGTTTTGTGTTTTGTGCCATTTAAGCCATTTTTTTTTTTTTTTTTTTTTTTTTTTTTTTTTTTTTTTTTTTTTTTTACAAATTTTGACATACAAGTATAGTGTTCTATTTAGGACAAAATTTATTGTAGTTATTTTTATTTGTCATAATGAATGCTTTAACAAAGTATAAATTTTTGTTTTTGTTGTTTGTACATATACCTTATGTTGTAAAAAAAAACTTAAATATATGTCAAAAAGACTGTAAAATGATAAAATAAGCCTCAAGGTCATAATTGTGACATTACATGCTGATTTAATTAGTTATCAAACATTTAAAATCATACATGTTAAACTTTAACAGAAATAAAATATTTAATCTTTAAATTAAATTTCCATTTTTCATTGTATTGTCACAATGTGTCAAAAAGGCCTTTGTCATTAATGTGTGTATCCTTTTGTTGTTAAATGTCAGTTTTTTCATCAAGTACTTGAGAACTCGCTGACTTCTCTGGTATAAAGCCATAAATCTAATCAAAAGACAGTTAAGATTAAGAATTTTTGTTTTACAACAGACATAACAAGTAAAAATGCTCACTGTTTCATTCTTGTGCCAAGGTTGTCGACTATTTGCACTTAGTTATTGTATTGAAAATCTTTCAGATGATATAGCTTGTAATGATAAATCTGTCGCCAGACTTAAGCGTGTTGAATCTATCATCGACTCATATTTGGATAGTTCAGTAACATCTAAAGTAAAGCTGTATCATATGGATGGTAAGAAGTTTACAGAACCAAGTTTTGACAAGGTATACTACAGTTAACATTTTGTATTTGTATTTTAAATTAAAGTTAAATCAATATATTATTGCCCACATATCTTAGTCCACAATTTGATACATGATGAAATTTCGTGGTGGTGATGATGGAAGGCATCACAAAGTATGATTTAACACCTATAAGACATTGGGACTTAGCACTATGAAAAAAAAACTATGCTCAGTGCTCTTGAACAAGATTAAACATTATAAATTTCATATAAATCTGTAGCCAAAAAAAGAAAGAAAGAAATGTATGTAGCTTTAAATGACAAATGCATGTAGCAACAAAAAGCACTTGGCTCAGAAAGGCTATATTGTTTTACTGTCATAGGTTTTATCAAAAACAGTGTATATTAAATAAAATCTTAATAATATTGATAAGGTTTAAGAATCATACAATACATCATACAAAAAGTACTTACCGGTACACCACTACCAGACATCATTTTGTCATTTTAACTGCAAATTTATAATTCATTTCTGTTTTATAGGTTTTAGTAGATGTTCCCTGTAACACGGACAGACATGTTTTAATGGAGGAAGACAATAATTTATTTAAACCTGGAAGATCTGAGGAGAGACTGGCACTACCTACATTACAGAAAGAATTATTAATGTAAATACATATTTATAATCAGAAACCATAATCAGGAGTTCTTTACAATCAGATTTATACAAATTGTTTTTACATTGCTACATATATTCAGAATGTTTTTACTTCTTAAAAATTAAAATCAGAAAATTTTCTCCTCATTTCCTTTCTTTATCTGCTTTTCAGTGTAACTCGATACATTTAAGTGTCAGACAATAGCTTGAATATAAAGAAATATAGTGGACTTGGTCACAGTCAAAAATATCACTTTTTGATATGCAAAATTTATGATTTGTATTTCCAATACAATCTTGTCGATAAGAGGAGATTTAAAAAAACAGTCTTAATTCATCCTTTTGAAGAAAATTAGTAATTATTGGGAGAAATTGTTATTTGTTAACAAATAAAATACATAAAAATTAATGTAGATGTGACCATTGACCTAACTTATTTCATCAGTGTTTTTATGTTAAAAGTGTCATAGTATGCTGTCAATGTCTAAGAGTGACAGTGTTATGTTGTATTTGTTTTCAGCACTTTCAGTACTTTAATTATGTCTTTAATTCTATATTCTTTATCTCTACAGAGCAGGTATACAGTCATGTAGCCCAGGAGGAAATGTTGTGTATTCTACTTGTACTTTGTCACCAGCTCAGAATGATGGCGTCATACAATCAGCGCTGGAACAGATTTGGATGGAAACTGAGATAAATGTTGTAGTTGAAGACATTACTTACATAACAGATATATTTAAAGATACTTTTAGATTTTATGATAAATGTAGATATGGTCAGTTGGTTTTACCAACACTACAGGCAAATTTTGGTCCCATGTACTTTTTGTAAAATAAAGAGATTGAATTGAAGTTATTTTTCTTTCATGGATTTATTTAATTCACAACTGTCTTAGTGGCAGAAGGATACAAATAAACTAAAAATCCTAGTAATTTAAGCAACAACAAAATAAAATATTTTAAATTGATTCAAATAAAAACATTTCAATTATAATTTATGTAGAATTTGGTCTTTTACAAGATGTTAAAGCCTAAGAATATGATTAACTAACTTGAATCAATTTTAATGGATTAAGTCCTACAAGGGACAAGGAATGTGGTAATTTGAGGTTGATTCCCCACACAGGAGAAATCAGACATTAAAATGGTGACTTGGAATGTATTTAATACATGTATCAGAAATTGTACCAGCTACACCCTGCAGCATCTTGGACACAGAAGAAAATATCACTAAAATATTGTTTTGGTGAAAATATCACCAAGTTTTCAACAAAAAAATAAAACTTATTTTATTATTTATTCATTCTTATTTTTTATTTATTTATTTATATTTTTTATTTATTTAGTTTTATTTTTTAATTTATTTATTTTTATTTTTTATTTATTTATAAGTAACAGGATTTGGCCAAAACAACTGAACTTTTGTCTTAAAAGTTAGTTCATGTAACTAAAAACAAGTAACAAAAAGGATTTGACATTAGAATTCTTACTGTCTATTAAAAAGGCATATGTTTTGCACCTCACTGAGAGCTGGTTGTTTCAGGATCTTGACAAGGTGTTAAAATCCCATTTCTCTTACTGCTACAAAGTACATGTTTGGACCCCTTGGCATATTTTAAGAGTACCGGTACCATAACAGTTAAATCTATACCTGTTAATTTTTAAATTTGATATATGTAAATGTTTTTATATTTCAAAAGGAATACTTCAGTGAGGATATCAAGTTCAAGTTAAGATAAACCTGTCAACCTTTCAAGGTTTACCTATAAGAGTTATTTAGCTGCAGAATGTTTCATGATACAACAGCAATAAACACATTTTTCAGCTGTTGTTGAATTGATTTGTTGCAAGAATTTAAAACATAAATTCATGTGGTGCCTGAGGTATAACCTGTTTTTGTAGTGTAGTACTCAAGTCAGGGTTCGAGCCCCTGTAGTATATACATAAGACTAATATTTTAGATATTGCTTCCTTCCCTGGTGCTTGGCACTGTGAGGGCAGAGCATTGACAGATTTAATCGGTGCCAAGATAATGTAGACACCTGTCTACAATATTCCCGTAAATAATATGTTTAAATGATTCAAGTGAAATGACATTGCAATCCTTTGATCATTGCAAGTTTAATTGGGGTCAAGAACATTACAAATTTTGTATAATTTAGACTAATTGCTTTAATGGTATTTCAAGGTAACATTATTACAATTATAGAAATGTTTTATTATGTAATAAAGGTGAATCTAGATTATGTCATGTAGTTTGTTTAAAAGTTCTCAAGAATATTGAGTTTAAACACAGTTTTAAACAAACTCTACATACTCAATCTAATCTTTAACTTCTTTGTTTAATTTACTGTTTCAATACACCTTTACGTTCTATTATACTTGGACTTGCATAAACTAAAAGCTGTAATATATATACTAATTACCACTTTACAGAACAATAAAATATGTTGGATATTTTACTTTCAAATTAAGAAATCAACTAATACATAATTTGTTATGTCACATAATTGTATGAACAAGTGTTGTCATTTTTAAATATTTGTTTTGACGGAATTCTGCACATAACACATGATGTTATGTTTAAATCTTGGTATTTCAACAAACATTTTCTCACTAATGTCATATTATAAATTTTTGAATATTTCATTCAGAAAATTCAAAAATTTATAATATGACACTAACCCCAGTCAATAACAAATACGTTCTATTTTAAAAATGTTTGATTATTTACCAGGTAGATTATTATCTGATATCTGAATGACATTACAACATACCGGTACTATCCACATATAGTAACATAAAGATATTTCATTATTTGCACACAACAGTTTATATTATATAAACACCAAATGTCAATAGATGAAGTCAGGACTTTTGAAATAAGGGGCATCAATATGGCTTTATCTTGTGTTTGTTTATTTATTTATTAATTTATTTATTTACTTATTTATTTAAATTTAAATATTTGTTGTTATTGCAGTTTTGGGCTAATGTCGTTTGCAGGTTTATGCGTTTTAATATGCTAAACGAAACATTCTAAATCTCTTGTCCTATTTTTTTTGGAAAAAGTCACGACTGAAAATGTATATACGACACATTTTAGAAGAACTTTTCAACTATATTCATATTCAACAACGATTCTTAATGATTAATATTATTGAAATGAATAGACTTAAACATAACCAGTCAGGCGTAGGATAGGTATGTTTTGTATCTACATGTCAAACGGAGAATATCATTTAATTATCAAGTGTCATGTGCAAATATTTTTAATACAATTTGCACAAGACATGCGCAGAGAAGTTTGATCCAAGAAAAATTTTGTTTTTGATAAAAATATACCAAAAATGTGTGAAAATTTTACAGGTCTGTATGTGTATTTTCAAACGGCCTATAAATCTCTTTTTCCTTTAGAAATCATAACCTTAATGTGCGTGTCTTATGCAAATTTTCAGAATTGTAAGTATTCAAAAATTTGTACAAGACACGCGCAGTGAAGTTTGGTTCTAAGGAAACAAAAATGTACGAAAGTTTTACAGGTTTGTATTTGTATTGTCAAAACCCCTAAATCTCTTTTCCTTTAGATATCACCATTACAAAGAGCAATTATTTATTATTTCACTTAATTATTCTAGCTGTTTTAAGTATGTAGATCCTAATTTTGTATAAATGTATTTTAACTAAGAACATATAAAACGATAAAAAATTATAAACAAGGCATGATTAAAACCGCCAAGGACATGGAGTTGTTGATAAAGAGTCGTTACATGCTGTCTCTGACTGACACAAAATAACCTAACCCATCAATCAAATAATACCAGCACCTTTAATTAAGAAACATATGATTATCCGGGATCACCTGCATAGAAATTATGTACATTTTTTCTCTATTTTTAAAAAGTCATTTCACAAGGAAATAAAAGGATTTGCTGTTTCTATACACCGGTATAATTGTTTTTTGTCTTGGAGTCGGTTAGTGTTCATACTGATCATTCTTGTACAGCTTCCACACTTAAAGTTGATAGACCTACTATTTTATATATATATAAACATAGAAAAACGTAAGACATATTTACATATACCGTGGCAGTAGGTACTAACTTTTGGATATCAGAATTTCATTAGATTTAAAAAAAAGTTTATACGAGTAATTTTTATTTCACATATACATATATTTGCCAATTTTAACAACTTCTTTTGCAATTGCATAATTAAGAAGAGAATTGTTGTCTGTTTTTTCATAGACACTTGGGGTAATGTCTTTGTTGTATTTTGTTTTATTTGACTATTCTCTGAACTAAAAACGTCAGAAATAAATCGATTTTAATGCATTTTAATTTTTTATTTCCTCTTTATAAATTGTTTTTAATACAGAAAAAAATGGAATAAATAAATCCCTTACCGCAAGTTACCGGGGTAATTAACTCTTTTATGCCAATATACATAAATAAATATTTGGTTTACATAATAAATATACTAATACACAGCCTAGCATGAATAAACCAAAATATTTGGAAAGTAACAAAACATTATTTAATGATTAAACATATGATAAAATTGAAGAAATAAAAAAGGCAAAAATTCATTTAGCTAATACATTCAAGGATTTGTTCAGAGTTTTGCACATGGACTACTTGGTGGCTTGTAGTTAAACTTGTGGTACTGGCCCGGTTTCACAATCGTTTCATAACTAAGATTTTCCTTAACTGAAATTTATTAAACTTCAGAAATCACGTTTGGAACTATGAATAAATATTTTTCACAAACCTAAATACGGATGATACAAACTTGAAGTGATCAGAATGACACATCAAGTTAAATTTCTGAATATCTGAGGAATGACAAAATTATTACAATTTTAAAGTTGCTAAACACAAAGTTAAGGAAATGTTAATTAAGAAAGGGTTGTGAAACAGGGGCCTGGCACCGGTTTCAAAATCATTCCTTAAGTTGATTTTCCTCAACTTAAATTAAGCAAATTTTGACAATCTATTTCTGAGTTAAGAATTAACATTTGTGATAAAACTAAATGCAGATGTTACAAACTTAAAGTGATCCTCAAAATTCAAATGTTAAATATTCCAACAATTAAAACAAATTATTAAGGTTTCTAGATTTGCTAAATTTAAGTTAAGAAAAATCTTAATTAAGGAATAATTGTGAAGCTGTGGCCAGAAATTTTAAAAAATACATTTCAGCAGATACTGTGTTCTAAATCTCCGAAAATATCTGGCGTCAACCAACGGGAAACATTTTTCCACCCGTATACAAAGTCAAAGATTTTTTACGAGATTAATTATCATAATACACTTTTTAAATGCATTAGTTGTAAAAATTCAAAAACTGTTTAATGATACAGCCAAGTATATGTTCAGAACTTCTTTCTCAATTATTATCTACATTATTTCCGTGTATTACTCAATAATCAACTCTCTCCGTGGTGTTGTTGCATTGTGGGAATTTATTTAAAATTATCTGAAAATCAGACATAAGAAAAAATCAGAAAAAATCAAAAGGTCAATAGAAGATTTAAATGATATTTGACATAAAATAAGAGATTTAGCTTTTAAAAAATTACACTTAGATAATTTTTTTGTATTTGTAAAGTACTCTTTTTTTCAAGTGTTCACACTTTATAATACGTAACCTTCGTTTTCTAATACAGTTAAAGTTTTGGTAATTTTTAATGCATTTCAATTCATATTAAAACGTACTTTTCATTTCCGTACCGTTTTCGTTTTAATTATCTGTAATTTTATATCTCAGATATGCATTAGGTAGTATTTCATTAGTGACACTTATACAAAATAGTTTCATTTGATTTTTTTTTTGCCAAGATAAATTTTCATGCAAAATGGAGTATTATTTGAAGCAAATTATTATTTTATTTATACATTCAGTATCTTTAATGTTTAATTTTGGAGGTAAGTCGATTATATATATATATATTTTTTAAATTTTGTTATCTTAAAACAGGTGTTTTTATAATAATAATAATAATAATAATAATAACAACAAATACTACTACTACTACGTATTATTATTATTATTAGTAGTAGTAGTAGTAGTACTAGTATTGTTAACAAATTAGATTTTTTAAAAATCTCAATAATAACATGACAACTCGTAAAATTTTATCCTTATCGATAGATATAATTTAAAACACTCAAAAGGCCCGTGTAGTATCACGAGTTTTCCTTTGATGTCCGTTATCCTTCCAGAAAAGGGAAGTAAGTCGTTGAGGTTCCATTTCAACATGTGTTTATATTTCTGTATCCTTATCTAGTTTTTTCATTTTATTTCACTATCTGGTAGGTGTTATTTTTTTCTTTTTTAAATTTTATTCGTTTAGCTGTGGATTGTTGCGTGTTAAGTGTGATGTTGTTTAACGTCAAATCAGCAATGTTTCAACTATTCGTGACGAGAGTAAGTTCGGCTATTTACTAGGAATGAATTTAATGACATGTGCTGATTTTAAATTTCAATTAAAATAATGCATTCTAAATCAAGTTGCCATGTGCTGATTTTGAATGCATTATTTTAATAGAAATTCAAAATCAGCACATGGCACTAAGAACAAGGCCGTGTGATGTTTAAGTATTATGATCTTGTACTAGCTCGAGCTCCGGGTGAAATTATGTTGAGGTGTTAGCTCATCGAGTATGTCACAAACAAGTATACCATACCTCCAGACACTTTATCCTGGCACCGGGTAAACCGCTTTTCTCTTTATATCGAGCGTCAGGCTAGGAATTAACGTCTTTATTTTTAAAGTCTAAAAGGCCAATAAAATATTATTATTATTTGTTGTTGTTGTTCCACATTTGCATTTAAACGTATAATTTTGACACTAGAGAACTTATGAAATAATGACATCCAACCATAAAAGGCTTATGAGACACATTAATTAATTAATTAATCAAGTTATTAATTAGTGCACATTAAAGTTGCATTAAGTTTCCCTAGGGAAAAAAATAAAAAATGGTGCTGATCTACTTAATGATTTTCTAAATAAACAATTTTATATTTGGTTTAACGATAAAAGCTCGAATAAATACAGAAATAACAATAATTTTACAGTGAGATGTAACCTTTGGGATCTAATTTTAGAACATTGTAAGGGATACGTAACACCATTGCGAATACATTTGGATATTAATGACAGGCAATTAATACAATTTGTCAGGTTTCACCTTCGACTCATTGGAATTTCCGTACATTCGTGCGCATGCTCAAAGCAAATAATTATGATCGTTAAACATTGACCAACCCGTTATAGGATTCCGTTTATTTATTTACAGCTAATAGGAATGAAGTTTTAGAAAATAAATCTCACGGATCGTGATAAGAAGTTATCTATTTTTAAAAAAATATATATTTAGAAAATAAAAAAAAATCAAAAACTTAATTTTATTATTCTTTGTAAAATCCTAAAATAATTTATTTAGACACATAGTTGTTAACATGTTTTATAATTAAGCGTCTTAGTTCTTTTGACTCAACGCTAACTCAGTTTTTGGTAGAATTAGTTATTTAAGCGCACCAAACAGTACCTCATGAAAGGTTTAGTTATGACTGACCTGTAAAATATTTGCAATCTAAGCAGCCATGTTAGACATCCTCACTCACTTTGATACTTAGGTCATTGTTGTGCTTTAAGAAGGATACCTACATAAACACAATTATTTCAAATAAACAAAAACACACACACATGCACAGTTTCAGGTTAAATAAAGCCTAATGTATGTGTAAATGGATATTTTAATACAGTAGCACTTTAATAAATCGAAGAGCACGGGACTTCGTTGTTGACTTCGAGTTATCGGGTTATTCAAATTTCCGAAGTTGCGAGGTGACGTTGACATATCGGAAAGGATGATTTTTACTTTACTTCTGAATATATTCTCAGAAAGTGATTGGCTAAATTAATCACACCATGACATGATCAACCCAGCATCATTCAGTACATAGTCGCATGCGCAAAAATACAGTATCTGCGGGGCTGTTTATGCGTGCGTTACAGTTGCAACACCTCTTGCCATATAAGGTACACATGTATAAACGACAACGAAAAATGGCAAACGTTCGTAAACTTGTTTTCTTTGCGAAACGTTCTGCTGAATTGATTCAAAATGCATTAAATTATTATCGAATGAAACTTTAAAAGCGGGGGAAAATGCTGCTGAACCCCTAAATTTACAAGTAATTTGAGAACAATGACACGGTTCGTTTAAATGACGTTTTGAGACATTATCGACAATATCCCCTTTTATAAAAAAGTTCTGCAGGGTCATTGGCAGGATAAAATGTTACAAGGTTCGCTACTAGTATCTAACGCGGATTGGTACAGGGTCAGTAGAAGAGCACATAACGAATTAGGCGTCAGTTTATGATTTCCTTGAGATAACTTTAATGTGGTCATAAACCGTTTCTGTAATAATAATATAGAAAATAAGTTGTCGCTTTTTTATCTTAACTAAAGAAAAAAATGTAAAGATTGGTATATCTCAATTGTTGTGAACAAAAATGTTTAACTTCGAATTTAAACATTAAACTTTGATATTGTTAACTCTGTTTTCACAAACTTGATCTAACTTTGTAACTTTAATCAGATAAAATTGTCTTTTATTTCTAAATGTCCCTCATTATATTGCTTAGCCTTCGCCTAACAAAACTAAATGAGTTTTTATTATTGAGGTATAATGCAGCTTTATACTTATAATTACTTTAATTAGTAAGCATTGTCAAGTGCTGAAATAAACGATGTTGTAACAAAATCACGATTTAATTTTACTTTGAGCTTAAAAACGTGAAAATGTTTTATCACGATAATCTGGGAATCTGTTTAAAACAAAGGATTATCAAATATCTGATTGCGATAATTATTACGTTTCCTTCTGATGGTAAGTAAAGCAGCATTTATCTTTCCTTTTGTGTTTACTGAACACTAAATTGAATAATTGTATGATTTTTGATATATTATATATATTTTTATAAAATAAAAATCAGAAAAAAAACTCAAATAGAATGCTAAAATTCTCTCTCTCTCTCTCTCTCTCTCTCTCTCTCTCTCTCTCTCTCTCTCTCTCTCTCTCTCTCTGTACCATTTTTTCCAAAAACTGAACGTAAATCGATAAAAATAATGATCGCATATTAGATTTTTAAATGCCGACCATGCACGTTTTATTCTAATTTTAACTTAATAATAATAATAATAATAATAATAATAATAATAATAATAATAATAATAATAATAATAATAATATATTTAACAGTAAATAAATAAATAAATAAATAAATAAATAAATAAATAACATAGGCGGTCGGTATATTAATGATGGAGAAAATATTGATATGATAGGAAATACTGTTGTGTAAATTTTGAGTTACTAAATGGGTCTACATGGACCAGGTTTAGTAATTGAATCCGGTGTCTTTCCTAAGTTTGTAGTGATAAAGTCTGTTATAATCGGTTATCTTTATAGAAATTAAACATTATTTCATACATTGTTCTTTTTGTGATGTTGTTTTAAAATCGAGCTTTATATTTCAAAAAGACCACCCAACAAATTTTAAAGGTCTTATTTTAAAATGGTATATTATTATTATTTTTATTAAAACCAAGAAAGGAAAATAGATAAAAGGTGTAAAAAAATAAATAGAGAACTTCTAGGCTGGATAGACACTTGGTTTAATGACCAAACCAGCGGCGTTGGGGCAAATTTGAAGCACGCTATAAGTTTGTCACGGGATTAAACATACTGGGTTTGAATAAAATATTCATCAACATTTCAACTGATCATATTGTACAGTAAGATTTGTACGACGGCTTGTATATAATAATAATAATAATAACAATTTAAAATTGGTTAATTAAAGTGTAACATACAATCAAATTAATAAATATACAGGAACTGTCATGTGCTGATTTTGAATGTCTATTAAAATAATGCATTTGCTGATCAGTTTGAATTTCTATTAATAATGCATTCAAGATCAGCAGTTGTTATGTGCTGATCTTGAATGCATTATTAATAGAAATTCAAACTGATCAGCATATGACAGTGCATATAAATTACAGTAAAATATGTGACTAATATCCAGGTATAAAATTGAACACAATAAAAGACTAAACAGGTCGCAGAAATATTGAAAAAGTCGTATTTCATGATATTTTAACTGAAATTTAGCTATAAACAAGCTCCGATCAATCTCAATTAGTGAGGATTCATCTTTATTTAGGTAACAGAAATGATTTGGTCATATTGATTACCAATCCCGTTTTTATGAGTTTATTTCATGTCATGATAGGTTTTGTGCTCTTGAGAACATAAATATAAATAATATTAAGATACGGTTCTTATTAGTACCACCGCAATATAAAAAGCAATATAAAAAGAATCAATAATAATAATAATAATAATAATAATAATAATAATAATAATAATAATAATAACAATAATAATGATGATGATGATGATAATAATAATAATAATAATAATAATAATAATAATAATAATAATAATAATAATTAATAAAAATGGTGACGATTACAAAAATATTTATCAGGAAACCATTTAACTTATTACTACATTTGATGTTTATCAAACTAAACTTTTCTATAATCACAAGTCCGTTATAGGTCTTGGTATCAACGCAATTTACGCGAAATTTTAACCCATTTTTCATTTGCAGTATTGGTCTATCGGCAAGTGTTAAGCTATTGTTAATGACAAAAAACCATAAACACAGTAAACAAACTAAAACTACTATTTAACTCCACAGTAACATACGTTCCTATCAAAGATATACCTGTGTATGAAGTAAGGAAGAAATCGAAAGAGGGTACAAAGCGTACGCTTCATCGGAATCATTTACTACCAATTACATTGTAGTTATATTTCATACCAGTATAAGTGTAAATGTTCTGATAAATTTATCATGTATAAATTATCAGACAAATTAGCTTCACAGAACAATCACTAACTATTTACAACTATTTTTTATTTATGCAAATGTCTATGGTAAGACCTATTACTTTTTCTACTTTCTGGTGTTGTGGGTAAACTCATTATCAAAAAAACATTACGTTTGTTAGAAAATATCTTAGAATTACCATCACATAATATTTTTTTCTGATTTTGATTTATAATGACGTTAATATAAACTATACGTGTTTGTAATGTTCAAAGTATTTGAAACTTGTCCAAACCTGGAAGTTTCTTCTCAAGACTCTTTATCAATATGGTGCAACAAAAGATCAACAACTAGTTCTAAAGACAGTGGTCAATGGCTAAAATAACGAATAACATAGTAGGCTTGTAGCTGCTAACAACGTCTAGTACTTATATGATGTAAGGACAATGTAAAGAATGCGTTATTTAACCTCATAACATAATATAGATAAGAACGATAAGGACTAGTATTCCAGCCGCTAACAACGTCTAGTACTTAAGCGATGGAATATCAATGTAAAGAATGCACCATTTAATCTCATTACATAATGTAGATAAGAACGATAAGGACTAGGATTTTATACGCTAGCAACGTCTAGTACTTCAGCGATGGAATATCAATGCAAATTTAACCTCATTACATGATGTAGATAAGAACGATAAGAACACACACAAATTGGGCCAAGCATTGTCAGTGAATAATTGAAATTATTTGAACAAACACCTGTAATTAAAAATATATATATAATAGTATTATATATCGTGATGTCTAAATACCTTAGAATTTATAAAAAAAAAACAAAACTTTGAGGTATTTACTGCTATAAATGTATAAATTTGTCTCAATGATCTAACTCTAAAGATTGAACTCAGGTAAATTTGATTCGAAAGGTAAAAACAGATAAACCTTAAATTGCTGACACCATTAATCATTAATCAAGTATTTTAAACAGAATATTTAAATGTCTGTAGGGGACGTTTTAATGAATTTATTCACAATGAGAACTCGGATTTAGAAATAATTAAGGACGAAATGTCAAAAATGAAAGAAAGTACCGGTTCACTAATGTCTTTCATCCTTGTTCAGATGTATGTTGAATATTTAAACTAAAATGAACATTTGTTTTAAATTTATTAGGTGATTTGAAAATTGGCATAATAGTAGAGTAGGTTTTATGAATAATTGTACAGTTTTGCTTGCCATATAGAGTTCCTGAACGAATATACTGAAAGTTCTGAAGAAAATTGAAAGTAGTTTAAAAAAGCTGACCATGATATCTCCATTCTCTGGTTTTACTGAAAATGTAAATTTGGTATGCCAGAATGAAACCTTCAACATATATGGATTTAAATTACAATAAAACTTACTGTCCCTGGTTTTATTGAAAATGCACATCTAACATGTCATGAAAGATATGATACACTTAGCGATTTGAAAAAAAACCAAGATGTATTTAAGAACACTTGATATAGTTCCAGTACATGTATACTGTACTATATGTGTATTGGTGTATTGATTTTTTGTTTGTTAATATTTTCTCTTTGTTTTTTAAATTAAAAATCAACAGGATTAAAACTGTTTGTATCAAATACTTTATTGTATCAATTTTACTAAAGATTTTAATTTTTACGTTACAGCCGGTTCTGCTCTGGAGCAAACATATGAGGCTTGTTATGGGATAACACACGACGATTTCCTTAGCTTGCAGTGTGGAACAAATGAAATCCTTTATGTGTATGATGTTTATACCTATGCTAAACAGTTATCAACGTCCAGTACGTATGGATGTGTCCATATAAGACAGTCAGCTACCTACAACAGTACAGAATGCTGCCACTACGTAAACGATACCGAGGACTGTGGCATGAGATATTACGGCAGCTACTTTGTTCATTATTGTGTCGGGATCAATACCTGTACTAACCAAGTGGCTTGGAACAGTACCTTAAATGTTTGTGACCAAACGGTTTACTTCTCCGAAACACATTACATGAAAGCATTTTATAACTGCATACCAAGTAAGTGACCATCATAGCTCCATAATGAGTAGGTAGTCAACATGGTACTATACGCAATTATCAGCGTGTATTAAACAAAGTAAGTAACCAGCGTGATATGCTTCCTTTGGCATTCACATTGTAGAAATATACAATAAGTTATCAGCATAGTTGCATACCGTCATACAGAGTAAGTAATTATCACGGTACATTACACGGTAGCTATTCAGCGTGGTACTTTAAAGTGTGGTACTGTACTTTTAAAGTAATTAGCTTGTAGATAAATACAAAATAATTTTAAGTATCATTCGTCATTAACCGATTGTTTGACACATTTGCAGACCTGAAGTTTTCCCGTATATAAGCGATATAAGCTGGTTGCTTTAGGTAAAGAAATGTGCAAAGAAGACGCATATAAAACGCTGTAGTGCATCAATAGAATGCGAATGAGGTTTGCAATAGGATAAAAATATTGAAAAACAAACTGCTAAGCAACACTAGTGCTCATGTTACAATTTTATTTTAGCGTAGACATTGCTCATGAATCAAAGAAACGTTATTATTCGTGCGATCAGATCTTGCTTGGTTATAAGTCAATATTACAATGTGCAGAACATGCTGTATGATGGCTAGCGAGACACTGACTGATAGTACAGCGAATAATGAGGAATGATTTTCCGAAATGTGCACATCTGGCACATCAAAATTTAGCAGGTATTTGTCATATATTTGTAAGGCGTGTGTAGCGAAATGATTTAAAGTTGAATATATATATATATATATATATATATATATATATATATATATATATATATATATATATATATATATATGAGTTTTAATATTTTACAGGTAGCAACATATTAGATATTTGTTCATCAGACTCAACACAAGGAAACCCTGTTTATATTTGGAATACGAACTACCCCGGAAAACAGGGCGATTGCTCCTCTAATTCAGGCTGTTCGTGTAGAGCTTCGAGCAGTAGTTCCGGAATGAAAGTGAACGTCCTTGACTTACGTTTGTACAATTATGTAACTGGCGATTGTCAACAACAGTTACATATAACGGATGGAAGTACGGAATTTGTTATATCATGTACGGCATATCACGCATTTAAGAGGACAACAGTGTATACGAGTACCACCAGTCAGATACAGCTTCGGTTTGACAATGTGTTCCAATATGGCTATGGAAACCTCTGGATAGAAATAGAAAGTACATATTTTGTTTAATTCAAACTACGAAAAAAGAACAAACTAAATGTACAGGTATAAATTAGAAGAACGACCAATCAAGCTAAATTTATATGTTTGTACTAAAACGTAATAAAAACAATTGTAGCCATCTCTTTTAATTATCAATGCGTTGTATTGTCCCTTTATGTCGGCTTGGTAGAGCTAGTCGCGTTGTTAATGTGTTGTATATAGTAGATATAATAGAGTGATTTACTGCCAGATTTCTGGTCCGGATCTTTTACCCTTGTACTAGATCGCTCTCGCTTTTCACCCAAATGGTCCAGATTCGATCTTCAGCGGGGTTACTCGTTGGTTTTTAGGTGTTTCTTCCCTTCTGTTACAGTAGTTTACTAAATTGTAAAATGTATTTGATATTAGAAACTACTCAGATTGTAAAATAAATGTAATAGGTTCTACTTTAACAATATAGAATATGGCAGTTCAATAGAATAAAATCGAATCAGTTCTTCGTTTTGTATGATAAGGCTTATTTTAAGATTTTTTATTGTTATCGATTGGATACGGTTTTAATATTTGGAAGTAGTTGGGAGAGATGAATCTCGCTAGTAACGTTTCTCTCACTATATTCATATTTCGTAATGAGTCGGTTAGGAGTTTTGTAAGTTAATATTTCTATGTAACTCCTTGTTTCACAGTATCGATCGTATCTGATTATTGTCGTTAATCTTCTCTATGTTCCTTCTTAAAAAGTACCTTAAATGAACTATTTACTTTCGCGTAAGTTTAACCACTAAATGTTGAAAATATATTTGGCATGAACTGACTTATTTTTTATCACTTGATTACTTATATTCAAAGTACAAAAACAATGCAAATTGATTTAATTTCACCAAACACCTAAAACCATAAGAGCCTGGCTATTTGATACGATTTCCCCACGGGAATATTTAACCTGCAATCTTGTTTTAACTGTTTTTTTATCGTTAATCAATTTTATTATTTATTATGTAAGTTTAATTATTATTTTTAATTGCTTTGTCAATTTTATGATATTTAGTTGATATAAATTTGTTTTATTTATATAACACATTTTATATTTATGAGAATTCTGTGATTTATTATCCTCGTTCAAGGTACTAGTGGAAGTGTTAGTTTGTCATGTGCACCGGTAACAGCTGTGTATGGATGTGGTGATACATTGGATCCTATAACAACCTCTGTCACCACTGAAGCTTCAACTACAACTCCAGAGGCAACAGCGAGCACCACACTAACAACTGCAACAGAGACCACCATAAATACTGAAACAGCTAGTTCAGAAACTACAAACACAGAGACTACTAACGGTGAATCAATAACTACAGCAATAACAGAAACTACAGCGACGACCAACGGTGAATCAACAACTACAGCAACAACAGAAACTACAGCGACTACCAACGTTGAATCAACAACTACAGCAACAACAGAAACTACAGCGACTACCAACGGTGAATCAACAACTACAGCAACAACAGAAACTACAAATACGGAGACTACCAACGGTGAGTTAACAACTACAGAAACAACGAATATAGCACCGACCACTGCAAACCAGGTGACAACAAATTTAGAATCAACAGTAGCGAACACAGATTCTACAAATACAGTGCCCAATATATCAGAGACAACAAACACACATAAGACAACAACAAGGACTGAGAATCAACAGAATACTTCAACAAATGGTACCAAATTTCACACTTTCAGAATTAAAATCACATAATACTAAATGCACTTTATGCTTTTCTTCTTTTTTCATTTAATTATTTTTTACAAAGATCCCTAAACAAAAGAAGAGGGCCGCTTTTGCCGAGTGGTTATTGTGTTTACCTTTAACCTCAAAGGATCACTGCTGTAGGTTTGAACCGGGTGGACTGCAAATAGTAAAAGTGTTTTTCATTGTTTCGAGTGCCGGCTTGTACATGTGTAACGTTTTAAGTGCTTTGTTTTGTCATCTCACTGACGCAAAACAGTTCAGAAGTACAAATCACGCACTACACTATGATCTTTAGATTTAATTTAACCTCTGCATATATAAGAAAAAAACTCATGGTCCGGTTTAAAATCAAACTCATGCCATATGCAACCTGCTAAGCAACTCTATTTCATTTTGCCGTGTACTATGTATGTCTGAGATCGAATAACTTCATATTTTCAGATTTAAGCCAGCTAGCACTTATAGGCATCATATGCGGATGTGTTGTTTTGGCAGTATTTCTTTGGAGGACAATATTACAAGCCGTTTTTATGACAGTTCGTAGATGTAGAAACTATAACTTGAAAAAAGTAAGTTTTCCACTTTGAGTCGTGAAAACCAAGCTCAATTTATCGTTAAAAGTCACATTGGAGACTCGGATGTTAATGGCACATTTAGTTTGATACGTTATAGACAGTTATAAACACACGTTGTGGTTTCCAAGTTCGTATAACGATAACACTCTCATTGTATTTTTAAGTAACATGTTTTCAACTTTTGTGATTTGTTCTTATTTACATGGCTTTAGGGTCTATAAGTTTCGTCTTGTCACGTGGCTTTCAGGCATCGAGGTAAATAAAAACCGTATTAAATGACGTCATTTAACGTAACGTATTTTTAACACCGAGATTCGGTGAACACATTTATATCCAGATAAATCAAACATTTTTAACGATATTTATAAACCCTATTGTCAAGAGCATTTTTCAGCTCACAAATTTAATTTATAGAGTTGTACAGTAAATAAGTGTACGTTGTTTACGCAGGGATTTTTTCACCTGGATTTTACGTAAAATTCATATGAAATTCACGCTAACAAAATTTGGCTGTGTATAAGACTGAATGAATTACGTTTTGAGATCTTAAAGATATTTTATTGATCAAACGATTACGTATATATTTTACAATATTTATTTGAAATGCCAATTTGCTCAGGTTGTTTAAAGTGGACACATCTCTACTCACAAAACGCTCTTTACTTTTACCTGTTTATGTATTTCTGTTTGGTTATAAATTAAGTTTTTTAAAGTGATGTATCATTTCGTTTAGGGAGTGAGACAAGATACATCGACTAAGAATACCAGAACACCAAAAAGTAACAAACAGGTAAATGAAATTATGGAAAAATGTCTATTTTTTGCTTTTTCTATTTAAAAAAACGAAAAATCATTGGTATCCGCAGATTTTGTTTAATAAGTAGTCTAAATACAAATGTATGTCTTAAAGCCGAAAGTTTTATTTTGTACATTTGGCATGTTTAAGTGGTTTTTACGATAATCAAATACATGAACATGTAATTAGATTCTTCTTTATCTTTTTAAGTATTTTGTTAAGCAATTTTGTAGTAAAACTTTAATCCGCTTTTATAATCTATGTTATTTATTATTAAGTTTTGTACGGTGTTTTTTTTATAATTTATTTTTCAAAACAATCGATTTTCAATTTTCAAACCACGAAACGATTTGTTGTTTCTTATTATCTGTTTTAGAAAGCCACAAAACGCTTCAAATGTTGTTTTCTTATAACCTTTTTTGGAAAGCCACAAAACGTTTTGTTGTTTTCTCATATATGTTTTGTGAAAGCCGCAAAAGACATTATTTTTGTATTGCACATTACGTTCAATGTTACTATATTTATTAAATTTATACGTAGATAAAAACCAAAAGTATTCATGTTTCCGAAAGACAGAATGCTCATACAAATATTCAAGTAAGTGAATGCCTTACTTCAGCTAAGATATGTCAAAATAGTTACTGCTGAAACAAGTTGCCCTTTTACCTGACTTGTCAATTTATTTACCCAACTTTTAAGACAATAGGTCTCTGCCAATAGTCTGTTAATAATCGGTTGACAACAAATGAAATTGTCGGTTAATTTGTCAAACAAAAAGGTAAATTCGTTTCCTTTTTAATATATGAATAGTTTAAGCTATAGAATATTACTTAAAACGGTACAAAAAAGTTTTAATAAATTTCAATCAAAGTATGAAAGGAATACCTCCTTTTTAATAAAAAAATCTATAATAGGTTTTTTAAATGTTTTTTTTTAAATGAAAGTTCACCATGTGTTTCAAGATTGATCGGAAGAATAGTTTTTCGTAAGTTTTTTTTTAGCACTATGTTGATCGTATAGCTGAAAAAATATTATTTTTATTTTATGCTTTAAACTTGATGATTTAGTTTTGTATATCAATAAGTTTCACTAGTAATGCACTTCTTAATTAAAATAATGTGTTTCTACAGACGAAAAAGAAAACAACAATGACATCTAGATCTACAGTAGACCCAGAGAGAGTAAGTAGATGAATAAGAAATGTTTAGGACACACGAAGAATCTACGTTTTCAAATACAAATAATTATTGATCCATTATCATCATTTTGGTCAGATTTTTTATTTATGAAAAGGGTTGCATAAGTTAAAACCAAAATCAAAAATACAATCAAGCCTTTGATGTTATGTAGTGGTTCGTAAGATGGCAAAATTATTAGCTTCTTACAAAGTTTTACAGTAAAAACGACGTTCACACTGTTATATTTGAAGATGAAACAACAGTATAACACAAATTTAAAAAAAGCAAATTAGTATTATTACTAGTATTTTTTTCTGTCGATGCTTATTATCATTTCAACCTTGAACAAATGATAGAGTATATTCGGGAATGTTTAAACTATTTTTTACTTTATTCTAATTGCAGATACCATCGAGAGGGAGAAATGTAAAAGTACATGATATTACTGGAAAAAGGTATTGGATAAAAAATAAGATAAATACTTATACTCACCCAAAATCTCATTCAAAAAGTTTTGATCATTCACAATTCTCAATCGAAAGTGTGTGGTACATGCATTTCTGTAGGTGTTTCTCATTCTCTTCTCATTAATACATACTTACAGTGACCTTAAAAGTTCTATTACACTTTCCTTTAATGTTGCAAATATACATTCCCAGACATTTAGCCCATTTCTTCTGTAGGGGGAGGGGTTAAATCCGACAAATGGCAAAGGTTAAAAATTATCACTTGACCGCGATTTAACTCGCAGAGGCGAGACGCCTTGCCAACCTTGGTTTTAAAGACTCATTCCTTAACAAATCGACCACAACCGCAGTGCAGGTAAAAAAAAAATCAAAATAATTTATTGGGACTCTGTAGAGGTAATATACAAATGTATCTTGATATCATAACATTAAGTATTAATATCTTGTTCATGTACCTTTCTCTTACGTCAGGTTATAGCTTGTAAAGCGCGTCTAAATAGTTAAAGTTTTGTGTCTCTTAGGAAATGTAAAAACCTGAACAGAAATAGCCATCTTTAACCAAATAATAGACCATGACATTGATCACCAAGTTAAAACAACTGGAACTCTAAAACCTGTTACATAATAGAAGGTTGTTCTCTTTAACTTAACATTTTCTATTGGCAGTCTTGATGTACAAGTTGTGGATGTGATTGGTAATAATGTAAAAATAAGAGATGATCAACACAATGGCAGAGACAGGTGGATGAATTTATCACGGATAAACTAAACGGTAAGGAAATGTCTTGATGACACCTCTTCATGTCCGATCAAGTTTTTAAATAACATGTTATCAGGATTTACTGTTTCTTTGTGAACTCAAACTATCCACTGGATAGGCATGGGAAACTCTTCACTAGACTCTTTTTATATCACTCGCAACACGGCAAATACATCTGTATCAGACGAGGGGCGTAAATTTAGCGTTTGATGTGCAAACATATTTAATTTCCATTTCGGACTACTTTTTCTATCATCCCATGAAACAACACATTTCATTTGTAAATATTAACATAAACAAACTTTCAGCTCTTAAAAGATAACCAAGTATTAGTAAACAAAAAATTGAGTTGAGGTATGGTGTTTAACCCCAAGTCAATATTCGGTCACATATTGAGGCAGTTAGTTAACAAAATGGCGTGTAGTAAACTTGAGTACCCGGAGTGAACCAATGGCAAGCGATGATGGATGTATGGTAACATATTGGTTATGCATTAAACCGTGGGGGGTTGTTAAAGACAATTGATATACTGGTATACCAATTAATTTGGAGGCCCCCGCAAAATCAGAAAAACCGTAATGACTTTTCATGATTCAGTTTTGCAGTAAACTTGAGTACCCGGAGAGTACCAACGGCAAGCGAAGGTGGATGTATGGTAATATATTGGTTATGCATTAAACCGTGAGGGTTGTTAGAGGCAATTAATATTCTGTTATACCAATTAATTTGGAAGCCCCCACAAAAATCAGAAAAACCGTTATAACTTTTCATGATTCAATTTATTTTTGAAAATAACATTATTCACAAAATATTTGCCATCATATATCATATTTTAACACAAAAGGGCTACACCCTTCTGTCAAGAAATGATATTGACGAACGAAAAACATGACATGGAGCATTGTCCTGCTGAATTATGAAGGATTTAGAGGAAAAAACAAAACATTGTGACACTACATCAATATCATTTATTATATTTTCCTGACAAGATTTAATAGTTTCCCATCAACCTTTTTAAGAATACCTGGACCATTTGGTGAAATGACACCCCAGACTTGTACTTGAGCTGGGTGTTTTACTTAAGTCTGAATACAGTCTTTGCTGTGTTTATCATGCTTGTAACGCCACACTCCAAATTTTCTAGGATTTTTATTTGATTAAAGATTGATATATCTGAGAAAAGTTTTTTATTCCAAAATTTCATGGATTTATCTAAATGCTCCTTTGCCCATTGAAATCGTTTAAGTTTCTGGTTTTATGTTATAAACTGTTTTAGCTCCGGAACATAACTTTTGAGACCTAATTTACTTATAATGCATCTTAAAGTTTCTTTTCCAACCCATTTTTCACAACGATACTCTAAGTTCTGTTAAAAATGCAAGACGTTGTTTAACACATTCTTTTCTCAAAAAGCGTTTTTTCACGATATGTTAATTTAAGTGGCTGTTCTGGACGCGTTCTGTCTTCCACACTTTCAGTTTCTTTGTAATGTGTTTCTGTGTATTAACCGTCTATCTTGTTTTACAACTTGTGACTGTATATTTTTCAACGACAATCCAGCAGACCTTAAATGCACATCCTTAAGCCTTGTTACATCGATGATTCTTCTGGTACAAGAGTTGCTGGAAAGAGCAATTTGTTCTCAGGATAGTTAAATTTCATTTTCGGTTTTCAAAATATAGATTAACACTTACCTTCGTTTATCTTTCGGTTTTCTTTCCTGTTCTTTCTTCTTTAGTCTTAGTTTTCTTGTCAATTCTTTCTATTCGTTTGCTTATGCATTCTCTTTGGAAATTATTAATATCACAATAATGTTTTACCAGCAGTATCTTAAGATCAATTATTTTAAAAACAGAAAATACAATCAAGAACCATTTCGGGCAGTTTCAAATAAATCTAATATTTTAAAGTTATCTTTTGTATACTTTAAAATTACTGGGTTTGTTCAATTTTCATTTTGGCATAATTTGACATAAAAAGTCCTTATAGCTACAAACGTTGCTTTTACTTAATGGATATGTGCAATGCTTTGCTGGAACAAATTGAGACTATGTCTAGAATTATGCATTTAATATAAAGTAAGGAAATGTGGAAAATACTCGGGGCCTCCAAATTAATTGGTTTGACCAGTACATGTAATTAAAATAATTATCATATGGCGTAGATCGTTCCAGTTGTTTATTTAAAAATGGCGTTTAATTTCAGGATGCAAAAATGAACAGTGGAAGTAGGATTCTGTTAAAAGGATAAAGTATTATTTTGTTAACGAAAGGCGCGACATTGGAATGATTAAAAATGTTAAAGAAATCTTTAGTTATGGAAATGTCAATATAATTTTCTGAATTGAAATTTCAGTGTTTTTTATCTAGGAGTTATGAATTAGATGTTTCTCACCATGATAAATCTTATTAGGTACCTGTAAAGATTTTGTTTATTTTGTATAAAATGTTATGGTTTGCCAAAAAAGATAAACATATAGATTGACATTGAAAGAGGACAAGCATTAGTATTGTATATCTGTTCTGAACTTCGAACCATTGTTAGGTTTTAGTCCAGTACTTGCATTAGTCTGGTATCTAGTTTGGGAATCCTTGTAATGATCGAACAATTTTGAACAACAAGATTTCTTCCTTATACGATTGTTAAGTAGGTATAACTGGTATTTAATATCATAAAATATGGCGATATATGAGGCTGTGGTCCTTTGTGAGTAGGTAATTGTTAAATATTGTTTTGAATATTGATGTACGAGCTATGTAGAAATGAAATAAAATAGGACAAATGTTTCGGAATATTTCTGTTGGATTAATATTTTGAAACAAGACAATACAAATTAAAAATATAAGTTATTTCAAATCAATGATAACATTGTCTACATATTAAGGATATTTACGAGCAAGTACTTATATGACAAGTTAAAGTGTATTATTTGTAGCCAGATCGTACATTTATTACTTATCAGGTCTGTCTGAATACGAATGTTATAAATCTTTGAATTTTGAAACACTCTATGCATGTGACTTATATAAATGTGTTATTTGATGTGTTATATAAATGTTTTATGACGTAAAGGGTATTTTATGTTTATAATATCATTTTCCTTTCCTAATTGTTTTCAAAAATATAATAGTACTTACATCTCTTCGTTTCATATACTTTAATGTTATATATTCATCATTCAAACATTTAATTCGACAGCAGGATAATGATATCAGGCACCAAAGAAGTATATGGTTTTATTAAACGTTATATTTTAATATATATTTTCTTTGTGTGTTTTTCTAGCTTTTCTTTAGTTTGAGAAGCATTAATTATATTGGCTTTCAGTGACTCGTTCGGATAATGCTGTTTTCTATGTAAACAATCAAAGTTTGTGATATTTGACATAAATGCCAAGCCATTGATTTTGCGACATTTTGTTTCAGCGAAAAACTTTCTGACATTTGCAATAAAGGGGCTTTATTTTGTGCATTTTTTCTGATTGATAAGCATTTTATGAAAATTTTGAAAATAAAGTGCTTGCGAAAACAATTTACTCACAAAGTTTTATTGTAGAAAACATTATTTACGTAATTTGATGACCAATATATACAATGTGAGTGTATTGTTTTTAAATTCAATAAAAACTTTGGAAATACTAAATTCGATTTATTTTGTAATTATTTCAATCTCAATAACTATGGATAGCAAACAACACACACACACACACACACACACACACACACACACACACACACACAGATGCTTTGTTAAGAGAAGCGTACAAAAAATTCAGGATTGCACAATAAAAAAAGTAATTTATGAAGACGTAAAACAGAATAATTTGCAGTTTGAAACGTTGTTTTTCCTAGTGGTCAAGTTAATTAAAATAAATTGTGACTATTGATACTTATTTCTGTTGTAACTGGCAAAATTGTATACAGTACTGTATACAAAAGGTGTTTTCTTGTTAAATAAGGGACTTCGGTGGCCGGGTAGTCTAAAGGGTTTGTCTCTTACTGCCTAGGTTCAAATCCCAAATCCAACTTGGACAGATCCTAGAACAGTTTGTTAGTTCACTTTTTTCTGGTTTTCCACTATTCCAGAACTCATCGTCTTGATATAAGTGAAAACTATTGCCTTGGGAGTTCAATATCTCTACCCTATAAAATAAAGCTCAGACAATGAGAATTATTACAGATATTAAATGCTATATAATGTTTATCGTAAGGTAAAGCTTCTCCCAATATTAGTGTCAGTGTTTTTTCATAGTAAACCTTTATCAAAACTATATATTTTAATGCAGAAGTAAAGCTTATGAGGTTGTCCTAGTCAATAGACAATATTTAACGGCTTTAAAGGATAACACTTCCGTGAAAACAACATGAAGAAAAATGACGAATAAGATATCGACTATATATCAAATGCCTACGTTCTTATCAGTTTAAATTAGATGTATTTTTTAATATCAAATTCATTTAAAACTAAAGTTTGTTTCCTTATGCAAAGCATTCCTTAGCTGAATTTGGATTGATATAATTTTGGGACTTAAGATTCATTGATTTTCAACTGTTTTGCTTATGTTTTTTATCAATCAAACTTTTTGGCCCCTAGTTTCACTGACGAGGAATTATTTTCCGAAATGTGCACATATGGCACATTAAAATTTAACAGGTATTTGTGTTATATATTTACTACCCCTGAGCCGGAACTACTGCTGAAGGAGTAAACTCCCCGAAGGTATCCATAACTCAGTAGGTAGTACATGTACTTTGTGCTGTCAGAAAATATACCATTTAGGAAAATTTTCAGCCGTCTTCATTTTTGAAATTTATTCAAAACTAAGGTATATGCCAAGCATATAATTTTGGGACTTTAGATTCATTAATTTTCAACTGTTTGGTTTATGTTTTTTTCTATCAAACTTTTTGGCCCTAAGTGTCAATGTTTAGGAATGATTTTCCGAAATGTGCACCTATGGACGAGTACTAACGTATGTTTATAATGTAGTAATATTTATTTGTTTATAATCTTCAAACTGACACAAAACCAAACTTTGTGATGTTTTATTATCTAAATCATCGTAAAATGGCGTTTGTTTAAGTCAAATCTTTGATGATAAGTGTTTTTCGTGCTTAAATTCTGTACATGTATTTATTTAACTTTTATTTCAGACATTGTTAAAACCTGTAACAGTATACAGAGTTTGCTTCAATAAAATAAAAAAAAACTATCTGATTCTAAAGACGAAGAACATGTCGTTATATATCAAACCTTGTCTTTATTTTACAAATCGACAGAAAACCTGTGAAATTGTAAATAAGAAAGAAGGTTTAAAGTTTTATTTCTGATAGTGATATATACCACTGCGGTAGCTCAATTGTTAGAGTGCTCGCTCCGTAAGTGGAGGTCGTGGGTTCGAACCACGATCGGGTCTGAACCAAGACTTGAAAGTTGGTAGTGACTGTTCTTTCGCCAAGCACTCGGCATTATGAAATGTAAGTCGCGGTTCTTTCGGATTGGAACTTAAAATAAACGAGGTACCGTGTCACGTTAGGGCTGGCACGATAAAGAACCCTGCTGTATAATGCCATCAGCGCAACGCATAGGCAAAATTTCTGCACTTCCGCCTATAGCTGGCGACGTCTCGATATAAGTGAAATATTCTTGACTGGGACGTCAAACACCATTTCTCAACTCAACTATATATATATATATATATATATATATATATATATATATATATATATATATATATATATATATAAAATAAAAACTAAATAATTTGTTGAAATGTTCAATGTTTGGTTTTATTTTAGAAATAAAAAAAATAGAAAATTTTACCAGCTTTAATTTTAGTACTTCTTAGTAATTCCCTCTGATATCATCAAATGAATACACAACTTTCAATGATGTGGTGTTTTAACTATAATATTATGTCTTTTTTTCAAATCAAACGTTTTTCTCATCATGCAACTCAAATAATTAAATGTACATTTGATTACACCGGGAATAAACATTAGTTATGATCTTTATTTTACCCAGCTTTTGTATGAAATCTTAAGTTGGATAAATTGCAAAATCATGATTAGAACTTTTACAAGTAGGGTTATGGTATCATGACCTTTATGTGAAGGGAATAGAAAAATTAATAGAACTCTTACAAGCAGTGTTAAAGTACCAACGACCTTAATATGAGAAAAAAATAAAACATTTAAGGCAAAGAAAATATAAGAATAAGTTCATGAAGACTGATTACAGCAAGCAATCTAAATATTAGTTTTACAGCAACAAAAACTGAACGAAATATATATTTCAGTGATTGTGGTTTGTATCTAATCTTACTTGACAATCCTGGTTCTCTCCCTTTGATTGTTAACTATGATATTGCCAATATTAGTATTTCAAAAATATTTAAAAACAACCATTCTTCAAAGAGGGAAAGGCTAGATTAAACATATTGTATCTGTCTACCAACACGGATAATTCTTCTGTTATATAATTATGAAAATACATGTCACTTATTTATGTCTGTTTGAATTAACCGCTGTGGTTAATATGTTAAAATGCATTAAGGGAACAAACCTTAGTTTTAAATAAATTTCAAAAAATAAGAAAATTTACCTAATGGTACATTTTTTGAAAGCACAAAGTTCTGCCTAATTATTTAAAAATTCTCAATTGCTTTTTATCAGCTTTATGTTCTGTAACAATCAATGTGAAATTTGACACTTTATACAACTAATATGCAACTAATCATTAAATGTATAGTATTTTATTGATTTTCATCAATCCGTTTTAAATGAAAGGAATTAAAAAGCAATGTAACAAGTTTCTTTTTATTTTCATCATGGTAAAAACTTTAAAAAGTTTACCTTTTTGTGTAACAATTTTAATATGAATCCTTTAAAATTTCGTTTTTTGTTGTTAACACAGCTTTGCGTTTATTTGTACTCCATTTCTTACAAACCAACATCACTTACAAAAATTTCATGATGGAAAATTTTGGTTTATAATTAATAATAAAAATAATATAATTACCTCTTAAATTTTCAACTAGTTTCTTTTTTTGTGTAAAAGTTAAGTAATATTCTGCGAGTAAAAAACTTTTAGTTTATCACCCAACATTTGATTTTTATTGAAATGCTCAATCTCTAATAATGTGTGTGTGTGTGTTGATTAAAAACAATACAAATAGTTATTATCAAACAAAATGTAGTATATATTAACACAATATAAGAAATTGAAAAATATCACAGTCTAGGATTTCAAAGGCATATTAATAAAATTTGAATTTATGAAATAAAAACTTGGAATTATCACAAAAGAATTAATATAAAAAAGTAATATCAACAAAATAAAAGAATTTAAAAAATATCACAGTTTAGGATTTCAAAAGAATATTCATGAAATATGAATTGAAAATTTGTAATTGTCACAAAATAATTAATATATAAAAAGATATATAAACAAGAGATTCTATATTCTTGAACTAATATCAAAACCTTCCAAACCTATAAATAGAACAGCAAACATACAACAAAGCACGATCATTGAACATATAAAGTAAGTCAATCAAAGTTATTCATTTTACACATTAAGTTTGAACATATCGAGTTAAATACAGTCATCATTTTCTTCCAACCTTATAAAGATTTTATTTCGCCAGTTGTTCAGTTAGTACAGAACTTGTGTAACTATCTTATACAATTCTATGGCATAAATATCATTAGAGTAAGGGTTTTTATTTGTTGTCTGCCCTCAATTGCAATGACAGCCATTTTGAAAACTTGGAAAAAACAAATGCACATCAATTTATTATTGCAACAATACTGAAGATGTAATTTTACTGTTGACCGATTACATTCTAGAAAACGAATGGGGCAAATTTAAACAGAGAAGAATAAGAAAATCGTTTTGTATCAAGTTTGTTAGGTAAGGAACATTTTGGTTAGATAATGGTATCAATACTATAATAGTAATATAAGTTATTCTATTTTAAACTTATTCCTGGGTCCAATATTTTTCCAAACTTCGAGTTTTTCTTGCATCAGAAAATAGTTTTTTGGAAACAGATATATATCTTTTAACGATTTCTCTTGTGTCAAACATGAACTACATTGGCTTTCCTTGTTGCGACATCGTCTTGACTTCTCTAGCCATCTGGCAAAGTATACATGGACGTGTAAAACACGCGCAGCATCCTGATGTTAAACACATGTCATCCATGATGCTACCCTGTTTGTAGATAAATAAAAATAGAATACCAATATCGTTAAAGAACAAAATTATTTTCCCACTAAATAGGTGAACTTTTGTGAATTAATTCATCTGTTCCCCGTTTTCAAAAAAATCGACAAGGGTTTCAATGAATTGTTATAGATAATTTGGTAACTGTAGAACACATATTTACCTGTATATTGTATTTCATACGTATTTTCGTCCTTACTACACCCATCCAAGCTGCTGGAAAGCAGCATGGTAGACAACAAGACTCATTCACATCGTCCATAAAGCAACAACAACTGTAACATTCTCCACAACACATAACAGCAAGACCTGAAAAACAAAAGTAAGTTTTATTTTATTCATTTTAGATGCTTTTTAAGAGTGTTGTACTCTGTACCGGTATATAAGTAACATAGGCAAGTAAAGTGCCCTTTGTCGCTCCTTAAACTGTTCTTTGTCACACGCCATTAAACATTCTGTATCAATAACAAGTTGTTCGAAAATAAAAATTAAAATAAAATAAAATAAAATAAAATGAAATGAAATGAAATGAAATGAAATGAAATGAAATGAAATAAAATGAAATAAAATAAGATCAACTTAAATGAAATGAAATAAATAATTTGACCAAAAACAGACATTGATAATAGGCATAAAATGACAAGAAGACCAATGACGAAATTTTATTGACAACCATTGATACGGCACTGAATACCTTAATAAAACTTCATCAATTAACGCAAAGTTTTACAGAATTACTGAATAAAAACAAAATCGGCAATAAGGTAACTGAGATACAGTCTGTAAATAATAACAAGAAACAAGAGGCCCATGGGCCTTAACGCTCACCTGAAGGTATGTCCAATATTGTTTACAAAGTGCAATAGACAATATATTACGTACAGAAACTTTAGAAGTTTTCTCAGGTTAAGACTCCCACAAAACTTAATCAGAAATATATCCACTCACATTTCATTCATAAGTGGCTTATATAATATGCATGAAGTAAATGTAGTGCAATGAATAATTTCCAAATCACTAATCAATTTCAGTATACTTATGCAGCGATGTCCTTGACCTTTGAACATATGACCTTGAAACATATATCAAAATGATCGTTGTTGTAATACCTACAATATTCTATTATACATGCCTATACAAAAGTTATTAGTTTTCAAGATAATTAGCAATTTAAGTCTTCTTTTGCAGTTTTGACCTTGACCTTTCAACAAATGACCTTGAACCATACATCAAAATTATCATTGTCGCAATACCTACAATATTCAAATATACATGCCTATACAAAAAGTTATTAGTTTTCAAGATAATTAGCAATTTAAGTCTTCTTTTGCAGTTGTGACCTTGACCTTTCAACATATGATCTTGTACCATATATAATAATGATCATTGTCGCAATACTTACAATATTCCAATATAGATGCCTATGCATGAGATTAATAGCTTTCAAGATAAATAATAATTTCAGTATTCCTATGTTGATATGACCTTGACTTTTGAACATATAACCTTGAACCTACAATATTCTAATATACATGCTTATACAAAACGTTTACAGTTTTCAAGATAATTTGTAATTTAAATCTTTTTTTTGCAGCTGTGACCTTGACCTTTCAACAAATGACCTTGAACCATACATTAATATGATCATTGTCGCAATACCTACAATATTCTAATATACATGCCTTTACAAAAAGTTATTAGTTTTCAAGATAATTAGCAATTTAAGTCTTCTTTTGCAGCAGTGACCTTGACCTTTCAACATATGATCTTGTACCATATATCATAATGATCATTGTTTTAATACCTACAATATTCTTATATACATGCCTTTACAAAAATTAACAGTTTTCAAGACAATTAGTAATTTAAGTCTTCTTTTGCAGCTGTGACCTTGACCTTTCAACATATGACCTTGATCCATATATCAAACTGATCGTCATAACAATATCTACAACATTCTAATATACATACCTATACAAAATAGTTTTCAAGATATAGTGACAAATATATAATTTTTAATTTTTAGCAATTTCCCCACTCAGTGCCTTATAATTTCCCCATTTTGAGCCCCATGGCTACCATTTGTGCAAATCTGAAAAAAGATGACCTGAGGATGTTATAAATAAAATAACTAAGGTATATCTCTTGTAGATTCAGAGAAGATTTTCAAAGTTTTTCACTCTTTCCCCCTTTATGGGGCCCCAAGGGAACATAACTCCTTCATATGTGCAAATCTGAAAGGGCTTCATCCAGGCATGATGGTTACCAAGTTTCATTAAATTTGGCCCAGTGGTTTTGAAGAGAAGATTAAAATGTAAAAAGTTAACGCACGACGCACGACGCACGACAGCCGACGGACGACGCACGACAGACGACGGACGGTGAACCATCGCAATATTAGCTCAACTGAGCTTTCAGCTCAGGTGAGCTAAAAATTAAACTCACAAATCCCAATATCTGAGAAACAACCACACATTCCGGAGCTCCAGCCACGTGGGAATGGAACATTATCGCTAGTTGGCGCCTGCTGGTTTATTACTACAGTTGTATTGGTGTGCATTGCACCTGGTTGCTAAAATTAAAAACAAAGAACAACATTAACACCATTGCTCATCTCAACTCAAAATACATCGCAATATGGATAGGAATTTACTTACCTTTTTTTATCTCTATTTATTGTCTTTTAAAACCGTCTATTCTTATTCATAAATTAAACTTTTTGTCACTAGATAAGGTCATCAGTGTTAAAACTAAACATGTCTCATTCTCATCAATTGATTTTAGATATTGAAAATTGTAGCGAAATCCTTTCGCATTGACATTGGGTTAAAAAACAGCGAAGTCATTTATTTATTTATTTATTTACAGAGCGTTGGAGTTTTGACCTCTATTATTACTGATAATTCAATGACCGTACAACATTTGTGACTAACCTGAACAACCGGTGCAAACGCTTGGTCAGGTGCATTTGGTGGCGGATTGTGTCCTCCGCTATACATAGGTGGTGGTGGTCCATAATCTGTAAGATAAATAAGTTAATGACATACAAAATTACAAAAACGTTTTATTTATTTCGCTGACGAAAATATAAAACAAAATATGGCATGTCATCAGCGCTTCAGCTTTTGACCATAAACTTGTTGACGAAAGAATCGTACTACCTAATATAAAGCCTTTTAAAAATCAAACCCCCATCTCAGTCTCGCTTGCCTCTGTGGCGACAAATATAATTGCTTAGCTTTCACAGTTGTTTTAACTATTATATGATTGAGGAACCATATGTGATTCCCTCATTAGCGATTTCAGTCTTTTTTTTCGCAAAATAGGGATTATGTCTCTAGGGAAACACTGAGATCTATTAAGAGCTTACACTCCTGCACCTTTACAGTCTACGTACTTGTGTTTTGCTAAAACATTCTCATATTTAAAAAATGAGTATTGGAGGTCTTTTGACAGGGTAGACCTCTTGTGAAATGCTGACATTCATGATTTGCATTTAAAAAATCAGTCCTTTCAAAATTGTTTCCCAACAAATTTCAAATTGATCTATCCCAAAAAAAAAATGATGATGATAATAAAAAAAATTACATTGCCTCTTATTTTTTTTTGTTTGAATCCCGCTCTGGGTTAAATCTTAATGTAAAATCGTTTGTCAGTTTGCTTGTCAAAGGTCGGTCTTTTTTTTTTTTTTTTTTTTTTTTTTTGGGGGGGGGGGTCCTCTACTATATAGAACTGATTGCCTGTATGTAAACAAAAGTATCTTGACTATGGCATAAAATGTGAATTTTCAGAGATTCAAGACTTAAGATTTCGTTCTCGTTTTTGCACAAAAAACGTTAAACAAGATGTATAGAGCCACTGTTAAAGAAATAAAGATGAACATAAATAAATGTTACATTATGTAAATAGTGCTCTTGGTTGATGGAAATATGGAGGATTGACTCCCCGAGGGAACATTATCTCCGAGGCCGACTGGCGAGGGAGATAAAGTTCCTAAGGGGAGACAATCCTCCATATTTCCCTCAATCAAGGGCACTATTTAATTTATAATACCGAACACAAAAGTGATTTCTTTTACCTTTTATTTCGTCAAAACCTGTTTAAAATGTATAAAATTGCATTTGATAAAAAAAAACTGTAGAAGTTACAGGTCTATAGATTACGTAATCTTAGGTAGGTTCCGTGATGAACATTCGTTAGTTCCCGTGTCTAGCGATGAACATTGCAATATTCCATAACTATGTTGACCGCTGCTTCAAACATTTACATTATTTCGTACCACGTGATTAAAACTTGACCAATAATAATAATAATAATAATAATAATAATAATAATAATAATAATAATAATAATTATTATATTATTATTATTATAATAAATCTTTATTTATAGTCATAAAAAATTAACAACAAATAACATAAGCTCTAGTGGGCTTTTTATCGACTTAAATAGTTATAAATTATGACATTACGATTTTCTCTCATATGAATCCACATCGATGATGGCGTTATAAATTTTGACATTACGATTTTTTTCTCATTAGAATCCACCTTGATGGTGGCGTTATAAAGTTTGACATTACGATTTTCTCTCATTAGAATCCACCTTGATGGTGGCGTTATAAATTGTGACATTACGATTTTCCCTCATTAGAATCCACCTGGATGGTGGCGTTATAAATTGTTACATTACGATTTTCCCTCATTAGAATCCAACTTGATGATGGCGTTATAAAATGTGACATTACGATCCCCCCCTATAAGTTAGAATCCCTCTAGTGGTGGCGTAATAAATTTTGACATGATTTTCCCCATAAGAATCCTTATGGTAGTGACGTTATAAATTGAGACATTACGATTTTCCCTCATTAAAATTCCACCCCCATTAGAACCCCGGTAGTGGCGTAATAAATTATGACATTAAGATTTATCCCCAATAGAATCCCTCTGGTCGTGGACTAATAAATTGTGATATTACGATTTTCCCTATTAGAATCCCCCTGGTGGTGGTGTTATAAATTGTGACATTACGATTTACCCAACATAAGAACCCTGGTAATGGCGTTATAAATTATGACATAACGATTTTCCCTCATTAGAATCCAACTTGGTGATGGCGTTATAAATTGCGACATAACGATTTTCCTTACTAAAATCCCTCTGGTAGTGACGTTATTAATAGTGACATTACGAAAATCCTCATTAGAATCCCTCTGGTGATGGCGTAATAATTTGTGACATAACAGATTTTCCCAATTAGAATCCCTCTGGTTGTGGTGTAATAAATTGTGCAATAACGATTTTCCCTATTAGAATCCCTCTGGTGGTGGCGTAATAAATTGTGACATAACGATTTTACCCATTAGAACCCCTATGGAAGTAACGTTATAAATTGTGACATTATGATTTTCCCTCTTAGAATCCCCATTATGGTGGTGTTATAAATTGTGACATCACGATTTATCCCAAATAAATCCTTAAGAACCCTGGTAGTATCGTTATAAATTGTGAATTAAAAAATTATCTTTATATCCTTTTACGCCTCATCGTGATTTCATACAAGAAAATGCAGCAGATGCGTGTTAATAAAATTTGCATTAAAACGGCGTCGTTTTCTCTCGGGTACAGCGGTTTTCTTCACTGAACATAAATTGATAGCGCCTATGCAAGTGAATAAAATCTTGACTTTGTGCTTACCTGATCTGGTTTTTTTCACTACTAGTGGCAACCACGTTCCTCCATTTATTTATCAATCCGATAGCAACGACATAAAAATGGGGAAAAATTGACCGAGAGTTACACAGGTACATCAAACGACCAACCATTCATGTAGAAAAAGTTTATAGGACAGAAATTCGATACATGTAGTTGAGAAGCTTACGTGAGAGAATTGCACACATTGATTTTAAATACATTGACATACATTATTTAACTTACATTTTCTGAAAATAAGAGTCTAGTTCTAGGTACACTTGAGAATCGACCAATGAAAACGCAAGTCTACACAACGCGTATTTAACGAATGCTTGCAGAAATAAAATGGTGATATCTGTTTTCTAGTTTTCTGAAGGTTAATTACATCAAACAAAGAGTTTTGTATACTGCGATTTTAATTCAAAGAATGTAAGGGGGCCTGTCTTATTTTCCGCTTCTAAAATAGTTTTGTAATAAATATGCAGGTATACTTTGGATTTATATTGATTATAAAAGAAGAGCTATGTAACATTTTATTTATTATATATATATATATTCTGAATGAAAAACTAAACAATTTACAATATAAAAAGAATATTCATCAATTTACAATATAATATTGCAATATATAATATAAATATATACAAGAGCTGTTACATTATAAATTTCATTCAGAAATTAAAAAAAAAATTATAGTATATCAGAAATGTTACTGCTTTTTTCTTTGTTTTCAGATTTGGAAAATGTTTTATATTAAATAAATATGATAAAATTTGTTTCTCTTTACCACAGTGGCATAAATTCTTGTTCTTATATGTCACCAGTTTTAACTTTTTAACTCGTCGCTAAGCAGCACATTTAAATAATGATAATATTTTGGCATATTGGTAAATTTAAACCTACAGCGGTATAATGCAGAATAAACACAGAATAATTCAACAGCTACATTGGACTTTTGAGAAACTAGGTTTCACAACTTTCTACAGTAAATTTTTTTGTAAGATGTCATGATAACGAAACGTGATTTACCATAGTACAAATGTCATTATTTCGAAATGGGCAAAACTGCATACATATTGTAATTTTTCTCAACTTATGTATCATATTGTCTGAAGCAACAGTAACGAAAATTGAATGCGCCAAACAAGTAATGAAATTAGCAAATGAAATAAATTATAACTGAATCGGATGTCATTTCCAATATGTCCTCCAAACGATTCTCAAATCCACAGTTTAATGTGCTTTAATACAAATATACTATAGTAGTGTCATATTATAAATTTTTGAATATTTCATTCAGAAAATTAAAAAAATTATAATATGACAGTAGAATTGGCATTACACAGTAAAGGTTGATAAAAAAAAAACAGTAATTTAATAAACGGTATTGACGAAAACCATCAAAAATTGAAATCTGCATGGAAATGTTTTTAAAAAATAGGTAAAATATTTAACTATGAAATGGTGAATAATAATTCTGTCATATACCATTTTTGAATTTAAATAAATACATTCAAAAATAGTATTGTCAACTGGTTCAATTTTTTAATGTATTTTATGAATAAATAAAAAAAATGGTATATGACATTTCAAAACCTTTGAGTTTAAGCTTTACATTATTTAGAATGTCATTTCAAAGCTCCTTATGAATAGTGTTTCATTTTATTAGATTATTTTTTAGATTAAAATAAATAAGGACATGCATGACCGTGATGTTTGTTACATGTCAAGACCGTTAATCAATTTATCACTTCCTTCCCTCTTTTTGTATTTCTCCATTCGTTGAACATAGCTGACTCTCTTGTGCCTCTGTCATATTTTAATTTTTTTTAATTTTCTAAAAATATATAATATGACATCTCAAAATTTATTTGCCAATGGTCAATGATTTTCTTCTTTATTTTCGTTTATGCCGACATTCTGTAGCTAGACCTGATCGTCTAGATCAGAGAGTAATGAACATGTTTATAGCGTAAAACATCATTCTATAAAACTCATCATTTATACTGATTCTGATACGAAAATAAGAGATAAAACGCTAAAAAAGTCAACATTGCTTATTCAAAAAAAAAAAAAAAAAAAAAAAAAAAAAAAAAAAAAAAAAAAAAAAAAGCGATTAAAAAAATTATAAGGTAGATGGTTTTCGGTTTATTGATTGGTAAATGATACTTTAATAACAAAAAAGGTTTTTTAAATATTCAAATGTTAAGTTTTGGTTATTCTCCCGAAAATCTTAATATTTTAGCTCTTCTATTTTGTTACGATACTCCTGAATCGCATAAATATATTACTTAAAGTGAGAAATGACAGTCCAATGAATAATCTCGCTTAAAAAATTGGCTATAAATATGAGTGATTTGTACTAATTTTTACAACTTTATGTAAAAAAATGAAATGTTACCTTTAGATTGAGAAGCGGGATTTTGGCTTTCCATACTTTTCTTCCACTTGGAGCCAATATTATGATTTTATCATCTGCAGATTGAATTTTAGTTTCTGTGACAAACACATTTATATAATGTATTGATTGAAATACAATTTTTTGAAAATGAGATTCTAGTCCGGGGTATGTGCATGCTCATGTCGATACATGTTTTTAAAGTTTTCTTATAATCAAAACAAAAGAATCGAGTTTTTCAAATATATATATTTTTTAAAAAATCCTTATTTGGTATCCTTTCATTCTAATTTAGATATTTACCTGTACAGTTTATTGGCTACTTTATAAGCGTGACCTTTTATAAGGTTTTCTCAGGAAGCCCGTTAGTGCAAAGAGAAAATAATTGCTATCTGAGGAAAAACATTTTTTTTGTTGCAATCGCAACTTATTAACCAGCATTTTACTCATTGATTATCAAGGATATTTTGACTACCAAAACTTCTATATTTTATCTCCTGTTTTGCAAATTTTAATTGAATGGAGAGGAATGTGCTGGAATTGGGGATGAAAATCAAACGTTCTACCCCTTAATCGCCCCACACATTGTACGTTATTTATATTTTAGCTAGCATACGAGCTTGACATCGTCTACGATGGTTGTCTGGTGAGATAAAGGGAACAATAACTTCAATGTCCTGGGAATATCGTTCACTTTCTTTTCGTTTTAATATATTAAATGGCATTATAACTTTATTTTTAAAATATTTTTCTCATTTAAACACAGTGAATATATTTCTCTCACAAATAAATCTAATTAGGTTATGCATTGCTCATCTAAACAAATTTTTAAAACACGTCGGATATGTAACAACGTTTTTTAGGCCACAGGTAAATACCAGTGCGTTTCCTGTACATTTTAAGTATACAAAACAACATTGTAAAGCACGTAAAACGCAAAAGAAAAAAATCATAAGTGATCTGTTAATTTTACTCTTTTTCCGGTGATATTTTTGAGTAAAAAGACCGATGACCCATTTTTACATTTATTTTCTTTGCCTATTAACAATTTTAATATGTCTTTATTCCTTCATGTTTTAACAGTCGCACTGCCAAATCTAACTAGAAACACTAAGTATAGAAACATTTTATTTCTCATAAATCGCATACATGAAATTACAACGCAAACATCTAAGTACATAAGCCAAAGATTTATTTCTATTTGCCCTAGAGTCGATGTTGCCTATGTATCTGGGTCTCCTAAATGTGTAGCCTTGTCCTATAGGCGAATCGCTCAGCTTATTGAGACTCATCCTTTCAATAACATCAGGATATTAACAGTTTTGGTTAAAGGCTACAGATTTTGACCTTTGCAATGCGCTCAGTAGCCTCTATACCAGAGGCGGTTACTTTAAAGGAAAACAACAACTCTTTTTTCCTCTATAACAGCTTATTAGGTGAACACATGACAATCTTCCAAAATTATGTCAATTGCAACTTAAAGTCCGCCTTTTGTTAAACAATTCAACAGGTAAATTGATATAAGTAGGTACTATTTATGAGGATTACCATAAAAATTAATAAATTTACCATTTGCCAACTTTCTTTTTAAAAAAATAACTTTTGTCTTATCAGTTTAAACTTTCGTTCAATTAAATTTGTAAAAATATCTCTAAACATTTTAATGAATATTGAAGACTTTGAGTTACGAAGAAATACATGTAGCTACATCATCAGCATACAATGAAGAGTATAAAACTAAATTACCACACACACACACACACACACACACACACACACACACACACACATGGTATAAGCTCTAAAAATGTTAAAAGTTTCAGACCATATATAACAAGGTTTAATTTTGTGTTGAATATAAAAACACATGCAGTATCTATACCATATAATGATAAGACCAAATGATATAAAACTAAAATATATAGTGGTAAGACCACTTTGTCTTAGGCGTAAACATCATTACTCCACAGCACTCCTCTGTCTAAACATAAGGTTTTTCAACTGGTATCCTAACTTTTGTTAACTTAAACAATTTATTTAACCGACGATCAATGTCAACACAACTATAAAGGGGAGACAATCCTCCATATTTTCCACTGTAGAAGTTACAGGTCTATAGATTACGTAATCTTAGGCAGGTTCCGTGATGAACATTCGTTAGTTCCCGTGTCTAGCGTTGAACATTGCAATATCCCATGGCAATGTTAACATTGTGCATTATTTCATACCACGTGATTAAAAATTGACCAATAATAATAATAATAATAATTATTATTATTATTATTATTATTATTATTATTATTATTATTATTATTTTATTTTTATTATAAATCTTTATTTATAGTCATGAAAAATTAACAACAAATAAAATAAGCTCTTGTGGTCTTTTTATCGACTTAAATAGTTATAAATTGTGTCATTAGGATTTTCCCTCATTAGAATCCCTCTAGTTGTGGCATAAAAAATTGTGACATTAAAATTTTCCCTAATTAGAATCAAACTTGATGATGGCGTTTTAAATTGTAACATTACGATTTCCCCCCCCCCCATCAGTTAGAATCCCTCTGGTGGTGGCGTAATAAATTTTGACATAATGATTTTCCCCATTAGAATCCCTATGGTAGTGACGTTATAAATTGAGACATTACGATTTCCCCTCATTCAAATTCCACCCCATTAGAACCCTGGTAGTGGCGTTATAAATTATGACATTACGATTTACCCCCATAAGAACCCTGGTAGTGGCGTTATAAATTGTGACATTACGTTTTTCCCTCATTAAAATCCACCTTGATGATGAAGTTATAAATTGCGACATAACGATTTTCCCTATTAGAATCCCTCTGGTAGTGATGTTATAAATTGTGACATTACGAAAATCCCCACTAGAATCCCTCTTGTGATGGCGTAATAATTTGTGACATAACGATTTTCCCCATGAGAATCCCTCTGGTAGTGCCGTTATAAATTGTGACATTTCGATTTTTCCCATTAGAATCCCTCTGGTTGTGGCGTTATAAATTGTGCAATAATGATTTTCCCTATTAGAGTCCCTGTGGAAGTGACGTTATAAATTGTGACGTTATGATTTTCCCTCTTAGAATCCTCATGGTGATGGTGTTATAAATTGTGACATCATGATTTATCCCCATTAAATCCTAAAGAACCCTAGTAGTGGCGTTATAAATAGTGACATCACGATTTTCCCCATTAGAACCCCCTGGTGGAGGTGTTATAAATTGTGACATTACGATTTACCCCAAGTAGAACCCCCTGGTAGTGGAGTTATAAATTTTGACATAACGATTTTCCCCAATATAATCCAATTGTGATGGATTTATAAATTGTGACATTACGATTTTCCCTCATAAGAACCCCCTAGTGGAGGCGTAATAAAATGTGATATTATGATATCCCCATTAGAATCCCCTTATTGAGGCGTAACTATGGGAAATTGTTATTTGTTTTTATGTTTAAAGAGAATTAAAAAATTATCTTAATAACCTTTTATTGTTAGTAACCAATAAACTATAATAAACAGATCAATTACTGCTTTCAAATAATAAGATTTCGCCTTTCATTGCACCACGCCTCATCGTGATTTCATACAAGAAAATGCAGCAGATGCGTGTTAATAAAATTTGCATTAACACGGCGTCGTTTTCTCTCCGGTACAGCGGTTTTATTCACTGAACATAAATTGATAGCGACTATGCAAGTGAATAAAATCTTGACTTCGTGCTTACCTATTCTATTTTTTTTCACTACTAGTGGCAACCACGTTCCTCCATTTATTTATCAATCCGATAGCAACGACATAAAAATGTGGAAAATTGACCGAGAGTTACACATGTACATCAAACGACCAACCATTCATGTAGAAAAAGTTTATAGGACAGAAATTCGATACATGTGGTTAAGAAGCTTACGTGAGAGAATTGCACACATTGATTTTAAATACATTGACATACATTATTTAACTTACATTTTCAGAAAATAAGAGTCTAGTTCTAGGTACACTTGAGAATCGACCAATGAAAACGCAAGCCTAAACAAAGCGTATTTAACGAATGTTTGCAGAAATAAAATGGTGATATCTGTTTTCTAATTTTCTGAAGGTTAATTACATCAAACAAAGAGTTTTGTATACTGCGATTTAAATTCAAAGAATGTAGGGGGGGCCTGTCTTATTTTCCGCTTCTAAAATAGTTTTGTAATAAATATGCAGGTATACTTTGGATTTATATTGATTATAAAAGAAGTACTATGTAACATTTTATTTATTATATATATATATATATATAATATATATATATATATATATATATATATATATATATATATATATATATATATATATATATATATATATATTCTGAATGAAATACTAAACAACTTACAATATCAAAAGAATTTTCATCAATTTACAATATAATATTGCAATATATAATATAAGTATAACAAGAGCTGTTACATTATAAATTTCATTCAGAAATTTAATAAAAATTATAGTATATCAGAAATGTTACTGCTTTTTTCTTTCTTTTCAGATTTGGGAAATGTTTTATAATAAATAAATATGATAAAATTTGTTTCTCATTACCACAGTGGCATAAATTCTTTTTCTTATATGTCACCAGTTTTAACTTTTTAACTCGTCGCTAAGCAGCACATTTAAATAATGATAATATTTTGGCATATTGGTAAATTTAAACCTACAGCGGTATAATGCAGAATAAACACAGAATAATTCAACAGCTACATTGGACGGTTTCACAACTTTCTACAGTAAATTTTTTTGTAAGATGTCATGATAACGAGATGTGATTTATCAAAGAACAAATGTCATTATCTCGAAATGGGCAAAACTGCATACATATTGTTATTTTATCTCAACTTATGTATCATATTGTCTGAAGCAACAGTAACGAAAATCCAAACAAGTAATGAAATTAGTAAATGAAATAAATTATAACTGAATCGGATGTCATTTGCAATATGTCCTCCAAACGATTCTCAAATCCACAGTTTAATGTGCTTTAATACGAATATACTATAGTAGTGTCATTTTATAAATTATTGAATATTTCATTCAGAAAATTAAAAAAATTATAATATGACAGTAGAATTGGCATTACACAGTAAAGGTTGATCAAAAAACATAGTATTTTAATAAAAGGTATTGACGAAAACCATCAAAAATTGAAATCTGCATGGAAATACTTTTAAAAAATAGGTAAAATATTTAACTATGAAATGGTGAATAATGATTCTGTCATATACCATTTTTGAATTTAAATAAATACATTCAAAAATAGTATTGTCAACTGGTTCAATTTTTTAATGTATTTTATGAATAAATAAAAAAAATGGTATATGACAGTTCAAAACCTTTGAGTTTAACCTTTACATTATTTAGAATGTCATTTCAAAGCTCCTTATGAATAGCGTTTCATTTTATATAGATTAAAATAAATAAGGACATGCATGACCGTGATGTTTGTTACATGTCGAGACCGTTAATCCATTCGTTGAACATAGCTGACTCTCTTGTGCCTCTGTCATATTTTAATTTTTTTTAATTTTCTAAAAATATTTAATATGACACCTCAAAATTTATTTGGCAATGGTTAGATGATTTTCTTCTTTATTTTCGTTTATGCCGACATTCTGTAGCTAGACCTGATCGTCTAGATCAGAGAGTAATGATCATGTTTATAGCGTAAAACATCATTCTATAAAACTCATCATTTATACTGATTCTGATACGAAAATAAGAGATAAAACGCTAAAAAAGTCAACATTGCTTATTCAAAAAAAAAAAAAAAAAGAAAAAAAAGAAAAAAAAAAAAAAAAAAAAAAAAAAAAAAAAAAAAAAAAAAAAAAACAGCGATTAAAAAAATTTATAAGGTAGATGGTTTTCGGTTTATTGATTGGTAAATGATACTTTAATAACAAAAAAGGTTTTTAAATTATTCAAATGTTAAATTTTGGTTATTCTCCCGAAAATCTTAATATTTTAGCTCTTCTATTTTGTTACGATACTCCTGAATCGCATAAATATATTACTTAAAGTGAGAAATGACAGTCCAATGAATAATCTCGCTTAAAAAATTGGCTATAAATATGAGTGATTTGTACTCAACTTTATGTAAAAAAATGAAATGTTACCTTTAGATTGAGAAGCGGGATTTTGGCTTTCCATACTTTTCTTCCGCTTGGAGCCAATATTATGATTTTATCATCTGCAGATTGATTTTTAGTTTCTGTGACAAACACATTTATATAATGTATTGATTGAAATACAATTTTTTGAAAATGAGATTCTAGTCCGGGGTATGTGCATGCTCATGTCGATACATGTTTTTAAAGTTTTCTTATAATCAAAACAAAAGAATCGAGTTTTTCAAATATATATATTTTTTAAAAAATCCTTATTTGGTATCCTTTCATTCTAATTTAAATATTTACCTGTACAGTTTATTGGCTACTTTCTAAGCGTGACCTTTTATAAGGTTTTCTCAGGAAGCCCGTTAGTGCAAAGAGAAAATAATTGCTATCTGAGGAAAAACATTTTTTTGTTGCAATCGCAACTTATTAACCAGCATTTTACTCATTGATTAATTGATCGTTTGATTGGTTAAACGGGGTTTTAGGAAACGAGTAAAAAAGATTATTATCAAAAAGCCGAGCCATTCGCCTATAGTTCATAATTTAAAATTTTGTATTTGTAACACTCAAAAGATAGAAACGATTTGAAATATTAAAACCTTCATTAAACATTGTATTGTGTTAATACATGCATCTAGACCTCTACATTCTGAATACTTCCATACAAATAGGAAAATTTTGTTGGAAATAATTCGATTAATACACATAGAGCGCATTTCACTCTATCAAGGATATTTTGACTACCAAAACTTCTATATTTTATCTCCTGTTTTGCAAATTTTAATTGAATGGAGAGGAATGTGCTGGAATTGGGGATGAAAATCAAACGTTCTACCCCTTAATCGCCCCACACATTGTACGTTATTTATATTTTAGCTAGCATACGAGCTTGACATCGTCTACGATGGTTGTCTGGTGAGGTAAAGGAACAATAACTTCAATGTCCTGGGAATATCGTTCACTTTCTTTTCGTTTTAATATATTAAATGGCATTATAACTTTATTTTTAAAATATTTTTCTCATTTAAACACAGTGAATATATTTCTCTCACAAATAAATCTAATTAGGTTATGCATTGCTCATCTAAACGCATTATTAAAACACGTCGGATATGTAACAACGTTTTTTAGGCCACAGGTAAATACCAGTGCGTTTCCTGTACATTTTAAGTATACAAAACAACATTGTAAAGCACGTAAAACGCAAAAGAAAAAAATCATAAGTGATCTGTTAATTTTACTCTTTTTCCGGTGATATTTTTGAGTAAAAAGACCGATGACCCATTTTTACATTTATTTTCTTTGCCTATTAACAATTTTAATATGTCTTTATTCCTTTATGTTTTAACAGTCGCACTGCCAAATCTAACTAGAAACACTAAGTATAAAAACATTTTATTTCTCATAAATCGCATACATGAAATTACAACGCAAACATCTAAGTACATAAGCCAAAGATTTATTTCTATTTGCCCTAGAGTCGATGTTGCCTATGTATCTGGGTCTCCTAAATGTGTAGCCTTGTCCTATAGGCGAATCGCTCAGCTTATTGAGAATCATCCTTTCAATAACATCAGGATATTAACAGTTTTGGTTAAAGGCTACAGATTTTGACCTTTGCAATGCGCTCAGTAGCCTCTATACCAGAGGCGGTTACTTTAAAGGAAAACAACAACTCTTTTTTCCTCTATAACAGCTTATTAGGTGAACACATGACAATCTTCCAAAATTATGTCAATTGCAACTTAAAGTCCGCCTTTTGTTAAACAATTCAACAGCTAAATTGATATAAGTAGGTACTATTTATGAGGATTACCATAAAAATAAATAAATATACCATTTGCCAACTTTCTTTTTAAAAAAATAACTTTTGTCTTATCAGTTTAAACTTTCGTTCAATTAAATTTGTAAAAATATCTCTAAACATTTTAATGAATATTGAAGACTCTGATTTACGAAGAAATACATGTAGCTACATCATCAGCATACAATGAAGAGTATAAAACTAAATTACCACACACACACACACACACACACACACACACACATGGTATAAGCTCTAAAAATGTTAAAAGTTTCAGACCATATATAACAAGGTTTAATTTTGTGTTGAATATAAAAACACATGCAGTATCTATACCATATAATGATCAGACCAAATGATATAAAACTAAAATATATAGTGGTAAGACCAATTTGTCTTAGGCGTAAACATCATTACTCCACAGCACTCCTCTGTCTAAACATAAGGTTTTTCAACTGGTATCCTAACTTTTGTTAACTTAAACAATTTATTTAACCGACGATCAATGTCAACACAACTATAAAGGGGAGACAATCCTCCATATTTTCCACTGTAGAAGTTACAGGTCTATAGATTACGTAATCTTAGGCAGGTTCCGTGATGAACATTCGTTAGTTCCCGTGTCTAGCGTTGAACATTGCAATATCCCATGGCAATGTTAACATTGTGCATTATTTCATACCACGTGATTAAAAATTGACCAATAATAATAATAATAATAATAATAATAATAATAATAATAATTATTATTATTATTATTATTATTATTATTATTTTATTTTTATTATAAATCTTTATTTATAGTCATGAAAAATTAACAACAAATAAAATAAGCTCTTGTGGTCTTTTTATCGACTTAAATAGTTATAAATTGTGTCATTAGGATTTTCCCTCATTAGAATCCCTCTAGTTGTGGCATAAAAAATTGTGACATTAAAATTTTCCCTAATTAGAATCAAACTTGATGATGGCGTTTTAAATTGTAACATTACGATTTCCCCCCCCCCCATCAGTTAGAATCCCTCTGGTGGTGGCGTAATAAATTTTGACATAATGATTTTCCCCATTAGAATCCCTATGGTAGTGACGTTATAAATTGAGACATAACGATTTCCCCTCATTCAAATTCCACCCCATTAGAACCCTGGTAGTGGCGTTATAAATTATGACATTACGATTTACCCCCATAAGAACCCTGGTAGTGGCGTTATAAATTGTGACATTACGTTTTTCCCTCATTAAAATCCACCTTGATGATGAAATTATAAATTGCGACATAACGATTTTCCCTATTAGAATCCCTCTGGTAGTGATGTTATAAATTGTGACATTACGAAAATCCCCACTAGAATCCCTCTGGTGATGGCGTAATAATTTGTGACATAACGATTTTCCCCATGAGAACCCTCTGGTAGTGCCGTTATAAATTGTGACATTTCGATTTTTCCCATTAGAATCCCTCTGGTTGTGGCGTTATAAATTGTGCAATAACGATTTTCCCTATTAGAGTCCCTGTGGAAGTGACGTTATAAATTGTGACGTTATGATTTTCCCTCTTAGAATCCTCATGGTGATGGTGTTATAAATTGTGACATCACGATTTATCCCCATTAAATCCTAAAGAACCCTAGTAGTGGCGTTATAAATAGTGACATCACGATTTTCCCCATTAGAACCCCCTGGTGGTGGTGTTATAAATTGTGACATTACGATTTACCCCAAGTAGAACCCCCTGGTAGTGGAGTTATAAATTTTGACATAACGATTTTCCCCAATATAATCCAATTGTGATGGATTTATAAATTGTGACATTACGATTTTCCCTCATAAGAACCCCCTAGTGGAGGCGTAATAAAATGTGATATTATGATATCCCCATTAGAATCCCCTTATTGAGGCGTAACTATGGGAAATTGTTATTTGTTTTTATGTTTAAAGAGAATTAAAAAATTATCTTAATATCCTTTTATTGTTAGTAACCAATAAACTATAATAAACAGATCAATTACTGCTTTCAAAATAATAAGATTTCGCCTTTCATTGCACCACGCCTCATCGTGATTTCATACAAGAAAATGCAGCAGATGCGTGTTAATAAAATTTGCATTAACACGGCGTCGTTTTCTCTCCGGTACAGCGGTTTTATTCACTGAACATAAATTGATAGCGACTATGCAAGTGAATAAAATCTTGACTTCGTGCTTACCTGATCTATTTTTTTTTCACTACTAGTGGCAACCACGTTCCTCCATTTATTTATCAATCCGATAGCAACGACATAAAAATGTGGAAAATTGACCGAGAGTTACACATGTACATCAAACGACCAACCATTCATGTAGAAAAAGTTTATAGGACAGAAATTCGATACATGTGGTTAAGAAGCTTACGTGAGAGAATTGCACACATTGATTTTAAATACATTGACATACATTATTTAACTTACATTTTCAGAAAATAAGAGTCTAGTTCTAGGTACACTTGAGAATCGACCAATGAAAACGCAAGCCTAAACAAAGCGTATTTAACGAATGTTTGCAGAAATAAAATGGTGATATCTGTTTTCTAATTTTCTGAAGGTTATTTACATCAAACAAAGAGTTTTGTATACTGCGATTTAAATTCAAAGAATGTAGGGGGGCCTGTCTTATTTTCCGCTTCTAAAATACTTTTGTAATAAATATGCAGGTATACTTTGGATTTATATTGATTATAAAAGAAGTACTATGTAACATTTTATTTATTATTATTATATATATATATATATATATATATATATATATATATATATATATATATTCTGAATGAAATACTAAACAACTTACAATATCAAAAGAATTTTCATCAATTTACAATATAATATTGCAATATATAATATAAATATATACAAGAGCTGTTACATTATAAATTTCATTCAGAAATTTAATAAAAATTATAGTATATCAGAAATGTTACTGCTTTTTTCTTTCTTTTCAGATTTGGGAAATGTTTTATAATAAATAAATATGATAAAATTTGTTTCTCATTACCACAGTGGCATAAATTCTTTTTCTTATATGTCACCAGTTTTAACTTTTTAACTCGTCGCTAAGCAGCACATTTAAATAATGATAATATTTTGGCATATTGGTAAATTTAAACCTACAGCGGTATAATGCAGAATAAACACAGAATAATTCAACAGCTACATTGGACGGTTTCACAAATTTCTACAGTAAATTTTTTTGTAAGATGTCATGATAACGAGATGTGATTTATCAAAGAACAAATGTCATTATCTCGAAATGGGCAAAACTGCATACATATTGTTATTTTATCTCAACTTATGTATCATATTGTCTGAAGCAACAGTAACGAAAATCCAAACAAGTAATGAAATTAGTAAATGAAATAAATAATAACTGAATCGGATGTCATTTGCAATATGTCCTCCAAACGATTCTCAAATCCACAGTTTAATGTGCTTTAATACGAATATACTATAGTAGTGTCATTTTATAAATTATTGAATATTTCATTCAGAAAATTAAAAAAATTATAATATGACAGTAGAATTGGCATTACACAGTAAAGGTTGATCAAAAAACATAGTATTTTAATGAAAGGTATTGACGAAAACCATCAAAAATTGAAATCTGCATGGAAATACTTTTAAAAAATAGGTAAAATATTTAACTATGAAATGGTGAATAATGATTCTGTCATATACCATTTTTGAATTTAAATAAATACATTCAAAAATAGTATTGTCAACTGGTTCAATTTTTTAATGTATTTTATGAATAAATAAAAAAAAATGGTATATGACAGTTCAAAACCTTTGAGTTTAAGCTTTACATTATTTAGAATGCCATTTCAAAGCTCCTTATGAATAGCGTTTCATTTTATATAGATTAAAATAAATAAGGACATGCATGACCGTGATGTTTGTTACATGTCGAGACCGTTAATCAATTTATCACTTCCTTCCCTCTTTTTGTATTTCTCCATTCGTTGAACATAGCTGACTCTCTTGTGCCTCTGTCATATTTTAATTTTTTTTAATTTTCTAAAAATATATAATATGACACCTCAAAATTTATTTGCCAATGGTCGATGATTTTCTTCTTTATTTTCGTTTATGCCGACATTCTGTAGCTAGACCTGATCGTCTAGATCAGAGAGTAATGATCATGTTTATAGCGTAAAACATCATTCTATAAAACTCATCATTTATACTGATTCTGATACGAAAATAAGAGATAAAAACGCTTAAAAAGACAACATTGCTTATTCAAAAAAAAAAAAAAAAAAAAAAAAAAAAAAAAAAAAAAAAAACAGCGATTAAAAAAAATTATAAGGTAGATGGTTTTCGGTTTATTGATTGGTAAATGATACTTTAATAACAAAAGAGGTTTTTAAAATATTCAAATATTAAATTTTGGTTATTCTCCCGAAAATCTTAATATTTTAGCTCTTCTATTTTGTTACGATACTCCTGAATCGCATAAATATATTACTTGTAGTGAGAAATGACAGTCCAATGAATAATTTCGCTTAAAAAATTGGATATAAATATGAGTGATTTGTACTAATTTTTTACAACTTTATGTAAAAAAATGAAATGTTACCTTTAGATTGAGAAGCGGGATTTTGGCTTTCCATACTTTTCTTCCGCTTGGAGCCAATATTATGTTTTTATCATCTGCAGATTGATTTTTAGTTTCTGTGACAAACACATTTCTATAATGTATTGATTGAAATACAATTTTTTGAAAATGAGATTCTAGTCCGGGGTATGTGCATGCTCATGTCGATACATGTTTTTAAACTTCTCTTATAATCACAACAAAAGAATCGAGTTTTTCAAATATATATATATTTTTTAAAAAATCCTTATTTGGTATCCTTTCATTGTAATTTAAATATTTACCTGTACAGCTTATTTGCTACTTTATAAGCGTGACCTTTTATAAGGTTTTCTCAGAAAGCCCGTTAGTGCAAAGAGAAAATAATTGCTATCTGAGGAAAAACATTATTTTGTTGCAATCGCAACTTATTAACCAGCATTTTACTCATTGATTAATTGATCGTTTGATTGGTTAAACGGGGTTTTAGGAAACAAGTAAAAAAAATTATTATCAAAAAGCCGAGCCATTCGCCTATAGTTCATAATTTAAAATTTTATACTTGTAACACTCAAAAGATAGAAACGATTTGAAATATTAAAACCTTCATTAAACATTGTATTGTGTTAATACATGCATTTCAGAGCTCTACATTCTGAATACTTCCATACAAATACGAAAATTGTGTTGGAAATAATTCGATTAATACACATAGAGCGCATTCCACTCTATCAAAGATATTTTCACTACAAAAACTGCTATATTTTATCTCCTGTTTTGCAAATTTTAAGTGAATGTAAAGGAATGTGCTGGAATTGGGGATGAAGATCAAACGTACTACCCCTTAATCGCCCCACACATTGTACGTTATTGATATTTTAGCTAGCATACGAGCTTAACATCGTCTACGATGGTTGTCTGGTGATGTAAAGGGAACAATAACTTCAATGTCCTGGGAATATCGTTCACTTTCTTTTCGTTTTAATATATTAAATGGCATTATAACTTTATTTTTAAAATATTTTTCTCATTTAAACACAGTGAATATATTTCTCTCACAAATAAATCTAATTAGGTTATGCATTGCTCATCTAAACGCATTATTAAAACACGTCGAATATGTAACAACGTTTTTAGGCCACTGGTAAATACCACTGCGTTTCCTGTACATTTTAAGTATACAAAACAACATTGTAAAGCACGTAAAACGCAAAAAAAAACGTTAAGTGATCTGTTAATTTTACTCTTTTTCCGGTGATATTATTGAGTAAAAAGACCGATGACCCATTTTTACATTTATTTTCTTTGCCTATTAACAATTTTAATATGTCTTTATTCCTTCATGTTTTAACAGTCGCACTGCCAAATCTAACTAGAAGCACTAAGTATAAAAACATTTTATTTCTCATAAATCGCATACATAAGATTACAACGCAAACATCTAAGTACATAAGCCAAAGATTTATTTCTATTTGCCCTAGAGTCGATGTTGCGTATGTGTCTGGGTCTCCTAAATGTGTAGCCTTGTCCTATAGGCGAATCGCTCAGCTTATTGAGACTCATCCTTTCAATAACATCAGGATATTAACAGTTTTGGTTAAAGGCTACAGATTTTGACCTTTGCAATGCGCTCAGTAGCCTCTATACCAAAGGTGTTTACTTTAAAGGAAAAACAACAACTCTTTTTTCCTCTATAACAGCTTATTAGGTGAACACATGACAATCTTCCAAAATTATGTCAATTGCAACTTAAAGTCCGCCTTTGTTACACAATTCAACAGCTAAATTGATATAAGTAGGTACTATATATGAGGATTACCATAAAAATAAATAAATATACCATTTGCCAACTTTCTTTTTAAAAAAATAACTTTTGTCTTATCAGTTTGAACTTTCGTTCAATTAAATTTGTAAAAATATCTCTAAACATTTTAATGAATATTGAAGACTCTGATTTACAAAGAAATAGCTACATCATCAGCATACAATGAAGAGTATAAAACTAAATTACAACACACACACACACACACACACATGGTATAAGCTCTAAAAATGTTAAAAGTTTCAGACCATATATAACAAGGTTTAATTTTGTGTTGAATATAAAAACAAATGCAGTATCTATACCATATAATGATCAGACCAAATAATAAAAAGGTAATACCATATCATATAATGATATAAAACTAAAATATATAGTGGTAAAACCATATAACGATGTTAGCAAATAATATCATGATAAAATAAATTTATACACCATTTTTGTACCATATAAGACAGCTTTGGCGTTTCATATATAGGTTTGTTCCCTCATGCAAAGCATTCCTTAGCTGGATTTGGATTTATATAATTTTGAAACTTTAGATTCATTATTTTCAACTGTTTGGCTTATATTTTTTATTTATCAAACTTTTCGGTCTTAGTGTCACTGATGTGAAATGAATTGCCGAAATGTGCACATCTGGCACATCAAAATTTAATTGGTATTTGTATTATATATATATATATATATATATATATATATATATATATATATATATATATATATATATATATAATACAAATGACAGTTAATTTATATATTGTCTGAAATACCTTAAGCATTTTAGAGCTTATTATCATTGGATTGTAATTAAAGCCAGGGAATATATATATAAGGCAATGTCTTAAATTAATAAAATGACCGTCAAATACTTTAAACATAAGTAAACTGCCATGTTTCATTCAAACAATCCAAAATATCAATAATACTTTTAGATCTGTCTCAATTTATATGGGGTCTTGAAGCCAAGATGTTTAATTCGAGGGCTTACGACTCATACTGCCTCTCAATGTCCAGGTTCGAATCCCTCTCGGACAGACTCTAGTATGAGAACGTTTGTCAGGTTGCTTCCAGAGGTCGGCAGTTCTGTTTGAGTTGGCCAGTTTCCTCCACAATTCGAGAACTGACAAGTTCCAAAAAAGTGACACATTCTTTGTCTTAGGCGTAAACATCATTACTCAACAGCACTCCACTGTCTAAACATAAGGTTTTCAACTGGTATCCTAACTTTTGTTTACTTAAATAATTTATTTAACCGACGATCAATGTCAATACAACTATAAACTAAAGACAAATACCTTAAATATTAATTAGTTGTATTTATATTACTAACAGAAATATTTAGTTAGGGTACATCTAGATATGTATAAGCTATATAATATTTATATAGAAACGCCAATATATCTTTGTCAACGGTTTACTTAAACCGCCAATGTCGGTATTCTACACATTATCTAACATAAGACAACAAACAAGACGCCCAATATAAATCCAAAAAAATTATTTATTTATTTGTGACTATACTCATAACAATATATTAAGCAAGAATGTTTTTTATTGTTGCCACTAAATGTGATGTATTTTTTATTATTTAAAACAAACTTAACAAACATTATTCAGAACAAGCTGAAGATAACAACCAGCTCAAACTACCTCTGTCATTGTCATGGTGACAGTAAATATTAAAAAACACTTATTGAAGAAAATCCAATAAATTTAAATAAAACAAGGAAGCTCATACTTTCTTGCTAGAGCCGTGAAACGCAGTGAGCATCAGCATTTACCACAGAACATAACTACCCGGAGTGAAATGTTGCCATGAACATGCGGGTTTGATCACTTCCGGTTGAAACATCACTTCATTTAGCATATGAGACCGTTATAGCAGAAAAGTCTTCCAAGATTCAATAATGCGTTATGGTAAATGAGGATGTACGTGGCGGTTTTTTATTTATTACTAGTTTAAAGTAATATAAATTTTACATCTAAAGGTCAAATACTATTTTTGATACTTTCAGAACAAATACTAGTGCCCCCATAAAGGACTGCTTTTATATGTACATGTATTAGACCAGTTTCCCGTTATATGCAATGTTTTATTTAAATTCGTTCCCATCAAACAGTTAACTAAATAGATTGTCTCCGCAATCAACTATTAATATTAAAAAAATACAAATGGCGAAATATAAAATATTCGTTTGTTAAAAAAAATAAAATCGTTAAAAATATAAAATGAAATTGCAGGTGTTATACAATTTTGCATCAAGAATCAGTGTCTATAAAAATGAAAGAAAATAAAAAACACCACCAGAATTATCGACCCAAATATATACAAACTTACTACAATGATTTTTTCCTAGTCGAGTAAAGTCCCACTACAGCAAGACTTTGCACATTTCAGACAGGACGTTGATGTGTTAACTTATATACATTTATACTGTCATTTTTGACAAGATTTAACATAACTCAATGAACTGGAACAAAAAGTTACATTTGAAAATATCCACAACAATTTTTATTGTCTGAGTTCAACACGATATTGTCTCTTCCGAGAAAAACATGAATTACTTGTAATATATGTGTCATTTTTATAAAGTTTACAACATGTAGCAATGTTACCACTTTTGGGATTCTCTGCCTCATTAGTGAGATAGTTTTATTGGTGGTAACATTACATTGGATTACCAAGATCTTGCATTCGTTTAACTTCTCTAACCATTTGACAAAATACACATGGTCTTGTAAAGCAGCAACAACATCCACTAGTCAAGCAAAAATCGTTCATCATTGATCCCTGAAATTAAAGAAAAATGTAGTTTTAGCAATTACGAACAGTAAGACACTTATTTTTTTTTTACAAAGACATTGTTATATCATTTATTAATATCTGTCTATATGAACAAATGAAATAAAAAACACCAGTATTTCAAATGTTTCTACAGAGATAATTTTGATTGCTCCTTTTTTTTAGGGTTGGACCACTTAATAAACATTACGTGTACTTTAACAGATGACGCCATCTGCCAGCTTAACAGGGTTTTCCTCAGATTTAACATAACATATTGAAACAAATGTATATTTTTACATATTACAATTAATTTTTACCAAACAATAAAGGATATTAGAGTCAAGAATTACGATATTTAGGCAAATTAACTGAAAAGAGTATCGAAAATCTATGGATAACAAATAATTAAAAAGCTGTATCTTACTACAAGAAATTTTGTATTTTTTAAACGATATACTGAATTATATCATAGTGTTTTATTTATTTGAGACTTAGCACATGGAGGCAACCAGGATCGAATCTGAAGCTGTGAGATTTGAGATTTAAGGATTGATGACTAAAGCCTTGACCAGTAGGCCATCAAAACCTTTTTTGTAGAAATGTCTGCAGAAATAGAGTTTGTTTAATTGTTTAAAAATTCAAGTTGGCTCTAAACCCTGAATACGATGTATTCAGACTATTGATACATTGACTATTAGAGATATTTAATGAGTTGATCATAATTGCTGTAATTACAATATAGATTGTAACTTGCAAATCGTCATAGCAACTAATTTTTAAAGTTTGATTTTCTAAGTAAATAAATGCTTAGTGTTTTGAAAACTGTTTGAAGATTAAACACGTTAGTTGGTTCTGACTTTGTAATTGTTCCATACTTTTATCCTAGCCAAAGTTATATATTATGTTACCTCAATGTGGTACTTGGTGCGCACTTTTGTTCTCACAGCCCCCATCCAACTTCCTGGAAAGCAGCAAGGAAAACATGCGGACTCATTGACTTTATCCATGAAGCAACAGGCGTAACATTCACCACAAAAACTTACCATGAGACCTAAATCATATAAAACATATATAAATACATGTATAAGGTGGGTATTACATAACAAGAACAAGAAGGTTCTGAAAAATGTTATAGACCTTATCCATGTCAAATAGTGCCAACGAGACTGAGCATCAAGTTTATGTTATGTTCAACTAGTAGGATAGTTCACATATTTGATATTTCATTTTAAGCAACTAGATGCTCCAAGACTTGCAATAAACAGTCATAGTATACATACCTATAGCTTATCTGAAAATCGTAAAAATAAACCCACGGTGAAGCTGTGACCAAAATTATAGTTTCTTTCTGAATAGCGCCACAGACCTTTAAACCACATTTAAAGTTTGGTTAATAGCGCCTCAGACTTGTATACCACATTTAAAACTTAGTCTATAGCGCATCAGACTTTTATTCCGCTTTTAAAGCTTGATCTTACTGCTTATTGTACTTAAAACTAAAGGCAATCACGCCTTAAAATTTATCAAAATGGTACAACGGTGCCAAGAACTGGGTATGTTTATAACATTTTTCAATCAAAGCACCGGAGGTGCCGTACGAACAGAGAGCATGGAAACGCAAGAGGCTTTGAAAGTGAAAGTAGGTAGTATTACAATCTGCCTTATCCCATTCCATTCCTATGCGAGCAAGGTTGTAAAACACCATATGGAAGGGGAGTAAGAATTCATGACTGGAAAAGTGTCCATTATATTTTTTGTATTAGTGTTGGCAAATTACCACATTCAGAAGAGTCTGTGCTGAAGCAAGGTCCTTTCACATTCCAAGCATTTCTCCAAGAAAAGACAAAAACGTTCATACGTAACATTTTTAATTAATTACACAAACAGAAAGATGTTTTTATGGTGTCATCAATCTTTATATTTCTCAACAACGACAAAACGGTTCCGGGACATTTCGGCCCATAAAAAAACGGACCATGACAATATCCGCCTATAGCCAAATCGGCCTATGACCAAATTGGCCCATGAAATAAATGCCTTTATCAAAGATTGCTACTCATTTCGTTTATTTGCATTGTTGTGCATAAACATGTGTAAGTATTATTATGCTTTGAAACATGTAAAATTCAGTAAGTTTATTCAAAGCAATACAAGAATTAGTTCAAATTATCATTTCTAATCAAGTCTACCACTAATCTATTAAAACTCAAATAATGGATTATATATATGTCTCATTTTTTTTTTTAAATGAATAATTTAAAGACAGGAAGGTGTACCTATACTTTGTTTTAATCTTAAATTTTTTTAAAAAATAGATAATCTTAATTATAATCTTAATTTAATATTTGTATTATTATGATGCTTTAATTACATGTAGTGTGTAAAGAAAAATAACCATAAGAATGAATTGAAAAGAAAGATCCTTTTCTTGTAAATATAATTTGTCTTTAAAAATCCTGATACTTTAGTGTTTTTACATAATTGTAGATTCATACAAGTTACATTCAAACTGTCTTTCTTTTACGCTATCTGCACGAACTAGTTTAGATCGATCAGAATCGACGAGTCTTACAGTCATGAGTGACTCTGACTAAAACATTTGTGAACGGAGTGTGTGCATCATTTATAGGTTGATCTAATATGAAATAAAAAATAATAATTTCTTTTAAAAATAAAATTAAAACCAAGGCATAATTCATGACAAAGTTGTCCAAATTTAGGTGTATTAAATATTTTGAATATATTTTATTATGGGCCGATATTGTCATAGGCCGAAATGTCCCGTAGCGCGACAAAACAACTACAAATGATGGTTGCAAGAAACTGTTTATGCCGCGAATCAAAGACCATCGCGAATTTAGGACCGAGGACGATATACAAAATACACGCCACCTACCGAGGATTTACCCTAAAGCTTTCCATGAAAACTTTTAGAGTACATCTTGCACAATCGACAGGAACTCGTGAAATCTCTCAGCAATAGCTTTTTCCGGTCGATTTCACAATGCTGCTCTCAAAATCGTGTATATCATTTTTACGCTACGTCGACAAAATTAAAATGTAAACATGTCTACATCAGATATAGGTCAAATTTTGTTTGGGCTTCGAGGAGGGGATGGGAAGGGAAACGAATGAAAACAAATACATTCCTATAAACATGACATTTGCTATCGTGCATGTAAGACATGATTTCTTTACAGCACTTTCCGCAACCTATACTTTTACTTACACGCTCAAACTTCGGGTAATGTTAAAAAAATATTGCTTTATTTACTGTGGTTCACTCTTCTCGCCAAAACGAATGCTACCAAGAAATGACACGTCATATAATTCATCCAATCAAAAGAGACCGTTTAAATTATGGGATATCCGCGAAAATGTTGCGAAAATAGGTCTTTGTTTACATAAACTGTTCATGTATTCTTCCGCTGCGCCGCATTGTATCCTTTCCACCAAAAGTTTCTCCACAGAATCCATGTATAAATTTTATTTTCAATACCACATACATTTATCATTGTGCGGTAACCCTCAGCACGTACTTATCACCCGCAAACTACCGTACTATATTCCACATATATTGCCCAAGGATTTGACATTAGCGGTGACATAGCTTGTCCGATTTAAAAAAAATTGAATTTCTTCACTGACATTAGGAAAAATGTTTCGTTTAACATTTCCCTGTTTTGGGTTTACTTGCCCCCATCTATGAACATCTCTGTCACCCTGTATCCCTATCCCATTTTAAAGATATCTACGATTTCCTTGCCAAATGCTTGCGACGTACGTGACAATACATCACAGAGATTCCTCTCTGTTCGTAATAAAAACTTCATCATTCTTATCTTATACAACTGATCTTAAAATCGTAAACATTGAATCTTACCCATATGGGAAAATTAAATAAAGGCCCTTATACACTAATAACTATTTTTCATTCAATTTATAGATCAGGAAAAACCACCAATATTTTTTAAAAAGAAAAAAAAAAGCTCAAGCCACCCCTTTTACTGAGAGTATTTTTTCAAATCGTGTTTTTAAAATAATTTAAAACCCCGGTTTCGCAATCATTCCTTAACTTAGATTTTCCTTAACTTAAATCTGGCAAATTTGAAATCTAAACGATATGGAAAACTGTTTTAATTTTCAGGAGTTTTAAGGCGTCATTTTAATTATCACTTCAGAATTGTAACATTTTTTTGTTTTATCACAAATGTTTTTTGTAATTTAAAAAAAAAGTCAAAATTTGCTAAATTTAAGTTACAGAAAATCTTAGTTAACTATAACCTTACCCTGATTGTGAAACCGGGGTCATCAAGAAGTTAAAGAACATGTTTATAAACCCGAACGTGAATGTAAAACAAGGAATGGATGTCATACCGGAATTGACTAATATGACTGCGGAAATGTTGAATTCTTATTTGTGTCGCTTTGTGTTGGAGGCAAGAAAAAAGGATGGGAAGGAATATCCGGGCCGTTCGTTATATTTAATTGTGTGTGGATTATTGAGACATTTGAGAGACAATAATATACATGATAAAAATTTTCTGGACACAAAAGACTATCGTTTTGCGCAATTCCATGAAGTTCTAGACTCCCGAATGAAGGAACTTTTGAGTAAAGGTATTGGAACGAAAGTAAAAAAGGCAGATCCGATATTGCCTACAGAAGAAGAAAAGATGTGGGAATCGGGAGTATTTGGGGATGATAACGGAGAAAATTTACAAAGCACAATGTTCTTCTATAATTGCAAATTGTTTGGTCTCCAGGGCCACGATGAACATCATAATTTAGAATGTGAACAGTTTCAAAATGGAGAAGATGAGCATGGAAAGTATGTTGAATTTATTGGACGTGCGTGAAAAAACATTCAAGGGAGGATTGGCACAAAGAGAGCTAACAAATAAGGACATTCGTCATTATAGCCACAATGGTAAGAATTAACAGTCTCTCTCTCTCTCTCTCTCTCTCTCTCTCTCTCTCTCTCTCTCTCTCTGTGCGTGTTAAACAGTATGTGACCCAGTTGTGCGAATTTATTTTTGTGGATGGAGTTAATGTCACGTGAACAATACTGATTTAATTCAATTTTACGGTATTCAGCGGGTCAACAAGGGGACAAAACTATTTTACATATATTGATTTTTTACTTACGATTCTTCAGGACCAAATTTGTATAAAAAAATATTATTTTTAAATTTAAAAAAAAAATAATTAAAAAAAAATATTCACGTTTACTTTGAGTTTTACTAAGAAATTGATTATTTTATATTTAGAAGCATAGACGCGTTTTCTGAGTTGTATCCCGTTGCTGACCTTTCCACTTCCTTCATGTCTGCTGTAGTCACCATATGCAATGGAACACTTTTTCCTTTTTTCCTGGCAATTGCGAGTTTTATCTGAATTTTATGTTCTCGTTGGCACCATGATGAGAAGAAATAAAGTTTATAAAGTACATATATCCTGTAAAGATACTTTGTGCTTGCAATAGCAAGTTTTCAAGTAACGTGCAGTGAGTGTGCAAATGCATATTTTCTTTTGTTTCCAAGTGGGATATTATTACAAGCTGTGCACATAACATATTTATTTTCTTACTTGCTAATTTATTTATCTATTATTTTTGAAGGTGAACGCTGCATTGTAAACTTTTATGCTATCTCAAAGCCTTGTGAGGAACAGGAAAATTTTATCGACGACCACTTCATGGATCGCCTGCTAGATATGGAAATCAAGCTGTTGGAATAAATAAACTTAAAAATATGATGAAAGTGATCTGTAGTCGAGCAGGACTGAAAGGAAATTTTACGAATCATTCTGGAAAACGTACGTGTGCAACTCAACTCTATATGGCTGGAGTCGAAGAACAGGATATCATGCAAAGAACTGGACATCGTTCAGAAAAGGGTGTTCGGAAATATAAGGAAGGCTGTCTGGAAATATCGGCAAAAGTATCACAAGTTCTTAATCCGCCTGCACCTGTGAGTTCAAAACGTAAACTAGAAAACGAGGATTATGGCCAATGTAAAAAGAAAATTTGTCCAGATTCTTCTGATTTTAAAGTGTCAAATTCAGTTTTGGGCGATATAACAAATCGGCCTTTTTTCAGTAATTGCCAGATAAGTTTCAACTGCAAGTGATTTGTGTTTTTGTGTGTTTGCGAGAGTATTGTAGTTTTGTAATTTTGTTTAAAGTGTTGTTAAGTTATTTTTGGAAACACAGGTAGTGATTTTTATGACAAATCTTTGACGTTTGGGAAAATATTCTGTTTATAGTGTTTGCCTTCATAGAACTTTGAATTTTACGAAATGACGACGTATGAAAAGCAGGAAATATTTTAGTGAATTGTGATTATCTCATTAAAAATATTAGGCCAAACTAATTTTATTTTATTTTATTTTATTTTTTTTTTTGGGGGGGGGGATTGATTTAATGTGGTAAAAAGAAAACAAAATTTAATTTTTTTTAGAAACAAAGTAAAATTTGTTTAGCCTTACATGTGTTTGGGGAATAAAGTAATTTCAAGCCGTGCAGTAACTTCCTAAAATTGGAAGTTATTGTATGGTTATAAGCCCCCCCCCCCTCCAGTGATATTGGAAGTTATTGTACCCTTAAGCTCCACCCCTTTGTCCGGTATCAGAAATTAAAGAACAGCCGACTTCAAAAGAATTACCAAGTAGACATGATACAATACATCGAAATCCGCTTCGTAATAAGCGACCGGATCTTGACTACCTTTACTACAATTGTCATGTGCTACTTTTAAATTTTTATGAAATAATACAATTCAAAAGTAGCACGTGACAATTACTTTTGAATGTATTATTTCATAAAAATTCAAAAGCAGCACATGACACAATCAATAAACAAAAAACAACAATAGCGAAGACGCAAAACCGATGCCCCGCCAGGGGTGAACCTTCCCTGCAAATTACCCTAGGGGCACTGTAAAGATAAAAATTTCTGCCACTTCACCTATAGCTAGTCACGTCTCGATTTAAGTGAAATGTTCTTGACTGAGACATAAAACCCCATAAAATCAAATCAAAATTAAACTGACTCTTACTGAAATAACATAGTCACGTGCACAACCTAAAAATAGAACGTTGCTGTCTGCATAGGATTTATAGCACGCAGTACATATTTAGTCCGAATTTCTTCTGAACCTAACACACATTTCCTATACCAATTGGTGTTGGAATGGGCACTGTTTCATTTTGCTTCGGACTGAAAATGAGGAATCTTAGATAATTAATAGTTAATAGCCTCGATTGATAGATGATTAGCTTGTTTTCCAATTTTTTTTTTTTTTTTTTTTTTTTTTTTTTTTTTTTTTTTTTTTTTGTATTTTAAGATATCACCGCAGCTAGTTTAACAATGAGCATTATTTCGGTGCTGACATTTTGCTGACCTTTTCTTTCGTTTTCATGGCCTCGCAAACTCTCGCATTCAAATATTTCGGAAGAGTAAAAATTCATACATCGATCGAGTTTGTAGATTTTTCGATTCACTAACATTTTTAGTCCAAAGCAAAATGAGACGACGTCACTTATAACACCGGTATGTGTTGCAAAAACACGGGTTTTGATATAGAAATTATTTTGATTGACTCTACACATAGCTGCCAGGCATTAAGTATGTTAGTGTTGGAGGAAATTTGGACTAGTCGTACATCTTGACAATTTAAATACTAACTTGCATAACGGGCTGTTGTCCTTGTTGTGCCGGGACCATATACTGTACACTAGGAAATGAAGGGTTTTGATCGTACCCAGCATGCAATGGGTTGTCGGTATAAGCTGGTGGCTGCCCAGGTTGCACTGGTCCCATGTTGAAATTCTGTCCAGATGCTGAACTTCCATCCTGTGTCTCTGCTTTAGTTACTATAAAAGATCAATACAGAACAATGATTTTATAAAGCGCATAATATTAAATGCCATGAGTGATCAACTTGTATACTGTTCCGCATGGTAATCAATCTGTCTTTTCGAGACCATTTCATTAATCTGGTGGATGGTTCAAACAGAATAGAAGTTTGAAATGTACATGTACACAATGTAAAATGTCGCGAGCGGTCAAAGGTTAAATGTTGTTCCATGTGGCAATCCGTCTGCCTTTCGAGACCATTTTTAGCTCAACTGGCAATAGCCAGTGCGTCCGTGCGTTAACTTTAATCCTCTCCTCTGAAACTATTGGACCTATTTGAACCAAAATTTGGTGTGTAAGGTCCCTAGGTGATGCAGATTGAAGTTTGCACAAATCAACTTCCTGCGGCATCCAAGATGGCCGCCGTTACTATAAACAGCAACAAGAGGCCCATGGGCCTTAACGCTCACCTGAAGATATTGTCCAATGCAGTTTGCAAAGTGCAATAGACAATATATTAAGTACAGAAACTTTAAAAGTTTTCTCAAGTTAAGAACTCCCACAAAACTTAATCAGAAATATATCCACTCACATTTCATTTATAAGTAGCTTATATAATATGCATGAAGTAACTTTAGTGCAATGAATAATTTCCAAATCATAAATCAATTTCAGTATACTTATGCAGCTATGTCCTTGACCTTTCAACATATATGACCTCAAAATATATATGATTGTCACGTCAATACCTACAATATTCTAATATACATGCCTATACAAAAAGTTAATAGTTTTCAAGATATTTAGCAATTTAAGTCTTTTTTTTGCAGCTGTGACCTTGACCTTTCAACATATGACCTTGAACCATATATCAAAATGATCGTCATGTTAATACCTACAATATTCTAATATACATGCCTATACAAAAAGTTGATAGTTTTCAAGATTATTGGCAATTTTAGTCTTCTTTTGCAGCTGTGACCTTGACATTTCAACATATGACCTTGAACCATATATCAAAATGATCATCATGTCAAAACCTACAATATTCTAATATACAAGCCTATACAAAAAGTTGATAGTTTTCAAAATAATTAGCAATTTAAGTTTTTTTTTGCAGCTGTGACCTTGACCTTTCAACATATGACCTTGAACCATATATCAAAATGATCGTCATGTAAATACCTAAAATATTCTAATATACATGCCTATACAAAAGGTTAATAGTTTTCAAGATAATTAGCAATTTAAGTCTTCTTTTGCAGCTGTGACCTTGACATTTCAACATATGACCTTGAACCATATATCAAAATGATCGTCATGTCAATACCTACAATATTCTAATATACATGCCTGTACAAAAGGTTAATAGTTTTCAAGATAATTAGCAATTTAAGTCTTCTTTTGCAGCTGTGACCTTGACCTTTCAACATATGACCTTGAACCATATATCAAAATGATTATCATGTCAATACCTACAATATTCTAATATACATGCCTATACAAAACATTAATAGTTTTCAAGATATTTAGCAATTTAAGTCTTCTTTTGCAGCTGTGACCTTGACCTTTCAACATATGAACTTGAACCATATATCAAAATGATCGTCATGTCAATACCTACAATATTCTAATATACATGCCTATACAAAAAGTTAATAGTTTTCAAGATATAGTGACAAATATATTATTTTTATCAAATTCCCCACTCAGTGCCTCACAATTTCCCCCATTTTGAGTCCCATGGCTACCATTTGTGCAAATCTGAAAATAGATGACCTAAGGTTGTTATAAATGAAATAACTAAGGTATATCACTTGTACATTCAGAGGAGAAGATTTTTAAAGTTTTTCACTATTTCCCCCCTTATGGTGCCCCAAGGGGACATAACTCCTTCATTTGTGCAAATCCGAAAGGCCTTCACCCAGACTTCATCATCACCAAGTTTCATCAAATTTGGATTGGTAGTTTTAGAGGAGTTGATTAAAATGTAAAATGTTAACGCACGACGGACGACGCACGACGCACGACAGCCGACGGACGGTGAACCATCGCAATAGCTCAGCTGAGCTTTCAGCTCAGGTGAGCTAAAAAGTGATAAATGGCTGGTACACGTTTATTTATCAACCGATTTAGTTCAAATTTGGTATATAGACAGTAGATGCATAGCCAATTAATATATTTAACGGGTTTTTCAGAAACATACTTATTGGGTCGCTATTAGCAGAATATTCAAATAAGGTGCTATATTTAGCCAATTCTTTGAAAATATTCTCCTCAGAAACTACTGGACCTATTTGAACCTAATTTGGTGTGCAAGGTCCCTAGGTGATGCAGATTAAAGTTTGCACAAACTGTGGCATCCAAAATGGCCGCCTTTATTATAAATAGCAAAAAGTAAAGAATGGCCGATACACATTTATATATCATACAATTTGGTTCAAATTTGGTATATAGACAGTAGATGTATATCCATTTCACATACATATCATTTTTTTCTGAAACATTTTAGCTCAACTGGCAATAACTAGCGTCATGGCTGTCTGAAATTCACATGCAAATAAAGTGCCAGTTGAGCGATACAGGCCCTTTTGGGCCTCTTATATAAATCTGGTGGACGGTTTTTTAAAACAGAATAGAAGTTTTTACGGAAGCCGACAAGTGCCACTTACAAAAAATAAATTAAGTCGTAATTACGACTTACTATCTCGTAATTACGACTTACTATCTCGTAATTACGACTTAGTTATGTCGTAATTACGACTAAGTATCTCGTAATTACGACTAAGTTATGTCGTAATTACGACTTAGTTATGTCGTAATTACGACTTAGTGTCTCGTAATTACGACTTAGTTATGTCGTAATTACGACTTACTATCTCGTAATTACGACTGTTATGTCGTAATTACGACTTAGTATCTCGTAATTACGACTTAGTTATGTCGTAATTACGACTTAGTTATGTCGTATTTACGACTTACTATCTCGTAATTACGACTTAGTATCTCGTAATTACGACTTACTATCTCGTAATTACGACTTAGTATCTCGTAATTACGACTTAGTTATGTCGTAATTACGACTTAATTATGCTGCCTATTGGGCTCAGTTTGGTAAAACAAAAAACTGCTTTTCGCGTACTTACGTGAAACATTCGCGTATTAAGGCGATACTTTTGCATTATAATGCTTAACTTTCGCGTAATATCTCGTAAATTGATATAAAAACTTCACTGTCCGTTTTATTCATTTTTTATTTTTATATTCCTTTCTTGCTTGTTTATTAACTAATTAATGAAATAAATTAATAGATTGTTTATTTTATCAACATCTTTGATTAATTCTGCCTTGATTTTAAGTTCAGCACCTTGACCACTAGCTATCGAGGTGTGAACTGCTCGACCACTTGTTAGCTGCCCGACTCCTCGTTAGCTAGTGACCAAACTCGGCTGTCGAGCTGTTGACAACTCAAACTGCCGAGGGGCCGAAAAACGGATAGCTTTTCGACCACTTAGTGTCTATATCTCGGCCATCATTTGTATACTTTTATTATGTGATATTGCGAGCACCGAAGGTTAAAACTCAAAGCGGCGATGGGTATGAGACCGCTAATTCGAACGCGACTCATGTATATACTGTACGATTACGTGTTTGTTTGCTTGTCGAAAGTCAGTTGTTTTTTCCGGGCACTCTGGTTCTTCCACCATTGTGGAACTTACCGCCTAGACATAAATGAAAGCATCTTAAACCAGGCCTAGAACACTTCACTTCACTCATTTCTTTTGGGAGTTTACGGTCGGAATAAAATATCGATGTGTTGTAGCAACGCAAATTAATTAAGAATAGTGAAAAGAAAATAGCCTGTGATACTCATGTGAAGGCATAATTAAATACGACGGTTGTTTCATTTTTGTCACATTCTACAATGACCTACGAGATACAAATTGTTTACAAATAAAGTTATCTCATTGGTGCATCACAAAATAATTGTGTAAAAGTAAACTTCAGTTTGATCAACCATTTAAATTTGATCACCTATTCTAAATAATAATAATAATGATAATAATAATAATAATAATAATAATAATAATAATAATGTCAGTTATAATTTAACACAAATTTAATAGAGTACATACTGAAAAGACACATATCGTTTCAAAATTCTGGTAACACCAACTGCCTGGTATAACTTTCTTTTATACACTGCATCATCTGGCAAAGCATAACCATTTTGTTCCATAAGCAAAAGGCACAGGTACCTCACAGTTTCATCATATGATAATAAACTTTTTGGGGTAGTTTCTTAAGTGTATACATATATTTCTCTTTGATCTACTTTACAAAGACGGTGCTGTTTTTGTACAGTACCGGTTGTATGTGGTGCATAGGCCCATTCCCTACCCGAATCGCCTGAAATGGTGTGCGAGTGTCCCAGTTTGCAGCTAGATTGTCCAAATTTGTCTGTAAAAATTAATATTTGTCATATATATATATATATATATATATATATATATATATATATATATATATATATATATATATATATATATATATATATATTGTGTGTGTGTGTGTGTGTATGTGTGTGTGTGTGTGTGTCACGGTGTGTGTGTGTGTGTGTGTGTGTGTGTGTGTGTGTGTGAGAGAGAGAGAGAGAGAGAGAGAGAGAGAGAGAGAGAGAGAGAGAGAGAGAGAGAGAGAGAGAGAGAGAGAGAGAGAGAGATCGTCTTGCGCTGTTAAAGACAAAAATGTGAAATCATTTATTTAGTAAGAATATAATTCAGTATTGTGTCTTTAATGGTCTTATTATTAGAACTTAATTCATAAAATGTATAAATATAACAAAGTGAAAATTATGTTTTATTCCACCATACTGTCATATACCATTTTTAAATGTATGTTATGACTAAAATTAAAAAGTGGTTAATGACACCGTAAAGTCAAATCATGTGTCTATTGTCTTACTTTCTTAAACCTTTCGTTAAAATGCGCGATTCATTGATTAAATAAGAATTCCATAATTCTGTAATTTATTCAGGATAAAAATAACTCCATCGGTCAATTAGTTATTCTTCCTCCTCGTTTATTTTAACCGTTTTAATATTTTTACTGTAGATTTACTAATCAAAATTTGATGTGCTATCATAAAAAGCATAAATTTCAGCATGGAACATAACAAGTCTAAAAATTTTCCTCAGTAAATCGTTAATTTCCTATTTATGTTCGATGTTTAAATACCTTTAAATGTTACGCCATTGCTTTATTAACTGTTCTTCGCATTATATTACGCGAAAGTTACGCGATATAACACGAAAGTTACGCGTTATTTCGTAACATAAAATGTTTTTGTTCTACCAAACTAAGCCCAAAAGGCTTTCGTAGGCAACATAATTATGTCGTAATTACGACATAACTAGGTCGTAATTACGACATAACTAAGTCGTAATTACGAGATACTAAGTCGTAATTACGACATAACTAAGTCCGACATAACTAAGTCGTAATTACGAGATACTAAGTCGTAATTACGACATAACTAAGTTCGTAATTACGACATAACTAAGTCGTAATTACGACATAACTAAGTCGTAATTACGAGATACTAAGTCGTATTTACGAAATACTAAGTCGTAATTACGACATAACTAAGTCGTAATTACGAGATAGTAAGTCGTAATTACGACATAACTAAGTCGTAATTACGAGATACTAAGTCGTAATTACGACATAACTAAGTCGTAATTACGAGATAGTAAGTCGTAATTACGACATAACTAAGTCGTAATTACGAGATAGTAAGTCGTAATTACGACTTAATTTATTTTTTGTAAGTGGCACTTGTCGGCTTCCGTATGTTTTAAATGTAACTGTACATAATTTAAAATGTCGCGAGCGGTCAAAGGTTAAATATTGTTCCATGTGGCAATCCATCTGTCTTTTCGAGACCATTTCATTAATCTGGTGGATAGTTAAAACAAAAAAGAAGTTTGAAATGTACATTTACACAATGTCAAATGTTTTATATTATTCCACGTGACAAAACATCTAACCTGTCTAAACTAAGTTATTAATCTGGTGGATTATTTAAGTAAATTATTTTTAAAAAAAAAATTCGTTTTGCGGACCTTCTCTAACGTCAAATAAATGATTCCGGATGTTTTGAAATAAATTGCATTTCTCTTCTTAACTACTACTCTATCACCTCCCTGTAGTATAGTAAACAAAGAAATTCAATCTACCTATTTTGTGTAATAAGAATCATTTGTTTACAAGCGACATATAAAACGTTTTCTATGTCGGGGGTGGAACACCTATTATTGTTCCAAAATTGTTTGTCATATACATATTTGGAGAATAAAACTCCATATTTATATAAAATCATTCAAAAACATCAAAATTCCATGTAAAATTTACTGACCTAATTGAGAAAAATAACCAGACTTATTGAAAAGTTACTTTAATTTTGTACGTATAACAATTTTTTTAATGTTTGGAACAAGATAGCAAACTAATTAATGTCCAAAATATCCGTTTTGCATCTTCCTAATTTACCATATACAACATGGGTTGTCATGATTTGAATATTCATGATGATCACCCTTGAAAATCCGAACAACAATGAACACCCAATTATTAGCTTATGGCTCTTTCCTACAATTTTTTGATTGAAAAAAATCAAAACTTTTTAAACTTTTTAAACTATATCTATTCCATTTTTTTTTAATTTCAATTTCCTTTTAACATTTCTTTTAAATTTAACACCATGTAGTGATAAAATGTGATTTGCATATTAATTCATTTGAACTCTGTTAACCTTAAAATACCCTGATGTAATCTTGGGTGAGGCCCAACTGGATCAATAAAGTAATTAAATTTCAACTTTTTTCCTAAACCTTCTCTATGTACAGAAGAATTCAGAGAAGAATTTTTCATTTTAAAATAGAATTTTGTTAGGGCAATGTTTTTTTTTTTTAAATTCAATCTTACTTTTATTTTTATGAGGAAAGATTTGAATAAAAGAAATATATGCACACAAGCATACGTGTAGTTTTCTAACTGGAATCAAAGGTTTGAATTATTCAATACCGCACACATATTCTAATGTATGATAGATTTTTATGGACATCATATTATTATCATTATTAGATTTCAAAAAAAATGAAAAATCGGTTTAGAAATTTCCCAATAGCTTTAAAGGGTCGTGTGACAATCCGAAAAAGATATACGATGAAGTCGCGTGCCGTGCAACCCCCCCCCCCTTGAAAAATCAATATTATGTAAAATCGTGCACTATCCTGCAATTGGAGACATCATGTTATCTGTAATAGAACTGCACGGTTTTCAAGAGAGAAAAACATAAAACAAAAAAACATCAAAGTTTTTGTCCATTTAGCGGTGAAATCTACAAAACTTGCAGCAACAAGAAACCGGATCATTTTGCGGATGTATAAGTTAAGTGTCAGTGACTGAAACTGTAAACAAACTAAGAATATTAGATGTAATCTTTTGTCTTTTACGATGCTATTGTATGTGGTTAAAAGTAATGAATACATTTGATTTACAGAAAAACGATTATGCAAAGTTCTACAACTCTTAGATCTCTTCATATAACACTTTTTTGAAATTTTATTAATACATGAAAGTATTGAATAAAAAATTTTCAAAAAGTGTAATAATAATAATAATAATAATAATAATAAAAACAGACGACATATAAATCGTAGATCCGGCAATTACATACCGATCCTGTATTAAACTGATTTCTCGGCTAAAAGGATAAAAACTGTAGTTTTTTATGTTTATCTTTCAAAAATCGTTTCGCTCTAATACAGAAAATATGTCGTTTCAAATTGCAGGAGAATGTATTACACAATAGAAAAATCAGACCCCTCTTACCCCTACTAACATATTTCTGATTGTCACACATCCTTGACAAGCTTCCGGATCACAGTGCCTCTCACCGCTTTGTCAGTTCGCTTGCCGAAGGTCGATGGTTTTCTCCGGGCGCTCCGGTTTCCTCCACCATTCCAGAACTGACCGCTTCGAAGTAAATGATATATTCTTGACTGGGGCGTAAAAACCATTACTCCATTCCACTCCACATTCTGACAGCTGTGTTAGTCGTATAATGCATATACTCGTTACACAGACCTATACACGCGACCCTTCTTTTGTATTACAACATCCGTTACATGTGCAAATTTCATATTATTTCTCGATGTACACTCCTGTGACGGCAACCTCAAGTACGTTACTTATTCAACATTCATTTACTTATTCAACATTGAATAAGTAACTAACTTGAGATCCATCATAATACTCAAGTAAGTTACTTATTCAACATTCAACACCTATTGTTTATTAAATACAATACAGATATATAGCCTAAACGGCTACGTGTACAAAAATTATTGTTGTCATTTTGATGTCATTACCGACCAAAATTTCCACCCAAGATATAACTTAGATTGAATGGGGATTATTACGATAACAAGTCGGTACTTTCCCGAAATTCATTTTATTAACTCTAGTGCATATATAGACGGATATCGACGAATGATTGTTAGTTTGTTAGCCTTAGTTATCATGTTTAATATCATCTAGGTTAAAAGAGGATTACAGGGATAACCAGAGAGTTATTACGCGAAATTTGTCCATATACTAGTAAACCGCCATGTGTCAATGATTGTTCGTTCCTCTTACAGGCAGTGACGGAGGCTTCGTGTACACAATTCTATGACGCCATTTTATTTCTACAGGCTACCTTAGTTATCACATTTAACATCATCAAAACTGAAAGAGGATTACAAGTAAAACCAGAGACATGATTTAGCCCTATAACATAATACGGACATGTAAAAACGAATGTTCGTTGCTATTATAGGCATTGATAGAAGTTGCGTGTACAAAATTGTTTGATGCCATTTTGTTGCCAGTGCCAACATTCATTACTATGCTCAATATCATTAAGATTGAAAGGGGACTACTAGGGTAACCATAGAGTCATTGAGCATGATTTGCCCCAATAATATAATAAAGACATGTATAAACGAATGTTGGTTGTTGTTATAGGCATTGACAGACGTTGCGTGTACAAAATTGTTTGATGCCATTTTGTTGCCAGTGCCAACATTCATTACTATGATCAATATCATTATGATTGAAAGAGGACTACTAGGGTAACCATAGAGTCATTAAGCATGATTTGTTCGTATAATATAATACAGACATGTTTGAAGGAATGTTGGTTTCTGTTATAGGTATTGACAGACGTTACGAGTACAAAATTGTTTGATGCCATTTTGTTGCCAGTGCAAACATTTATTATTATGCTCAATATCATTGTGATTGAAAGGGGACTACTAGGGAAACCATAGAATCATTGAGCATGATTTGCCCCAATAATATAATACAGACATGTATAAACGAATGTTGGTTGTTGTTATAGGCATTGACAGACGTTGCGTGTACAAAATTGTTTGATGCCATTTTGTTGCCAGTGCCAACATTCATTAGTATGCTCAATATCATTGTGATTGAAAGGGGACTACTAGGGAAACCATAGAGTCATTAAGCATAATTTGTCCCAATAATATAATACAGACATGTATAAACGAATGTTGGTTGTTGTTATAGGCATTGATAGAAGTTGCGTGTACAAAATTGTTTGATGCCATTTTGTTGCCAGTGTCAACCTTCATTATCATATTCAATATGATTATGATTAAAAGAGGACTACTAGGGTAACCATAGTGTCATTAAGCATGATTTGTCTATATAATACAATACAGACATGTATAAACGAATATTCGTTGCTGTTATAGGCATTGATAGAAGTTGCGTGTACAAATTTGTTTGATGCCATTTTGTTGCCAGTGCCATCATTCATTATCATGTTCAATATTATGATTGAAAGAGGACTACTTGGGTAACCATAGAGTCATTGAGCATAATTTGTCCCAATAATATAATACAGACATGTATAAACGAATGTTCGTTGCTGTTATAGGCATTAACAGAAGTTGCGTGTACAAAATTGTTTGATGCCATTTTGTTGCCAGTGTCAACCTTCATTATCATGTTCAATATTATTATGATTGAAAGAGGACTACTAGGGTAACCATAGAGTCATTAAGCATGATTTGTCTCTATAATATAATACAGACATGTATAAACGAATATTCGTTGCTGTTATACGCATTGACAGAAGTTGCGTGTACAAAATTGTTTGATGCCATTTTGTTGCCAGTGCCAACATTCATTACTATGATCAATATCATTATGATTGAAAGGGGACTACTAGGGTAACCATAGACTCATTAAGCATGATTTGTCCCGATAATATAATACAGACATGTATAAACGAATGTTCGTTGCTGTTATACGCATTGACAGAAGTTGCGTGTACAAAATTGTTTGATGCCATTTTATCGCCAGTGCCAACATTCATGATTAAGCTCAATATCATTGTGATTGAAAGGGGACTATTAGGGTAACCATAGAGTCATTAAGCATAATTTGTCCCAATAATATAATACAGACATGTATAAACGAATGTTGGTTGCTGTTATAGGCATTGACAGAAGTTGCGTGTACAAAATTGTTTTATGCCATTTTGTTGCCAGTGTCAACCTTCATTATCATGTTCAATATTATTATGATTGAAAGAGGACTACTAGGGTAACCATAGAGTCATTCAGCATGATTTGTCTCTATAATATAATACAGAAATGTATAAATGAATGATTGTTGTTGTTATAGGCATTGACAGAAGTTGCGTGTACAAAATTGTTTTATGCCATTTTGTTGCCAGTGTCAACCTTCATTATCATGTTCAATATTATTATGATTGAAAGAGGACTACTAGGGTAACCATAGAGTCATTCAGCATGATTTGTCTCTATAATATAATACAGAAATGTATAAATGAATGATTGTTGCTGTTATAGGATTGACAGAAGTTGCGTGTACAAAATTGTTTGATGCCATTTTGTTGCCAGTGCCAACATTCATTACTATGATCAATATCATTATGATTGAAAGGGGACTACTAGGGTAACCATAGAGTCATTAAGCATGATTTGTCCCAATAATATAATACAGACATGTATAAACGAATGTTGGTTGTTGTTACAGGCATTGACAGACGTTCCGTGTACAAAATTGTTTGATGCCATTTTGTTCCCAATGTCAACTCTCATTATCATGTTCAATATCATTATGATTGAAAGAGGACTACTAGGGTAACCATAGAGTCATTGAGCATGATTTGCCCCAATAATATAATACAGACATGTATAAACGACTGTTGGTTGTTGTTATAGGCATTGACAGACGTTGCGTGTACAAAATTGTTTGATGCCATTTTGTTGCCAGTGCCAACATTCATTAGTATGCTCAATATCATTGTGATTGAAAGGGGACTACCAGGGTAACCATAGAGTCATTGAGCATGATTTGTCTCTATAATATAATACAGACATGTATAAATGAATGATTGTTGCTGTTATAGGCATTGACAGAAGTTGCGTGTACAAAATTGTTTGATGCCATTTTATTGCCAGTGCCAACATTCATTATTATGCTCAATAACATTGTGATTGAAAGGGGACTACTAGGGTAACCATAGAGTCATTAAGCATAATTTGTCCCAATGATATAATACAGACATGTATAAACGAATATTGGTTGTTGTTATAGGCATTGACAGACGTTGCGTGTACAAAATTGTTTGATGCCATTTTGTTGCCAGTGCCAACATTCATTAGTATGCTCAATATCATTGTGATTGAAAGGGGACTACTAGGGTAACCATAGAGTCATTAAGCATAATTTGTCCCAATAATATAATACAGACATGTATAAACGAATGTTCGTTGCTGTTATAGGCATTGATAGAAGTTGCGTGTACAAAATTGTTTGATGCCATTTTGTTGCCAGTGTCAACCTTCATTATCATGTTCAATATTATTATGATTGAAAGAGGACTACTAGGGAACCATAGAGTCATTAAGCATGATTTGTCTCTATAATATAATACAGACATGTATAAATGAATGATTGTTGCTGTTATAGGCATTGACAGAAGTTGCGTGTACAAAATTGTTTGATGCCATTTTATTGCCAGTGCCAACATTCATTATTATGCTCAATAACATTGTGATTGAAAGGGGACTACGAGGGTAACCATAGAGTCATTGAGCATGATTTGTCCCAATAATATAATACAGACATGTATAAACGAATATTGGTTGTTGTTATAGGCATTGACAGACGTTGCGTGTACAAAATTGTTTGATGCCATTTTGTTGCCAGTGCCAACATTCATTAGTATGCTCAATATCATTGTGATTGAAAGGGGACTACTAGGGTAACCATAGAGTCATTAAGCATAATTTGTCCCAATAATATAATACAGACATGTATAAACGAATGTTCGTTGCTGTTATAGGCATTGACAGAAGTTGCGTGTACAAAATTGTTTGATGCCATTTTGTTGCCAGTGTCAACCTTCATTATCATGTTCAATATTATTATGATTGAAAGAGGACTACTAGGGAACCATAGAGTCATTAAGCATGATTTGTCTCTATAATATAATACAGACATGTATAAATGAATGATTGTTGCTGTTATAGGCATTGACAGAAGTTGCGTGTACAAAATTGTTTGATGCTATTTTATTGCCAGTGCCAACATTCATTATTATGCTCAATAACATTGTGATTGAAAGGGGACTACTAGGGTAACCATAGAGTCATTGAGCATGATTTGTCCCAATAATATAATACAGACATGTATAAACGAATGTTGGTTGTTGTTATAGGCATTGACAGACGTTGCGTGTACAAAATTGTTTGATGCCATTTTGTTGCCAGTGCCAACATTCATTATTATGCTCAATATCATCGTGATTGAAAGGGGACTACTAGGGTAACTATAGAGTCATTAAGCATAATTTGTCCCAATAATATAATACTTAACCATTGAACAGCATAGCTATGGCAGTTATTGGATTATAAATGCCATAGCTTTGCCAGGCAAACTGAATAACGCACGTTAGCGCGTTATGATTGGTTTGCCTGTCAAAGCTATGGCATTTATAATCCAATAACTGCCATAGCTATGCTGTTCAATGGTTATATTTACATTATGTTAATTATTAATTAATTTTTTTGAATTTTTGTCACATCAATTTGAATTTTCCCGCCTTCAACGAGAAGCGGGGTCAGTTATTGGAACAGCGTAACAATGTAAACAAAATATAGTACAACATGAAAAAACACGGAACTCGCAAAAAATATGAAATATTTTATTAACCATCACATTGTTTTGCACATTTTATATAAAACATCAATTTAGTCACTTTCATAGCAATTTTACAAAATTATTTTTTAAAAAAAACGAATTTCGTAAGGCGGATGACGAACAAGTGAACAGTCTCGAAGATTGACACGAAAATGATGTCTCACTCTCGCTGTCATTTTTGGAAATTTTAAGTGCAGTGCGAGAAATTGGAATTTACGAAGAAACCAGGAGTGAATTAATTGGATGACGGAAATGTAATCTGCTTTGGAAAGTCATAGTTTCTATCATTATTATTCGTAGAACTTGTGGAACTGGCCACATGATGCGACCCAGATTGTGACCCAGTTAGGCGCAGTACAACAGCTGATTCAGTGTTTAAATTTTTTGCAGGGTGAGTTAATTCTGACAGAGTTACTATGGCGTGTTTTTTCTGTTGTGTTGAGACAGTTCTGTTGTAAGATTGGGAGAAGCTTCTCATTTATGGTTCGCCATAAACAAATTTGTGCCGAGCTTCGTACCCCATATCATTGAGATGCTGAATGGCCGTCACCCGCAAACGGCGAGGAGTGTATTTAGTTTCAACTTTTGCAGCCGCATGATTTCATTTGTCGGATAAAAACGGGTAAATGTGCGTTTTAAAAGTGGTTTGAACATTAACCAGACTCTTCAGGACCCAGCCATGGCTTTTTATAACATTGATTGAACAAACTTTGGGATTTTTGTCAGCTTTATCAAAGCACAGGAAACAGCGGTTTAACATGTTTACAGGACAGTCGACCGTCTCGGTTGCATATATTAATTCTTTTTTAACATCTGCTATTTTCGTCTGTATGAGATATCTCCCCTCTGAAAATTTTTTGGTTTTATTTCATGTTTTTAAATTACATATTCTCCAGACTCGTCAATGTGATACTCAATTATGACTGTAATTTTAACTGGTGGTGAAATTCCGTAGCTCGGGAAATAAAATTTATAGAACAAATGGTAGAAATGGGAGAAATTATGGTACTTTTTAGATGATTGGACATTTTCCGTTGTGTATTTAATGCAATGTATATTTTAAAATTAATAAAATATTTTTTTCTCAGGCTGTGCTGTTGTTTTGATATGAAACTTCTTAAAAAATAGTCCAGAGAGTGAAATATTCATACGCATAGTGTAATGATCATGTGATCAATGTGAGTTATTGTACCGTATTTGCCACATGTCTCAAACATGTTTATATAGTAAAGTTGCAAAGCAAATGTAAATATAGACATATATAAACGAATGTTGGTTGTTGTTATAGGCATTGACAGTCGTTGCGTGTACAAAATTGTTTGATGCCCTTTTGTTGCCAGTGCCAACATTCATTAGTATGCTCAATATTATTATGATTGAAAGGGGACTACAAGGGTAACCATAGAGTCATTAAGCATAATTTCTCCCTATAATATAATACAGACATGTATAAACGAATGTTGGTTGCTGTTATAGGCATTGATAGAAGTTGCGTGTACAAAATTGTTTGATGCCATTTTGTTGCCAGTGTCAACCTTCATTATCATATTCAATATGATTATGATTAAAAGAGGACTACTAGGGTAACCATAGAGTCATTAAGCATGATTTGTCTCTATAATATAATACAGACATGTATAAACGAATATTCGTTGCTGTTATAGGCATTGATAGAAGTTGCGTGTACAAATTTGTTTGATGCCATTTTGTTGCCAGTGCCAACGTTCATGATCATGTTCAATATTATTATGATTGAAAGAGGACTACTTGGGTAACCATAGAGTCATTGAGCATAATTTGTCCCAATAATATAATACAGACATGTATAAACGAATGTTCGTTGCTGTTATAGGCATTGACAGAAGTTGCGTGTACAAAATTGTTTGATGCCATTTTGTTGCCAGTGTCAACCTTCATTATCATGTTCAATATTATTATGATTGAAAGAGGACTACTAGGGTAACCATAGACTCATTAAGCATGATTTGTCTCTATAATATAATACAGACATGTATAAACGAATGATTGTTGCTGTTATAGGCATTGATAGAAGTTGCGTGTACAAAATTGTTCGATGCCATTTTGTTGCCAGTGCCAACATTCATTACTATGATCAATATCATTATGATTGAAAGGGGACTACTAGGATAACCATAGAGTCATTAAGCATGATTTGTCTCTATAATATAATACAGATATGTATAAATGAATGATTGTTGCTGTTTTAGGCATTGACAGAAGTTGCGTGTACAAAATTGTTTGATGCCATTTCATCGCCGGTGCCAACATTCATGATTATGCTCAATATCATTGTGATTGAAAGGGGACTATTAGGGTAATCATAGAGTCATTAAGCATAATTTGTCCCAATAATATAATACAGACATGTAAAAACGAATGTTGGTTGCTGTTATAGGCATTGACAGAAGTTGCGTGTACAAAATTGTTTTAGGGCATTTTGTTGCCAGTGTCAACCTTCATCATCATATTCAATATTATTATGATTGAAAGAGGACTACTAGCGTAACCATAGAGTCATTAAGCATGATTTGTCTCTATAATATAATACAGACATGTATAAACGAATATTCGTTGCTGTTATAGGCATTGATAGAAGTTGCGTGTACAAAATTGTTTGATGCCATTTTTTTGCCAGTGCCAACATTCATTATTATGCTCAATATCATTGTGATTGAAAGAGGACTACTAGGGAAACCATAGAGTCATTGAGCATGATTTGTCCCAATAATATAATACAGACATGTATAAACGAATGTTGGTTGTTGTTACAGGCATTGACAGACGTTCCGTGTACAAAATTGTTTGATGCCATTTTGTTCCCAATGTCAACTCTCTTTATCATGTTCAATATTATTATGATTGAAAGAGGACTACTAGGGTAACCATAGAGTCATTGAGCATGATTTGCCCCAATAATATAATACAGACATGTATAAACGAATGTTGGTTGCTGTTATAGGCATTGACAGAAGTTGCGTATACAAAATTGTTCTTTGCCATTTTGTTGCCAGTGTCAACCTTCATTATCATGTTCAATATTATTATGATTGAAAGAGGACTACAAGGGTAACCATAGAGTCATTAAGCATGATTTGTCTCTATAATATAATACAGACATGTATAAACGAATATTCGTTGCTGTTATAGGCATTGATAGAAGTTGCGTGTACAAAATTGTTTGATGCCATTTTGTTGCCAGTGCCAACATTCATTACTATTATCAATATCATTATGATTGAAAGAGGACTACTAGGGTAACCATAGAGTCATTAAGCATGATTTGTTCGTATAATATAATACAGACATGTTTGAAGGAATGTTGGTTGCTGTTATAGGCATTGACAGACGTTACGAGTACAAAATTGTTTGATGCCATTTTGTTGCCAATGTCAACTCTCATTATCATGTTCAATATCATTATGATTGAAAGAGGACTACTAGGGTAACCATAGAGTCATTGAGCATGATTTGCCCCAATAATATAATACAGACATGTATAAACGAATGTTGGTTGTTGTTATAGGCATTGACAGACGTTGCGTGTACAAAATTGTTTGATGCCATTTTGTTGCCAGTGCCAACATTCATTAGTATGCTCAATATCATTGTGATTGAAAGGGGACTACTAGGGTAACCATAGAGTCATTAAGCATAATTTGTCCCAATAATATAATACAGACATGTATAACCGAATTTTCGTTGCTGTTATAGGCATTGACAGAAGTTGCGTGTACAAAATTGTTTGATGACATTTTGTTGCCAGTGTCAACCTTCATTATCATTTTCAATATTATTATGATTGAAAGAGGACTTCTAGGGTAACCATAGAGTCATTAAGCATGATTTGTCTCTATAATATAATACAGACATGTATAAATGAATGATTGTTGCTGTTATAGGCATTGACAGAAGTTGCGTGTACAAAATTGTTTGATGCCATTTTGTTGCCAGTGCCAACATTCATTACTATGATCAATATCATTATGATTGAAAGAGGACTACTAGGGTAACCATAGAGTCATTAAGCATGATTTGTTCGTATAATATAATACAGACATGTTTGAAGGAATGTTGGTTGCTGTTATAGGCATTGACAGACGTTACGAGTACAAAATTGTTTGATGCCATTTTGTTGCCAATGTCAACTCTCATTATCATGTTCAATATCATTATGATTGAAAGAGGACTACTAGGGTAACCATAGAGTCATTGAGCATGATTTGCCCCAATAATATGATACAGACATGTATAAACGAATGTTGGTTGTTGTTATAGGCATTGACAGACGTTGCGTGTACAAAACTGTTTGATGCCATTTTGTTGCCAGTGCCAACATTCATTATCATGTTCAATATCATTGTGATTGAAAGGGGACTACTAGGGTAACCATAGAGTCATTAAGCATGATTTGTCTCTATAATATAATACAGACATGTATAAACGAATGTTCGTTGCTGTTATAGGCATTGGCAGAAGTTGCGTGTACAAAATTGTTTGATGACATTTTGTTGCCAGTGTCAACCTTCATTATCATGTTCAATATTATTATCATTGAAAGAGGACTACTAGGGTAACCATAGAGTCATTAAGCATGATTTGTCTCTATAATATAATACAGACATGTATAAATGAATGATTTTTGCTGTTATAGGCATTGACAGAAGTTCCGTGTACAAAATTGTTTGATGCCATTTTGTTGCCAGTGCCAACATTCATTACTATGATCAATATCATTATGATTGAAAGAGGACTACTAGGGTAACCATAGAGTCATTAAGCATGATTTGTTCGTATAATATAATACAGACATGTTTGAAGGAATGTTGGTTGCTGTTATAGGCATTGACAGACGTTACGAGTACAAAATTGTTTGATGCCATTTTGTTGCCAATGTCAACTCTCATTATCATGTTCAATATCATTATGATTGAAAGAGGACTACTAGGGTAACCATAGAGTCATTGAGCATGATTTGCCCCAATAATATAATACAGACATGTATAAACGAATGTTGGTTGTTGTTATAGGCATTGACAGACGTTGCGTGTACAAAATTGTTTGATGCCATTTTATTGCCAGTGCCAACATTCATTATTATGCTCAATATCATTGTGATTGAAAGGGGACTACTAGGGTAACCATAGAGTCATTGAGCATGATTTGTCCCAATTATATAATACAGACATGTATAAACGAATGTTGGTTGTTGTTATAGGCATTGTCAGACGTTGCGTGTACAAAATTGTTTGATGCCATTTTATTGCCAGTGCCAACATTCATTATTATGCTCAATATCATTGTGATTGAAACAAGACTACCAGGGTAACCATAGAGTCATTGAGCATGATTTGTCCCAATTATATAATACAGACATGTATAAACGAATGTTGGTTGTTGTTATAGGCATTGACAGACGTTGCGTGTACAAAATTGTTTGATGCCATTTTGTTGCCAGTGCCAACATTCATTATTATGATCAATATCATTGTGATTGAAAGGGGACTACTAGGGTAACCATAGAGTCATTAAGCATAATTTGTCCCAATAATATAATACAGACATGTATAAACGAATGTTCGTTGCTGTTATAGGCATTGACAGAAGTTGCGTGTACAAAATTGTTTGATGCCATTTTGTTGGCAGTGTCAACCTTCATTATCATGTTCAATATTATTATGATTGAAAGAGGACTTCTAGGGTAACCATAGAGTCATTAAGCATGATTTGTCTCTATAATATAATACAGACATGTATAAACGAATATTCGTTGCTGTTATAGGCATTGATAGAAGTTGCGTGTACAAAATTGTTTGATGCCATTTTGTTGCCAGTGCCAACATTCATTACTATTATCAATATCATTATGATTGAAAGAGGACTACTAGGGTAACCATAGAATCATTGAGCATGATTTGCCCCAATAATATAATACAGACATGTATAAACGAATGTTGGTTGTTGTTATAGGCATTGACAGACGTTGCGTGTACAAAATTGTTTGATGCCATTTTGTTGCCAGTGCCAACATTCATTAGTATGCTCAATATCATTGTGATTGAAAGGGGACTACTAGGGTAACCATAGAGTCATTAAGCATAATTTGTCCCAATAATATAATACAGACATCTATAAACGAATGTTCGTTGCTTTTATAGGCATTGACAGAAGTTGCGTGTACAAAATTGTTTGATGACATTTTGTTGCCAGTGTCAACCTTCATTATCATGTTCAATATTATTATGATTGAAAGAGGACTACTAGGGTAACCATAGAGTCATTAAGCATGATTTGTTCGTATAATATAATACAGACATGTTAGAAGGAATGTTGGTTGCTGTTATAGGCATTGACAGACGTTACGAGTACAAAATTGTTTGATGCCATTTTGTTGCCAATGTCAACTCTCATTATCATGTTCAATATCATTATGATTGAAAGAGGACTACTAGGGTAACCATAGAGTCATTGAGCATGATTTGCCCCAATAATATAATACAGACATGTATAAACGAATGTTGGTTGTTGTTATAGGCATTGACAGACGTTGCGTGTACAAAATTGTTTGATGCCATTTTATTGCCAGTGCCAACATTCATTATTATGCTCAATATCATTGTGATTGAAAGGGGACTACTAGGGTAACCATAGAGTCATTGAGCATGATTTGTCCCAATTATATAATACAGACATGTATAAACGAATGTTGGTTGTTGTTATAGGCATTGACAGACGTTGCGTGTACAAAATTGTTAGTTGCCATTTTATTGCCAGTGCCAACATTCATTATTATGCTCAATATCATTGTGATTGAAACAAGACTACCAGGGTAATCATAGAGTCATTGAGCATGATTTGTCCCAATTATATAATACAGACATGTATAAACGAATGTTGGTTGTTGTTATAGGCATTGACAGACGTTGCGTGTACAAAATTGTTTGATGCCATTTTGTTGCCAGTGCCAACATTCATTATTATGCTCAATATCATTGTGATTGAAAGGGGACTACGAGGGTAACTATAGAGTCATTAAGCATAATTGTCCCAATAATATAATACAGACATGTATAAACGAATGTTGGTTGCTGTTATAGGCATTGACAGAAGTTGCGTGTACAAAATTGTTTGATGCCATTTTGTTGCCAGTGTCAACCTTCATTATCATGTTCATATTATTATGATTGAAAGGGGACTACTAGGTTAACCATAGAGTCATTAAGGATGATTTGTCTCTATAATATAATACAGACATGTATAAACGAATATTCGTTGCTATTATAGGCATTGATAGAAGTTGCGTGTACAAAATTGTTTGATGCCATTTTGTTGCCAGTGCCAACATTCATTACTATGATCAATATCATTATGATTGAAAGGGAACTACTAGGGAACCATAGAGTCATTAAGCATGATTTGTCTCTATAATATAATACAGACATGTATAAACGAATGTTCGTTGCTGTTATAGGCATTGACAGAAGTTGCGTGTACAAAATTGTTTTATGCCATTTTGTTGCCAGTGTCAACCTTCATTATCATGTTCAATATCATTATGATTGAAAGAGGACTACTAGGGAACCATAGAGTCATTAAGCATGATTTGTCTCTATAATATAATACAGACATGTATAAATGAATGATTGTTGCTGTTATAGGCATTGATAGAAGTTGCGTGTACAAAATTGTTTGATGCCATTTTGTTGCCAGTGCCAACATTCATTACTATGATCAATATCATTATGATTGAAAGGGGACTACTAGGGTAACCATAGAGTCATTAAGCATAATTTGTCCCAATAATATAATACAGACATGTATAAACGAATGATCGTTGCTGTTATACGCATTGACAGAAGTTGCGTGTACAAAATTGTTTGATGTCATTTTGTTGCCCGTACCAACCTTCATTATCATGTTTAATATCATTATGATTGAAAGAGGATTACTAGGGTAACCATAGAGTGATTGAGCATGATTTGTCCCGATAATATAATACAGACATGTATAAACGAATGTTGGTTGCTGTTATATGCATTGACAGAAGTTGCGTGTTCAAAATTGTTTGATGTTATTTTGTTACCCGTACCAACCTTCATTATCATGTTCAATATCAGTATGATTGAAAGAGGATTACTAGGGTAACAATAGAGTCATTGAGCATGATTTGTCCCGATAATATAATACAGACATGTATAAACGAATGTTGGTTGCTGTTATATGCATTGACAGAAGTTGTACAAAATTGTTTGATGCCATTTTGTTGCCAGTGCCAACATTCATTATTATGCTCAACATCATTATGATTGAAAGGGGACTACTAGGGTAACCATAGAGTCATGAAGCCTGGTTTGTCACTATAATTTAATACAAACATGGATGGACTAATTTTCGTGTCTTCAATAGGCATTGAGAGAAGTTGCCATGTGAAACTAGAAGTGTGTTTTAATAAACGATTGCGAGACACTCCAACTGCCTAGGCTTTATTAACTGCAGTCAGACGATGCCTCATTGTGGTAAAATGAACAAAAAGGGTCACAGATGCCAATGATTTAACAAAATGTGGAGCTTCTTGCAGAAATAAACATAGGCAAAAAATTAAATAAATAAATAAATAATAAAAGAAAAGGCATACATTCATAATTAAACATACACGGAGAGCTAATGATTACTGAAGTTTTTAAAAGCACTAGATCTTGGTAGATATATAATATAGAGATATTAAGATGCCATTAACATTTAATATACATATGGTAAAAGGTGATTTACTTTTATGTCCAGTATAGTTAAACGTCACAAAAGCTACATGAACCGGTAGTGAGTGAGTGTGAAAGTGTTTTCTATCTGCAGTTTACTAGTACGCGCTAACAATTACTTTTACAGTGCTAGTAAACTCGCCCGCAATGTCGCAAATAAACATTTCAGACCAGTATCGAACGAACCAGTAAAGACTTAATCTAAGGTAAAACCACGGTGTAGATAATTGTTTTAGTTTAAAGGCTAACGCCTTATCAACCGGGCGACTGCGGTGTAACTCCGTATAGCGGTGTTGCAGCATAAACGTGCTACAACACGTCTATGCGGGGAATTTTGGCGCATAAAGAGGATGCCTATATGCGGCAAAAGCGCTACCTTCCGCCCTATAAAGAAAACATTTAAAGTACGATCTATAATACTCTTCATTATCATCATCTACACCTCCATCATCATTACCACCTTCACTAAAAACACCACTAATACCACCACCACAACCACCATCACCATCTTCATCATCACCATCATTGTCATCGGGGCCTCCGAGACTGAATTGCTAGAGTCGCCAACCCATTCTCGCTTAGGTCCCATCCGCATGGGTTCGAATTCCGACCGGACCTGACGTCTTAATGGGATAGAATTTTCATGAGGGTATCTCCTGGCTGACTTGAGGAAGGTCGATGGTTCTACCTAGATGCTTGATTCGACTATTACGGACAATCGGGTATCTTGGATCTACCTCCATCTATAACTGGCCGGGTGTCACTATGTGACAGAAATAATGTTGGTGTCATCGGCGTCATCATAATCTTCACCATCGCAAACACAATCATCATTATCAAAATACAAAATAACTGATAGAAACTTTCGAAACATCACAATAATAATAATAATATATTAAAGAATTGATAACGACCGCAAGCGCGTAAAAAACATGTTTTTTTTATTGAAAAATCACGATGTATACGAACAACGGAATCGGAAATCAAATATATTTCAGCTATTTTTATTTATTATGTTTTAAAGAAAATATAAACAGATAGTCAATAAAATTACAAAGCAGTGCAATATGTCTTTAAAATTTTTAATTGAGTTTGGAGTAACATAAGTCGAATTGTAACTGTTATCAACGGCGGCATTTTACTCGGCTTCGGTAATTAGAGATTAGAAGGGATTAGCGTACCTATCAAATTTAATTGTCCGTGACGGTACTCAATATCAATTTGTTAATTAATACTAATTGATAAGATAGATAACTAGAATTACTCGGTTCACTTCTCTAATAATTATCGATATCTGGTTGTTTTAATTAACATTGATTACACATCGTTAAAAAAACTTTTGAAGTTAATTTTTTTTATAGATTTTTAAACTACAGACCAAATTTTACTTCCAGTTATAGAGGGTATTCGAATTTTAGAAGTTTGAGTTATCGAAGTTGTCCTAATGTAATTTATATATAAAACCGATCGGGACAAAATAATGACTTCGAGTTATCCGTGGTAATCGAGATATCGAAGTTTGAGTTATTGAAGTTCTACTGTACGGTATTTCGATTTAAACACACAAACTTTGCAGAGAAATACATAGCGATCTGACTGTACCTTTTATATCATTTCGATTTAAGCGAAATTTCGATTCAACCGATTTCTAATTAACGAGAGTCGACTGTTAGTTTAAAGTGATGTGATATTCCATAACATACCATTTAATTCAAACAATATGTGTAAAATTTAGTTTTGAATCTTTGCAGAAATCTCTATGTATGTTAATTAAAGACATTTACATCAAAACTGAAAAACAGCAGCAAAACTCGCAATTCTGCTTCTTAGGTAGAAAATCTGTATCTGCATCGAGTAAACAATTTTTCTTACACAAATCCAAATATACATCTCGTCGTAGTTTCGGGAATTTTGACAGTTTACACGTAAGGACAAATCCCTTATCTACTTATATTTGTAGTTTCGGGATTTTTGATGACAACATTTATATCTAATAGAGATACGGGAATTTTGATACATGTTTTTTATCAACTTTCTGATTGGTCTTTGGGTCCAGTATTTTCACAAAAAGAGCGGGAACTTTAAATATTGCAATGTAATAAAAAACACCCAGAGAGCAAAATTGCAGATACTGGATTTTTGAACGGTGCCGACGTAATACATTCGCCGAAAACTTATTCTTTGCAAACGGCTTGTTTCCAAATGAAAAGCCGTTTAACTCGGAGCCTCACATGAGATCCGAGCTGTTTGTCGTCTGAATTATACATGTACATGTACTTGCAAATTTCTTTTAATGAAAGTTAAAAATCAGCAGATGATTAAAGTTGCAGATGAAATGTATTTGGCGCAAAAGGAGTTTATCATTTATAATCATTAATCCGTTTTTGTCGAGTTATAAGCACTTTTTAAGTTTCGAACTAAGTAGTTAAAATTAGTCCTCTTTATGCGTCAAAAAGGCATCCTTGCGCAGTATATAAGCAACACCGTCTTTATGTGTTGAACACTGCCGCATAAACATGTCAAACATCTTTATGTTGAAATTTCTCGCATAGACGTGTCGGGCGCGTTTATGTGGCGCTACACTGCGGGCAATCCACCATTATATTGCTTGTTATGCCAGTTCTTCACTATGAAATGTTAATACATTTTGGCAACCAAGGTAGCTTTCAATTTCGGTTTATTGCTTTCTTTCGGCAAATATAAAAATTGGTGTAATTTCCATGCATCCAAACATCAAATGCACGATAAAAGCAATTTTCACTAACCTACTTTTACTAAGACAGTTTCAAGACACAGTTAATTGTTTATAAAGAGTGCAAATGGTTGGCTCGGCAATGGAAAAGCTAACAATATTATCATTAAAATTTTCTTATTTTGCACATAATATTGAAAACAAAAAATAATACAAAAATATAACAATAGAAATAAATAAATAAATAAATAAATAAATAAATAAATAAAATACTACTACATTTAACGTTTACTGTTTTGTTACCCCCGCTCCAACGAAGTTGGCGGGGGATATAGAAATGGGTTCCGTCCGTTCGTCTGTTCGTCCATTGGTCCATTAGTCTGTTCGTCCGTTCGTCCGTCACAAGTACAATGTTAAGTTTTTTCGTTGAAAGTTTTACAACCAGTTAAAATTCTTATTTTAAGAAATTAATATTCTAATTTATCTTTAAACATGTGTATATGTTTTTACATAATTTATTGACCAGAAAACCCATCTAGAACAAAATGTTAACCTTTTGCGTTAAAGTTTGCTACATGTTTTATATAAGGATTTAAGAATAGCAAGTTAATAATAATAAATTCATACCAAAAAGAAATAGTGCAATTACTTCAAAAGTGTTTACATATTTCTCTGCAACATTTCAATACCTGCAATTTTAGTATTTCTTGATAAAATTGCATATTTTATATGAAAATGTACATTCTGAGAAAATGAACTTGCTCATTTATTTTATAGGATTTTCTCTAGATATCATGTAATCATTAAAAGAAGTTAAACATATATACATGGTTTTTTGGTTTTTTAAGTGGTTCAGTATTTTTTGGGGTAAATATGTCAATTTTAAAAAGAAAACACTGATTTTGAGAAAATTCTTTTTTGTGGCTATTATCAATTTACTGTTATCTTTGATGTAGTTCTTTATATTGGGTGGGTATTTTAGTGTAGGATTTTATTTTCTAAAAAAATATACATTTATTATTTATTATACAAAAATTTAAAAAAAGGGATGATGATTATTATGCTACTGCTGTTGATGACAATGATGATGATGATGTTGAATTTATGCTAGGGATGATGTTTAGTTTTATTAATGAGGATGATGATGCTCTTGATAATTTTCATACAGTGGAACATACTTTTAATGAATATCATTAAGTTAGCAAAATTAGTGATATGTAATAGTAATTATTACATTGTTACATATATATTTTTTTCATTAATAGCAAATTACATGTGGAATTTTTCAACCAACAACTTATCTCTTTGATGATGATGCTGATGAACAAATTTTCCCTTTTATTATTTCCTGTTTTTCAAAATGATGTTATATATTTTAACATATGCATTTAAACCTAAATAGCTTATAATCACTTTTGTTTTCAATGAATACAACATCAACAACAAAAATTAAAAAAAAAAACATGAGAAAAAGAATCAAGTTATATCCATGCGTTACTGATGAAAAATGCTTACTACTTATGGATATTGTTGATATTATGATTGAAATATTAAATGTCATTTAAAAACATTATAGTTTTCTGTCATTGTTAAGATAACAAAAGACTCTAACATGATATTAAATATATTAGTTGTAATCACTGAAACTATTGGTAGAAAATAGAAAGTTAGTAGAGCGGGGGATCTGAATGACAATGTCTTCTTGTTACATGTATATAAGACAACCTTTCCTACATATAGCGGAAAAGTTACTTCATTTGACATTCTTTGATTAATATACATGTATATAGCGTTGCTACTAAATATAGTGGTTCGACATCTCTCACAGACTCGGTTCGAATCCTAGTTTGAGAAAAATGTCAGTTTGCTTGCCTAAGGTCAGTGGTTTACCCGAGTATTCCGGTTTCCTCCATCATCACATAACAGTCCATTTATAAAGTGAAAAATCTTGACTACGTTATAAAACACCATTACTCAACTGATACTAGCGAAGTAATTTGTTTCAGGGAAGAATGAGATAACGGACAGAATTTTTACAGTTTCTGAAGTCGTCACGACGTCTGACAGTCGTCAGTTGTTTTTAACACTATAAAACTACCCTTTAATCGACATTCTGGTCAAAGGCAGACAATACTTTGCATAGTGTAAACAATTTTATAATTTTTTTTTTTTTTTTTTTTTTTTTTTTTTTATTTGGTTTGTGTACCCCGTTTCAAATGTCTGTGGCCTGGTTCGTCCTATTGAATATCTGAATCTGTAATTCGTTGCCCAATAAGCCAGCTGTACTGTGTTTATGGTGATTTCAAAAAACATCAACTTTATTTTGAGGAAACTTGTTACTTCTTACAAATAATGTTTTTGGAGGATAAAAAACATTTAATACTTTCAAATTTTCACCGTGCAGCTTACTTTAGTGCGGTAAGCAAACACAATCTCGAAATATTTTGTGCTGACGACATATTTTGTCGATATACGTTATAATGTACATCTTATTAGTTCGGTTATGTGTTTGTCCTTGACAAAATTATGAATTTTTCTTAAAAATACTTTTCATTTTAATTTTTTTTTGCGTCATACATTTATTTCCAAAACATAATAGCGGTAACGCAATATTTCGGCATTTAAATACTAGGTTAAAGGGGTTAAACCCGTTATCACTAAAAATTATTTATTTATTTATTTATTTATTTATTTATTTTTAAAACGCTTAAGTTTTTCTCTCCGGCACAAATTTATACTCTGCGAATTATAGCTATAAAGACTTATTTAGAACTCGTTACTAATGCTATGTAAAGCATTTTCAAGTTTACCAGTTTCAATATTTCAAATATTTCAGAAACATTACTAATGCACAGGACAGACAAAATAATTTGAAGCACATCTATCTAAATAGATCCACTTCGACCTGGATAAACATTTAAAAAATCTTTTACATTTATTCTAGCGCTTTCATCCCTTATGGGACTTTTCAAGAAGACTCCAGGTCGAAGTTTGTTATTTATTATACATGTATATGATACTGTGTACTGCTTTACAAACTCTTTGGAATATATATATATATATATATATATATATATATATATATATATATATATATATATATATATATATATATATATATATATGACAGGTTTCAATGCTGATTTAAATGTGATAAACGTTTTATCTTTTTGAAAAATTTTTCAACTCCCCTTAATAAAATCAGTATACGATGAATTTCAGACAGAAGATAAGGGCAATTATCCAGTTTGTTAGTTGGTCGTAAATGACTGATATTATAATAAATATGGTCAAAATCTGCTGAATTTACTATTATCGCCAAATAAACTATATGACTGGAATTATTATCCAGGGTCCTTACCAGCATGTGGTTGCCGGTAACTGTTCTAACCATCAACTGTACTGATCATCATATTAAAAAATGTTTAACATAATACTACCCCTCCTGCCTTATTGTCTCATAACGACTTAATATCAATAACAGACGTTAAATTGCCCACTGTTAAAGTATCTGGTATTTAAAAAAAATGTTCATCATTGTTTGATTAATCTGAAGTTCTTGACAATTAAGGATGTGTGAAAAAGATTACTGTGTCAATTCCTGTTTACAAATTTGCTCGCTGTCTAGTTTATTTATAACTTTTGTACAAGATTAAATATTATCCTTCTCACTTGACTTTTACTCTAAATTACTTTTCGTCTACCATTAGCAAGTTTATGTCACATTTGCTACTGCATTTTAAAAGCTGGTTGCAGCCTTGGTAAATTTATTCCTTTTGAACGTAGCTGAATATGTGTCTTTGTTTTTTCGCTTGATGTTTTTCTTATTCTTATTTTATTTTTCGCTTAGACTTATTTAGATTTCTCGTAGTGATTTTCGCGAAGTTCTTTATTATTATTACTATTATTATTATTTCATTTTATTTTTATTTTTTCGCGTAAACTTATTTTGATTTTCTCGTGGTGCGATGCATGGATGCTGTTTAAATGCTTAGCTTCTATTCAATTATGTTATTCAAGAAAGTCATAATTATATATTTTTATTTTAATTAAAGAATTCTTAAAGCAAAAAATCACAATATCAGAAAAAGGTATATGCTGATCAATATAAATGTATTGGTCATTTCGTTTTCTAAAACAATAAAATTATTAACGATTCTAATTGCTCACTATGAACCCATCTGGTCAAAAAGCAATTGAAATGTTTTAAGTATGTATTTCATAAGTATCGTTCTTGTTAAATCATTTTCGATCCGTTCATTTGCAATAAGAAAAACTAATGTCTATCTAATGTAAAAATAAAATAAAGAAAATATCGCTGAATTATGGGAATATATTTTGTTACGATTAGTCAAATTAATTTTGTAAAATAATAATCAAAAAAAAAACTTTAATGCCCTTTACAATTGACAGACTAATAAATGTCCTTTGTGTATTTAACAGGATTATTGAAAGAACAGATGCGAGATTTATTTCACCGTCCATCAACCTATTTCAAATCACTCAAAAATTTTAAAATGATTATTTATGCAGCTGGACAACACTTGTTAAGTCAATATATTCACATACCAGCATTCAGAAATTAAAGCAACCAACAGTCGTTTATACATGTCTGTATTATATTATAAAGTTAATTCATGCTTAATGACTCTACGGTTACCCTAGAAGTCCTCTTTCAATCATAATGATATTGAACATAGTAATGAAAGTTGACACTGTCAACAAAATGGCATCAAACAATTTTGTACACACAACTTCTATCAATGACTATAACAGCAACCAACATTCGTTTATACAAGTCCGTATTATATTATACGGCCAAATCATGCTTAATGAGTCTATGGTTACACTAGTAGTCCTCTTTCAATCATAATGATATTGAGCATAGTAATGATGGTTGACACCGGCAACAAAATGGCATCAAACAATTTTGTACACGCAACTTCTATCAATGCCTATAACAGCAAACATCATTTGTTTGTTCATGTCTGTATTATATTATCGGGACAAATCATGCTTAATGACTCTATGGTTACCGTAATAGTCCTCTTTCAATCATAATGATATTGAACATGATAATGAAGGTTGGCACTGGCAACAAAATGGCATCAAACAATTTTGTACCCGTAACGTCTGTCAATGCCTACAACAGGAACCAACATTCGTTTATACATGTCTATATTATATTATCGAGGCAAATTATGCTTAATGAATCTATGGTTACCCTAGTAGTCCTCTTTCAATCATAATGATATTAAACATGATAATAAAGGTTGACACTGGCAACAAAATGGCATCAAACAATTTTGTACACGCAACTTCTGTAGATGCCTACAACAGCAACCAACATTCTTTCATTCATATCTGTATTATATTATCTGGACAAATTATGCTTAATGACTCTATGCTTACCCTAGTAGTCCTCTTTCAAACAAAATAATATTGAACTTGATACTAAAGGTTGACACTGGCAACAAAATGGCATCAAACAATTTTGTACACGCAACTTCTGTGAATGCCTATAACAGCAGCTAACATTCGTTTATACGTGCCTGTTTTATGTTATCGAGAAAAATCATGCTTAATGACTCTATGGTTACCCTAGTAGTCCTCTTTCAATCATAATGATATTGAACTTGATAATGAAGGTTGGCACTGGCAACAAAATGGCATCAAACAATTTTGTACACGTAACGTCTGCCAATGCCTACAACAGCAACGATCATTCCTTTAAACATGTCTGTATTATATTATATGGACAAATCATGCTTAATGACTCTACGGTTGCCCTAGTAGTCCTCTTTCAATCATAATGATATTGAACATGATAATTAAGGTTGGCACTAACAACAAAATGGCATCATACAATTTTGTACACGCAATTTTTGTCAATGCCTATAACAGCAACCAACATTCGTTTATACATGTCTATATTATATTATCGAGGCAAATTATGCTTAATGAATCTATGGTTACCCTAGTAGTCCTTTTTCAATCATAATGATATTGAACATGATAATGAAAGTTGACACTGGCAACAAAATGGCATCAAACAATTTTGTACACGCAACTTCTGTAGATGCCTACAACAGCAACCAACATTCGTTCATTCATATCTGTATTATATTATCTGGACAAATTATGCTTAATGACTCTATGGTTACCCTAGTAGTCCTCTTTCAAACAAAATAATATTGAACTTGATAATAAAGGTTGACACTGGCAACAAAATGGCATCAAACAATTTTGTACACGCAACTTCTGTGAATGCCTATAACAGCCGCTAACATTCGTTTATACATGTGTGTTTTATGTTATCGGGAAAAATCATGTTTTATGACTCTATGGTTACCCTAGTAGTCCTCTTTCAATCAAAATGATATTGAACTAGATAATGAAGGTTGACACTGGCAACAAAATGGCATCAAACAATTTTGTACACGCAACTTGTGTGAATGCCTATAACAGCAACTAACATTCGTTTATACATTTGTGTATTATAATATATGGGCAAATCATTTTTAATGACTCTATGGTTACCCTACTAGTCCTCTTTCAATCATAATGATATTGAACATGATGATTCAGGTTGGCAGTAACATCAAAATGGCATCATACAATTTTGTACACGCAACGTCTGTCAATGCCTATAACAGCAACCAACATTCGTTTATACATGTCTGTCTTATATTATCGAGTCAAATTATGCTTAATGACTCTATGGTTACCCTAGAAGTCCTCTTTCAATCATAATGATATTGAACATGATAATGAAGGTTGGCACTGGCAACAAAATCACATCAAACAATTTTGTACACGCAAAGTCTGTCAATGCCTATAACAGCAACCAACATTCGTTTATACAAGTCCGTATTATATTATACGGCTAAATCATGCTTAATGAATCTATGGTTACCCTAGTAGTCCTCTTTCAATCATAATGATATTGAACATGATAATGAAGGTTGACACTGGCAACAAAATGGCATCAAACAATTTTGAACACGCAACTTCTGTAGATGCCTACAACAGCAATCAACATTCGTTCATTCATATCCGTATTATATTATCTGGACAAATTATGCTTAATGACTCTATGGTTACCCTAGTAGTCCTCTTTCAAACAAAATGATATTGAACTTGATACTAAAGGTTGACACTGGCAACAAAATGGCATCAAACAATTTTGTACAGGGAACTTCTGTGAATGCCTATAACAGCAATTAACATTTGTTTATACATGTGTTTTTTAATATATATGGACAAATTATGTTTAATGACTCTATGGTTACCCTAGAAGTCCTCTTTCAATCATTATGATATTGAACATGATAATGAAGGTTGGCAATGGCAACAAAATGACATCAAACAATTTTGTACACGCAAAGTCTGTCAATGCCTATAACAGCAACCAACATTTGTTTGTTCATGTCTGTATTATATTATCGGGACAAATCATGCTTAATGAGTCTATGGTTACCCTAGTAGTCCCCTTTCAATCATAATGATATTGAGCATAATAATGAAGGTTGACACTGGCAAAAAATGGCATCAAACAATTTTGTACACGCAAATTCTGTAAATGCCTCTAACAGCAATCAACATTCGTTTATACATGTCTGTATTATATTATCGGGACAAAGCATGCTTAATGTCTCTATGGTTACCCTAGTAGTCCTCTTTCAATCATAATGATATTGAACATAATAATGAAGGTTGGCACTGGCAACAAAATGACATCAAACAATTTTGTACACGCAAAGTCTGTCAATGCCTATAACAGTAACAAACATTCGTTTATACATGTCCGTATTATATCATACGGGTAAATCATGCTTAATGAGTCTATGGTTCCCCTAGTAATCCTCTTTCAATCATAATGATATTGAGCATAGTAATGAAGGTTGACACCGGCAACAAAACGGCATCAAACAATTTTGTACACGCAACTTCTGTCAATGCCTATAACAGCAACCAACATTTGTTTGTTCATGTCTGTATTATATTATCGGGACAAATCATGCTTAATGACTCTATGGTTACCCTAGTAGTCCTCTTTCAATCATAATGATATTGAACTTGATAATGAAGGTTGGCACTGCCAACAAAATGGCATCAAACAATTTTGTACACATAACGTCTGCCAATACCTACAACAGCAACGATCATTCCTTTAAACATGTCTGTATTATAATCTATGGACAAATCATGCTTAATGACTCTACGGTTGCCCTAGTAGTCCTCTTTCAATCATAATGATATTGAACATGATAATTAAGGTTGGCACTAACAACAAAATGGCATCATACAATTTTGAACACGCAATTTTTGTCAATGCCTATAACAGGAACCAACATTCGTTTATACATGTCTATATTATATTATCGAGGCAAATTATGCTTAAGGAAACTATGGTTACCCTAGTAGTCCTCTTTCAAACAAAATAATATTTAACTTGATAATAAAGGTTGACACTAGCAACAAAATCACATCAAACAATTTTGTACACGGAGCTTCTGTGAATGCCTATAACAGCAACTAACATTCGTTTATACATGTGTTTTTTAATATATATGGACAAATTATGCTTAATGACTCTATGGTTACCCTAGAAGTCCTCTTTCAATCATTATGATATTGAACATGATAATGAAGGTTGGCAATGGCAACAAAATGACATCAAACAATTTTGTACACGCAAAGTCTGTCAATGCCTATAACAGTAACAAACATTCGTTTATACATGTCCGTATTATATTATACGGGTAAATCATGCTTAATGACTCTACGGTTGCCCTAGTAGTCCTCTTTCAATCATAATGATATTGAACATGATAATTAAGGTTGGCACTAACAACAAAATGGCATCATACAATTTTTAACATGCAATTTTTGTCAATGCCTATAACAGGAACCAACATTCGTTTATACATGTCTATATTATATTATCGAGGCAAATTATGCTTAATGAAACTATGGTTACCCTAGTAGTCCTCTTTCAATCATAATGATATTGAACATGATAATGAAGGTTGACACTGGCAACAAAATGGCATCAAACAATTTTGTACACGCAACTTCTGTAGATGCCTACAACAGCAACCAACATTCGTTCATTCATATCTGTATTATATTATCTGGACAAATTATGCTTAATGACTCTATGGTTACCCTAGTAGTCCTCTTTCAAACAAAATAATATTGAACTTGATAATAAAGGTTGGCACTGGCAACAAAATCACATCAAACAATTTTGTACACGCAAAGTCTGTCAATGCCTATAACAGCAACCAACATTCGTTTATACATGTCCGTATTATATTATACGGCCAAATCATGCTTAATGAGTCTATGGTTACCCTAGTAGTCCTCTCTCAATCATAATGATATTGAGCATAGTAATGATGGTTGACACCGGCAACAAAATGGCATCAAACAATTTTGTACACGCAACTTCTGTCAATGCCTATAACAGCAACCAACATTTGTTTGTTTATGTCTGTATTATATTATCTGGACAAATCATGACTAATGACTCTATGGTTACCCTAGTAGTCCTCTTTCAATCATAATGATATTGAACATGATAATGAAGGTTGGCACTGGCAACAAAATGGCATCAAACAATTTTGTACACGTAACGTCTGTCAATGCCTACAACAGGAACCAACATTCGTTTATACATGTCTATATTATATTATCGAGGCAAATTATACTTAATGAATCTATAGTTACCCTAGTAGTCCTCTTTCAATCATAATGATATTGAACACGATAATGAAGGTTGACACTGGCAACAAAATGGCATCAAACAATTTTGTACACGCAAGTTCTGTATATGCCTACAATAGCAACCAACATTCGTTCATTCATATCTGTCTTATATTATCTGGACAAATTATGCTTAATGACTCTATGGTTACCCTAGTAGTCCTCTTTCAAACAAAATGATATTGAACTTGGTACTAAAGGTTGACACTGGCAACAAAATGGCATCAAACAATTTTGTACACGGAACTTCTGTGAATGCTTATAACAGCAACTAACATTCGTTTATACATGTGTGTATTATAATATATGGACAAATTTTGCTTAATGACTCTATGGTTACCCTAGAAGTCCTCTTTCAATCATAATGATATTGAACATGATAATGAAGGTTGGCAATGGCAACAAAATGACATCAAACAATTTTGTACACGCAAAGTTGGTCAATGCCTAAAACAGCAACCAACATTTGTTTGTTCATGTCTGTATTATATTATCGGGACAAATCATGCTTAATGACTCTATGGTTACCCTAGTAGTCCTCTTTCAATCATAATGATATTGAACTTGATAATGAAGGTTGGCACTGGCAACAAAGTGGCATCAAACAATTTTGTGCACGTAACGTCTGTCAATGCCTACAACAGGAACCAACATTCGTTTATACATGTCTATATTATATTATCGAGGCAAATTATACTTAATGAATCTATGGTTACCCTAGTAGTCCTCTTTCAATCATAATGATATTGAACACGATAATGAAGGTTGACACTGGCAACAAACTGGCATCAAACAATTTTGTACACGCAACTTCTGTAGATGCCTACAACAGCAACCAACATTCGTTCATTCATATCTGTATTATATTATCTGGACAAATTATGCTTAATGACTCTATGCTTACCCTAGCAGTCCTCTTTCAAACAAAATAATATTGAACTTGATAATAAAGGTTGACACTGGCAACAAAATGGCATCAAACAATTTTGTACACGCAACTTCTGTGAATGCCTATAACAGCAGCTAACATTCGTTTATACATGTGTGTTTTATGTTATCGGGAAAAATCATGCTTAATGACTCTATGGTTACCCTAGTAGTCCTCTTTCAATCATAATGATATTGAACATGATAATGAAAGTTGACACTGGCAACAAAATGGCATCAAACAATTTTGTACACGCAACTTCTGTAGATGTCTACAACAGCAAACAACATTCGTTTATACGTCCCTGTTTTATGTTATCGGGAAAAATCATGCTTAATGACTCTACGGTTACCCTAGTAGTCCTCTTTCAATCATTATGATATTGAACATGATAATTAAGGCTGGCACTGGCAAGAAAATGGCATCAAACAATTTTGTACACGCATTTTTTGTCAATGCCTATAACAGGAACCAACATTCGTTTATACATGTCTATATTATATTTTCGAGGCAAATTATGCTTAATAAATCTATGGTTACCCTAGTAGTCCTCTTTCAATCATAATGATATTAAACATGATAATGAAGGTTGACACTGGCAAAAAATGGCATCAAACAATTTTGTACACGCAACTTCTGTAGATGCCTACAACAGCAACCAACATTCGTTCATTCATATCTGTCATATTATCTGGACAAATTATGCTTAATGACTCTATGGTTACCCTAGTAGTCCTCTTTCAAACAAAATGATATTGAACTTGGTACTAAAGGTTGACACTGGCAACAAAATGGCATCAAACAATTTTGTACACGGAACTTCTGTGAATGCCTATAACAGCAACTAACATTCGTTTATACATGTGTGTTTTATAATATATGGACAAATTTTGCTTAATGACTCTATGGTTACCCTAGAAGTCCTCTTTCAATCATAATGATATTGAACATGATAATGAAGGTTGGCAATGGCAACAAAATGACATCAAACAATTTTGTACACGCAAAGTTTGTCAATGCCTATAACAGCATCCAACATTTGTTTGTTCATGTCTGTATTATATTATCGGGACAAATCATGCTTAATGACTCTATGGTTACCCTAGTAGTCCTCTTTCAATCATAATGATATTGAACTTAATAATGAAGGTTGGCACTGGCAACAAAATGGCATCAAACAATTTTGTACACGTAACGTCTGCCAATGCCTACAACAGCAACGATCATTCCTTTAAACATGTCTGTATTATATTATCTGGACAAATCATGCTTAATGACTCTACGGTTGTCCTAGTAGTCCTCTGTCAATCATAAGGATATTGAACATGATAATGAAGGTTGGCACTAACAACAAAATGGCATCAAAAAATTTTGTACACGCAACTTCTATAGATGCCTACAACAGCAACCAACATTCGCTTATACGTGCCTGTTTTATATTATCGGGAAAAATCATGCTTAATGACTCTATGGTTACCCTAGTAGTCCTCTTTCAATCATAATGATATTGAACATGATAATTAAGGTTGGCACTAACAACAAAATGGCATCATACAATTTTGTTCACGCAACGTCTGTCAATGCCTATAACAGCAACCAACATTCGTTTATACATGTCTGTTTTATATCATCGCGACAAATCATGCTTAATGAGTCTATGGTTACCCTAGTAGTCCTCTTTCAATCATAATGATATTGAACATGATAATGAAAGTCGACACTGGCAAGAAAATGGCATCAAACAATTTTGTACACGCAACTTCTGTAGATGCCAACAATATCAACCAACATTCGTTTACACATGTCTGTATTAAATATCGGGACAAATTATGCTTAATGACTCTATGGTTACCCTTGTAGTCCTCTTTCAATCAAAATGATATTGAACTAGATAATGAAGGTTGACACTGGCAACAAAATGGCATCAAACGATTTTGTACACGCAACTTGTGTGAATGCCTATAACAGCAACTAACATTCGTTTATACATGTTTGTATTATAATATATAGACAAATCATTCTTAATGACTCTATGGTTACCCTACTAGTCCTCTTTCAATCATAATGATATTGAACATGATGATTAAGGTTGGCACTAACATCAAAATGGCATCATACAATTTTGTACATGCAACGTCTGTCAATGCCTATAACAGCAACCAACATTCGTTTATACATGTCTGTATTATATTATCGAGGCAAATTATGCTTAATGAATCTATGGTTACCCAGGCACTCCTCTTTCAATCATAATGATATTGAACATGATAATGAAGGTTGACACTGGCAAGAAAATGGCATTAAACAATTTTGTACTCGTAACGTCTGTCAATGCCTATAACAGCAACCAACATTCCTTCAAACATGTCTGTATTATATTATACGAACAAATCATGCTTAATGACTCAATGGTTACCCTAGTAGTCCTCTTTCAATCATAATGATATTGAACATGATAATGAAGGTTGACACTGGCAACAAAATGGCATCAAATAATTTGTACACACAACTTCGGTACATGCCTACAACAGCAACCAACATTCCTTTATACATGGCTGTTTTATGTTATCGGGAAAAATCATGCTTAATGACTCTATGGTTACGCTAGTAGTCCTCTTTCAATCGTAATGATATTGAACATGATAATTAAGGTTGGCACTTACAACAAAATGGCATCATACAATTTTGTACACGCAACTTCTGTGAATGCCTATAACAGGAACCAACATTCGTTTATACTTGTCTGTATTATATTATCGAGGCAAATTATGCTTAATGAATCTATGGTTACCCTAGTAGTCCTCTTTCAATCATAATGATATTGAACATGATAATGAAGGTTGGCACTGGCAAGAAAATGGCATCAAACAATTTTGTACACGCAACTTGTGTGAATGCCTATAACAGCAACTAACATTCGTATATACATGTGTGCATTATAATATATGGACAAATCATGCTTAATGACTCTATGGTTACCCTAGTAGTCCTCTTTCAATCATAATGATATTGAACATGATAATGGAGGTTGGCACTGGCAACAAAATGGCATCAAACAATTTTGTACACGCAACTTCTGTCAATGCCTACAACAGCAACCAACATTCGTTTATACATGTCTGTATTATATTATTGAGGCAAATTATGCTTAATGAATCTATGGTTACCCTAGTAGTCCTCTTTCAATCATAATGATATTGAACATGATAATGAAGGTTGGCACTGGCAAGAAAATGGCATCAAACAATTTTGTACACGCAACTTGTGTGAATGCCTATAACAGCAACTAACATTCGTATATACATGTGTGCATTATAATATATGGACAAATCATGCTTAATGACTCTATGGTTACCCTAGTAGTCCTCTTTCAATCATAATGATATTGAACATGATAATGGAGGTTGGCACTGGCAACAAAATGGCATCAAACAATTTTGTACACGCAACTTCTGTCAATGCCTACAACAGCAACCAACATTCGTTTATACATGTCTGTATTATATTATTGAGGCAAATTATGCTTAATGAATCTATGGTTACCCTAGTAGTCCTCTTTCAATCATAATGATATTGAATATGATAATGAAGGTTGACACTTGCAACAAAATGGCATCAAGCAATTTTGTACACGCATCTTATGTAAATGCCTATACATGGCTTTATTATATTATAGGGTAAATGATGTCTCTGGTTTTACTTGTAATCCTCTTTCAATTATGATGATGTTAAATGTGATATCGAAGTTAGCCTGTGGAAATAAAATGGCGTCATAGAATTGTGTACACGAAGCCTCCGTCGCTGCCTGTAAGAGGAACGAACAATCATTGACACATGTCGGATTACTAATATAGGGACAAATTTTCTGGTTATCCCTGTAATCCTCTTTTAACCTAGATGATATTAAACATCATAACAAAGGCTTACAAGGTAATAATTATTCGTCGATATCATTTTTGTACACGGAGTCGTTTAGGCTATATATCTGTATTGTATTTAATAAACAATAGGTGTTGAATGTTGAATAAGTAACTTACTTGAGTATGATATTAAATCTCAAGTTAGTTACTTATTCAATGTTGAATAAGTAAATGAATGTTGAATAAGTAACGTACTTGAGTTGCGGCTCCTGTGACTAGAATCCTAACATGCATCTATACTGTATCGTTCTTTACTCCGAATCCTTTTATCAAATTTAACCAGCGCCATAGAAAACTGTTATGTAGGTCAATCGTTTGTAAGATGATTATTGATATTTTCAACTTTCTATTAATTATAAAATACACCGCGTACGGTTATATAACTTACCATCGCTGAATTTATCCCCGGTATTCATGATTGGTTTAGATCTACTACTAAATTGGAACACTGATTTACGGAAACAAGTCAACTAACGCACTCGGTATGCGGAGTATTTAGCCAGTTAAAAGTGCAAAATCACCAGGGCGAGTCGTATTCGAGAGGTATGTATTATATAACATTTACGATCTTACCACCGGTCTTATCACCGGACCTAATGCGCTTGCGCGACCTCCTCGGATTTGTTGCCCAATCAGATCACAGAATATAGTTTTGTATTTGTCATTCGACTGGTAAAGTGCTCAGCACACTTTTCACTTCTAAAAACTCTGTTGTTCACGAAGGTCGAGTTGAGAACAAATTACCAGTCGAATAAGAAACGTAAAGTTGATGTCTTTAGTCTGATTGGTCAAAAATAAAGGTGGGAAAATATCGTTTAATAGAAGAGCCTCTTGCTAAACGGAAAACGACCAGTCGAATACGGCTATTCATTGGTTCTCACGAAATGTGGAACTTGAATTGTACAATTAGGAAAGTTTTCCATCGTCCAAACAAATCTGATCTTCTTTATGACCACCACAAGTATTTAGCTAAACAAGAAACACAGGCACTCGATTTTATCAATAAAATAAGAAAATCACATATGCCTGTGCTCGATGGATATGCTATACAACATTTCCATATAGCGGACATTTATGAATTTTGGCTCCTCCCACTTTCGTGTCTGGAATTTTTTTGAGTTCGCTTAACAAGGACCAATGTTTTTCCAAGCTTTCTTCAGTTTCCCCCCATTATAACAGAACTGACAATCTCGATATAAGTTTAAGAATCATGAATGGGACATTAAACACTTACTTAACTTGGTTATCTCTTGAATCATTCCTATGTGAATCTGCATACAGCAAACCCGCATGAGGAGGACGAAAACATTCGTTTTGTGGATACATTAAAGAGGGGCACTGGTTACGCAAGTGGGAATGAGTTGAAGATCTTCAAGAATGCTGGACAGGGAAGTGTGGAGAGGAGTTGTTTGTCAAGCCCGAGATGTTGTCCTGTCAACCTTGAAATGATGATGATAATGATAAATCTTTTAAAAACTGCTGTTAAAGAAGTGTGTGGTATCATATTGAAACACAGCCTTAACCCATGATACATATCCTATAGTGAAGTCGGTAAACCTTTTTATAGAAACAGATTTTTGATTGGTTAAAATTAAAATTTGATCAATGGCAAGTTAACAATGTACTTAGAAGAATGTAACAAACCATATGACTGGTGTGTTCTAAATAATTTTTAAAATTTTATAAGCTAAACATATATTAGATAATTAACATGGGATTATAGCAATAATATACATGGTTGACATAAGTGAGAAAGGTTTCTTTGTCACCGTCCCGGGTTGACTACACCAGTGTAATAGATTCAGTGGTCTGTGGTGTTTATTTATAATCTAAAGGTCGACATAAGCGTACACTAGTCTAAAATAATTAATTAGTAACACTTTAGAAAACAAGAAACCCATAAGCCTTAACACTCACTTGAGGATATGGCCAAAATCATTTGCAAAAATATATACAATATTCTAATATACATGCCTATACAAAAAGTTAATAGTTTTCAAGATAATTAACAATTTTTGACTTTTTGTGCATCTATGACCTAAACCTTTGAACGTAAGACCTTGAATCATACATCAGAATGATCGCCATATCAATTCCTACAATATTCTTATATACATGCCTATACAAATAGTTAATAGTTTTCAAGATAATTAACAGTTTGAGTCTTCTTGTGCATCTATGACCTTGACCCTTGAACGTATGACCTTGAATCATATATCAAAATGATCGTCATGTCAATACCTACAATATTCTAATGTATATGCCTATGCAAAAAGTTAATAGTTTTTCAAGCTAATGCACAATTTTAGTATTTATAAGCAAAAAATAACATTTCAGGGGCAACAACTCCTACATGCATTATCATAGAGTTACGAAACTTTGTTTCTTTTTAAATTTTGTCATGCTTAACATTTTAACAACGTTGTGATGTTATATATCTTGAAAAAATTTGAAGAAAATAGCCTAAAACTGCAAAATTACAAACTAGGTCATGACCTTGACCTTGGTCCCATTTTAAAGGTTATTTCAAGAAAAAGTGAAAACTGAAAACCCCATGTCAATATCTGTTCAAATAGTCAAGTTATAACAATTTGAAGCCATTTTATGAAATTTTTAAAATTAAACGCAAAAATGCGTAACCCATTTTTCGACCGAATTTCACGAAATTTACAAACTATAGGCTTAAAACCCTAGAGAAGCCACACATCACATCAGATTTTTTCTCCCATCATTGGTTTCGAGATTTTTAAAGATCTTTGAACCCCTATGTCACCATGACCTAGTTTTGGTAGCCATGGCAACGCCACGAACAAATCTGAATTGCACCGACCCAGACATGCTTCTGGCCAAGTCTCATTGAAATCTGTCCAGCACTTTCGGAGGAGAAAATGACGCACACATGCACGCACGTACGTCGCACACACGCACATACACACGCTGCGCAATGCCGTAAGCTTATATGACCTTTGGTCAGGTGAGCTAAAAAACAGCAAAAATTACATTTCGAATGTATTTCATAAATAACAAAGTACTTGTTAGCTTGGGAATGCAACCGTATGAAACACGTAATAGTACCGTTAGTGACGTAAAGAACAATGTCCAAATGGTGCTCCAAGACCTTTTGTAGTATCACAAAAAAAGATTTGTTTCACATGGACAAAATGGCGAGTTATCTTTGGTGTAGCATAAATGACCTTCCTTCTGTAGTGGTCGACATTCAATTACGTAACTGACACGTACCCCAGTGTATTCAGGGATATATGCCACGCCCTGTAAAAGATAAAGACAGAAACGTTTAAAACAGTTGTAGAAAGACAACGATGCTCATTGGTTACTACACTTAACAATACCTGCAATAGTTCTGAGGAAAACGTTTATTTTTGGCTTACATGTTATATTACTTAATCAATATAACCTTTTCAAAAGTGACCACAATCTTATATAAAGTAGTTGGAGTCTTACATGTTTTGTCAAAATGTATCGTAATTTTTATCGATGACGTCGATTTCTTCTCATCGATTCAGAATTGTTAACACGTTCTGATATTAACTTTGACATAATTTTATAAACAACGTAAGGGTTTATAGTTAATTGGTTGGTAAAATCGGGCTTTTCAAGTCTCCCACCCACGAAAGTGGTGAGACCTATTGTTTTTGTACTGTTATTGCTTTTCTTCTGCCTTTTTAAGCCCAAATTTTGTCCGATACTTTTCTAAGGAATGGAAAGTCATATCAACTTGAAACTTTCTGCACATAACAAGCATCATCTAAAGTGGTGTTATCAGTATTTTTTGCAATTCGCAAACAAGAGCTATATTTATCAGAGTTTAATGTCCCCTCCAACAACATATTTTTTATTAAACAGTTATATCTCCCATAAAACTTGACAGATCATGATTTCTCATCACAAAGAATTACTTAACCAAGTTTGAGATCAATCAGATAAAAGTGAGACTTTAAATGCATAGAAATCGTTGGGGATAAACAGACGGAACAGACAGAACCAATATGCACCCCCTGCTTCATAGGTGGGTGCATAAAAACGAAAAAAAAAAACAAACAAAAAACTTGTAATTAAATATTGAATGTAGATTTTTATTTGTTGTTGATGCTTTCATATAATGATACATAAATACACAAGAGTATTATCAATAATATTAGTCTTCATATGGACTTGAACAATGTCCAAAGGGTGCACCTAATCCTTTTGTTGTATCACAAATGAGGTTAGTATCACATGGACAAAATGGCGAGTTATCTTTGGTATAACATAAATGACCTTCCTTTTGTAGTGGTCGACATTCAATTACGTAACTAGCACGTACACCTGTGTATTCAGGGATATATGCTAGGGCCTGCAAATAAAGAGCTCGGTATAAACGTTGGTTCATAACTCAAAATACTGTTGACTAAACTTGTTTCCTTAAATGGCGTCTATGTATAGTAAAAACAGATTCATTCAAGTGCATCAAAGTGGCCTAGAATAGCAGAGGAAAGCCGAGTACTTATAAAAAAGACTGATTCCAGTATGCCATCTGCCAGAGCCTCTAACAATAGGTTCTTACCTTGGGCGTTAAGTGGAATGCAAAGAAAGATGTAGAAATGCAGTTAGGGTACATTGTAATGAGACAAAATTCAGCGCAAAGATAAGTATCTTTTTTGATTTATAACATCCATTCGGCAAACTTCGACAGAACTCGTAATTCTTCGGTGATGCGAAGTGAAATGAGTCAAGTTTTGACAAGAGTTTTTTTTTTCTTCAAACAGTCAATTTAATTTCACTGGCGTAATTGCTTAATTCGTATTTCACATTCCAATCAATATTATTTCACTACTATTACATTATATATCTAGATTTAGCTAGCTATCGATAAACAACACAATTTAGACTTATATACAGTGTGCCAACTTCCAAGGGCAACGTGAGGTGAAGTTTTGCCTTCAGTAACAAAGGATCAGAATTTTTAAATAAATGTAATTAGAATTATTTCGTGAATTATCCCCGTAATAAGCTTTTGTAGTATAAGATAAAACAAACTCTTTTCCTTACGTCTTTAACGCAACATCTTCCCGGTCCACAGGAAGTAAGATCACCAACAGTACAGTTGTCTCGAACATCAGTCAAATGGCCATCAACAAGGCGGATATCGGCGTTTACGACACAAATAATCTGGTCACAAAAAGAGAAGTAAAATTAAAATGCTACAGAGCCACAATAAATTCGACAGATCGGGTAAAAACATAAGTTACAACAATTAAACGTATTTTACTCCTTTCAAAACTGACTGTATTGTTATAGAAAGTCGTATCTTAGATCAAACATAGGTCACGTAAAGGAAGAAGAAAAGACCAAAAAATATAGTTGAAGCTGAAATAAATTCATTTCACATTTTTCAAAAAGAACAAGAACATGCAAAATAAAATAAATAAATAAATAATAAATAAATAAATAAATAAAAATTAAAAAGACATGCATATTTATTACTACTGATATAAAAACAAGAGGCCCAATGGGCCTTATACGCTCACCTGATAAATAATTACTTACTTTAATGCTTTCAATTCAAAATGAAAATGACTGTTTGTATTTTGAAGATTTTGTACACAAAAACAATGATAAAATTATAGAATTCTGTTTTAAAAATCCAAAAATAGCCTATTAATTAAAGTTCTCAAAACATATTTCTGTGGCAAACATTTATTGTTTAAACTAAAATAGTAATCATGATAATCATCAAAGAATGTCCAATTCACAAAAAATTACATTTCAACTCTTACATGGAATATAATATAGCTTTAAAAAGAATTGCTAGATTTTATCATATTGATCATTTTTGCAATTTGTTGTTATCATCTACCTATAATAGTTTTCAAGAACAGCAAAATTTCTGAAAAAATCATACTTCAGGGGCAAACAACTGTTACATGGATTAACATACAGACACAAAACTTGCTACCGTGATAGATGTGGTCATACTGAACATGCTTGTCAGGAACAACATGACAATAAGTGAAGTTTTGCTATTCTATATTCAAGTAAAATAGCTATTTCGTTAAAGTTAAGTATTATGTGGTGAATGTTGAAATCTAATGCAATTTCTTAAAATTGTTAAAAATGTGTCAGTACTGATCCATACAAAAAACTTATCTTAAATATGATAGCAATACAATACCACTAAGAATTTGCACACTCTGTGTGTGTGTGTGTGTGTGT